>OY744522.1:147522549-147690049 GCA_963556195.1 Sepiola atlantica
ATATTATATTATATATATTATATATATTATATATTATATTATATATATATATTATATTATATATATTATATATATTATATATTATATTATATATATATTATATTATATATATATTATATTATATATATATTATATTATATATATATTATATTAATATATATATATATTATATATATATTATATTATATATATATTATATTATATATATATTATATTATATATATATTATATTATATATATATTATATATATATTATATTATATATATATTATATTATATATATATTATATTATATATATATATTATATATTATATTATATATATACATATATTATATATTATATATATTATATATATACATATATTATATATAATATATTATGGATGGTGGATTGCTTGTTAATCATCTGCTTAACGTCGTTCAGTTTTCAATTTCTATATCTTACCGACTTTTTGCTACATTTATTTGGTGCTTTGTTAGATTAGGACCCACACTAAAATCGGCTTGACGGTACTTTCTGGATGTTTACGTAAACCGCCGGAAAGTAGCAGCAATTTTTCTAATAGGGGCGGATGAGGAAATTACTTTTTTCCTTAACAATCAGTTAAAATTCAAGGCAGAAATTTTCAAATCAACAGTTTAAACTTCGGCTAAGAAGTGTCATTTCAACAATTACTTTATTCATAGATAACTTGTTTTGTTTTAACCCCCTTTGAAATGTGAAAGTAATTTTCAAGCCTTTAAACGGAATAATTTCAGTTTGGAATTAAAGTTCTAAAGAAATAACATTTGCCGTACCAAAGGAAAACGTATTAAGCCAGCAGCAGAAAGAACAAAAAGAAAGACAAACAAATGAGAAAAAAAGGTACTTTCTTAAATTAGGACCCACTTGGCGTCGGTATATTACAGATGTTTACGGGGGTATCTTTTAGAATGATCAGTACGCTGAAAACGCTCAAAAAAACAAATATACAACAAATAAAAGTAACTGTCGTCGATAAAAGTTAATTTAAAACTGACCTGTGATATTTGTTTGTATTTTTAAACCGTTCCAACTGCTATTTATTAGAAATCAATAGTTTTGTCACACGAACATTGCAAAAAAAAAATGGCACTTGCTCGTAAAAAAAACAGTCGATCAAAAACAACAATGCATCGATAATTCAAAGCGTTGTTTATAACTTTCAATGCAACACAAACTGTTTTTTTTGCATCAATACATGACAATGGATGAAACATGGCTCCACCACTCAGCATGTGAAAGCCGACCAAAGACACAAACATGAGCAGGTAAGGTTTTGGTCTCTGTATTTTGGGATGCGCAAGATATTTTGTTCATCGATTAGCTTAACAGAAGAAAAAAATATATAAATAAAAGATATAGCATTATTGGTACGTTTGAAGGAGGAAATCGAAAAAAAAAAAGAAAAAAAGCCATAAATGAAGAAAGTACTCTTCACCAAGACAATGCATCATGTCACAAGTCGATCGCAACAATGGCAAAACTACATGAAGTGAACTTTGAATTACTTCTGCACCCACCCTATTTTCCATATCTGGCACCCAGCAAATATTAGTTGTTTACAGACCTCAAAAGAATGATCCAAGAAAAGAGGGTTGGCTCCAATCAAGAAATGATATTAGAAACTGAGGCGTATGCTGAGGTCAAAGACAAATCATTCTAAAAAAGAGCATCAAATTGTTAGAGAAGCGTTGGAATCAGTCTCCATTCTAGAGTGATACACTGAGTTGATAAATAAGGCCGAATTCTCCCTAAAATTTGTCGTTTTATTAGTTAAACTTGAGACTTGTTAGTGATATGTTAATTGGTTGAAAGAAACTGTTGATTTGAGCTTTTGTCCAATCAAAAGTCGATACCTAATAAAACATTCACTGATGTTGCTACGTCGAGCAACATAATCAATACGGTGAGAAATCTATTAGCATATTTCTTTTTGATGTACTCCGCACCATTTCCGATATAAATAAAATATTTATTTAATGTGGAATGTTATTTTGCAATAATGAACTTTAAAATTTGTAATAAATTAAAAAAAAAAATATTTTTTTGTTTTAATTGCTTTTTTATTAAGAAAAAAACTTGGACGATTTTTTTTTAATAAAGAAAAAACGTGAAAATAAAACCTTCTTTTTTCATTTTTAGAGATTAAAAAAAAATATTTTCACAAAAATCAAATTTACGTAAAATCAAATATAAAATCTAATGAGAGTGTAAATTTTAAGATTATTAACGTTATGGTATTATTGTTGATGAGCCCCACCCCTCCAAAAAATGAGATTATATTTTTTGAGGCCATTATGTATGAACACTCTGAAAAACTTGGATAAAAACAAAACAAAAAAAACTTGAGAATTTAGGGATCAGTTTCGCATAGACATTTAACATAAAATGATCACTAACTTTCCGGGCAGATAGCGTTTTTTTTTTTTTTTTTTTTTTTTTTTTTTCGATTTCCTCCTTCAAACGTACCAATAATGCTATATCTTTTATTTATATATTTTTTTTTCTGTTAAGCTAATCAATGAACAAAATATCTTGCGCATCCCAAAATACAGAGACCAAAACCTTACCTGCTCATGTTTGTGTCTTTGGTCGGCTTTCACATGCTGAGTGGTGGAGCCATGTTTCATCCATTGTCATGTATTGATGCAAAAAAAACAGTTTGTGTTGCATTGAAAGTTATAAACAACGCTTTGAATTATCGATGCATTGTTGTTTTTGATCGACTGTTAGCAAACGCAACACCTACTTTGAATCCAGCTTTCTTATTGACAAATTGTCATACAAAATGGTGATATCTTCAACTCCTCTACTATCTTATGCAACTTTAATTCATGATCTGCCAAAACGAGTTTGGACTTTTGATGTTTTCCCAGATAACTGCCAAATTTGGGCGACCTGAGTATTTAGCATCATTTGTGTCTGTATGACCACATTTAAATTTAGCATACCACTTCTAAACTGTTTCTGACAGCTGAGTTCAAATAACACTTATCGAGCCATTGCTTTGCTTCAACAGTATTTTTCCCATCAGAAAGTTAGGTTAGTTTGGAAGTCAATTTCTAAAAGCTGTTCAACACATGCCCGCATGTAAAACTGATGTTAAACCAAATATGAAATATGATGAGATGATGAGAAAGCAATGTTTTATTAAGACAAAAAATTCAGATTTGTTTCATTCTTTTTAAAACTTGCAATAGTAGCTTCACTTAAATAATTGTAATTTGTAAACTAATAATCCGATTGGACTCGTATTTTGACATGTTCCATTTGAAGGTTAGTACGTTATAAAACTCGGATTTTTTTTTTATTAGTAGCACCATTTATATATCAGACCCAGAACTTATGTTGTGATGTGTTAAAACACCAGAAATATTCAGTCCCCAAAGTGTATGTATACTATAAAAACTCAAACATAGCTCTTTTGTTTCTCTTTTACTTGTTTCTTTCAAACAACAGACGTGCGTATATCACAATCCAGTTCAGTCCCTTTAGGGGGGACCGAAGGCCCTTGACACACAACGAGAGACACAAACTTATGTACACTTAACGAAGCACACGTATGCTGCTCACGGAAGGCATATATACAGTTCGTACATACACTCTCTCACTAACAAAACCACCACTCTAATATACACACACATGCTTTCATGCCTATTCCATTTATACGCACGTAAATGAACACGGTGCTAGCCGAAACAAACATGAGTACTTAATTTCTCCTTACAGAGAAAACCCCTTTCTTTCACCAGAATATACTCGGGTTCTTTGAACTCTCATCCTGTACGAACACTTTATTTCTCATTGTCTTAACAAAATTGTCAATAAGAATTCATTTTGTATGCATAGATTTCGTCATTCTTTCCATCTTCCACAATGTTATTGGGCAATGGAGATAATGTTACAGATTCGAATACGGGTATCACCCATTTCAACATTTAGCTTTGAAATATGGATAGGCATTAAAAACCTTTTTATAATCATAAGTTTGTACATGAGTCAGATAGTTTTCATGTGTGTCTATCTCATCTATACATTTACCACAGATAGTTTAGCTCAGATTTTCTTTTCTTTTTTATTGTAAAATAAAAACTAATGCATCATCCATTATGAATACATCATCATAGTTTAACCATGACTATTTCGTATAATTATTTCAATTAAAAAAAAATTAAGTAAAAAAAAAATTACTTTTTAGAAGTAATATCAAAACGATATTATATAAAATAATAAAAATAAAGTAAAAATTACAAAAAGGCCAATAAGATTTTTTGAAGAGGATACAGCACATGGCCCTATAATTGTCTTGGTAGTCACGCTATGATAAAACCAACCCAAGAAAAGTTGTAGGGATAAGTTAGGTGTGCATTACTGTCATGGCTAGGGACCCAAACGCTATTTGTTGATCGTTGTCCAGTCGTGTTGACCCCAGTGATAACCTTCTTTGTCCCACAGAGATACTTCTTCCGTTATTCACTGTCGGACTCTCTCGACAACAAGTGTCCCTTGAATATATTTACTTTCAACTGGAAATCGGATACGTCCAATTTTCTCTCAGCTTACCACCGGAAACTGGCCACATCGGCTTTTGCTTCAGCCTGCTTTCTACATCGTTATCTGGCCATCCAGAAAGCTAACAGATAATTATCATAGCGTCATTGGTCTATGGAGTTCAATGGATCAACCAATCTTTTTTTAATTGTCGTTCATTTTCCTAGCTAATCTCTTCCGGTGGTGCTAGTTGTGGGGAGTGGGCAGTCTATAGTATCACATTATCGAAAGAATGAGTCTATCCATGCAAAAAAAAATTTTTTTTTTTTTCAACAACTTGCTAAGATAATGAAAGATCAAGTTTGTGACAAATGAGTTAAACCTGTCCAAGGAATGTTCTTGGGTAAAATAGATGTTTTTCGTGTGAGGAAAAATTGAGTGAACATGTTGCTTACCGCTAGCACGGTGTACGTTTACGCATGTAAATGAATAGACACGAAGATATGTGTGCACCTTTGTTTTGTTAGCGAGATAATGTATACGTCTGAAGTGTACTTGTGCGTTTGTTGAGCAAAGTCTATATGCTTTGCTGGACGTTGTGTCGAAGTTCATAAAAGTCTCACGTTTCTCTGTGGAGGCCTTTCGCTAGGGGCCGGAATTAGCTTTAAAGAACGTACCCGCGTGCGTCAGGTAGCGATGAAAGATACTGGAACAAAGAGTTTGGTTAGCAGTTTGAATATTCCTGAGAGCCTTTTGGGTCCAAAAAAGGTTCTGGCTGGATTGTAACGTACTCACATGTGTTCTCTCTGGGAGGAGAACAGGGAAGATGGAGAAAGATGTTGTGTTCAGCTTTTTATACTACACACTGGCTTTCTCTGATTAGCTGAAAGCGTCGGGGGGGGGGGGGACAATAAAAAGGGCAACTAAAATTTTCAAGTCCAAATTCCTTTTTAAAAAAATACTTATGTTCTGTAATAATTACTATTAAATAGATATTTCTGTAAAATCGTTGGGAAAAAAAAACTAAAATTTAAAAGAAGGTCAATAAAATTTTTGAAACCCAAACTGTTTCAAAAATATATAATTGTAACGTTTTCATTAATAATCACTACCAAATAGATATATTTGTTTTAAAAAAAAAATTTTTTTTAAGTAATAAAGATAAAATTAAAAAAGGCCAACACAATATTTGAAGACATTTGATGCTTAAAAAAATAATTATAACGTTATTTTAAATAATTGCTATCAAATAGATTTTATGTATCCTTCCCACGGCGGACACAAGATCGGGAAAGTGAGATTTGAAAAGCCAGTGTTCTAGAGGAAAAGCACTCTGGTCGAACAAAAATCGCCTAGGCAGTCCTGTTGGCATTCCCCGGTATGTGCACCTCAGATGATTAGCAATAAACTAACCCCTTCTCAAAGAGCGAGAAGATAAAGCCTGGGAGGCTGGACTTTCTAGAGGTGCACAAGATCATACCTCAACGACAGAGAACAAGGCCCCACCAGCACAGCATGCCCGAGACTGTCGGTCTGATTTGGCTATCAAATAGCCACCATAGACAAAAAATAAAAAAGGCCAATAAAATTTTTGAAGTTGAAACGACTTCAAAAAAATTTTAAATTATAACGTTTTCTTAAATATTTATTTGATCGTAATTATTAATGTAAATAATCCGAATAAAGACAAATTTTAAAAAAGACCAAATACAATTTTTGAAAGCCAAACTATTTAAAAAAAAAAAAAAAAAAGCTAAATTTGCAAAATGGCAACCCTGCTGAAAAAGACTTTACCAGTGTTCAAGTTCCCTGGACGAGCCAAAAAGTAACCCCTTCAAGGGCCAAATAGGGAAGGAAGGGGTACAAGGTTGATCGACAAAAAAGTCTATACTTAAATTTGTTAAGTGGTTGACCAGAAACCGGTGTTTTTATTGTGATACCATCGAGATGGAACTTTTTTTTTTAAATCCTTGAAGAAGCAGCAGGAGCAACATACCGTTTTCTTATGTTGTTCCTATAAAAGCTATCGTGTCAAAGAACTTTTAAAATCATAAATCCGTGACTACCACAAATGTCTACAACTAAACATCTTAAAGCATTTATTTATGAAAATATTTTGTTTTTTACAAAAAAAATTTCTAAGAACGCCAAAGTATCTAATCTTTATCATTCTTCCAACTTCCAAACATAAGCAGTGACTGATCAATGGATGACGCCCTTTTTTTTTTTTTTCCAACCCATTTACGAACGTTGATCTTAACATCACAACGTACATCATTAATCTACGACTATACCCTCATTGTCACTTGGTTTAGTATTATTGGACTTGGCTAGTTTCAGAAGAGATGATACGTTATTTGGGCCATCTGTAACTGTAAAAGCCTTTTTCATAAATGGTTGAAGGTACTTTTGATTCAAAATTTATATTGATTTTATTTACAAAAGTTTTTATCAATCACTGGTACATTGAAATATATGCACAATATATATTACACAAACTATACACCATCAAAATACTAAAAACTATAATCCTTAGCCAGTTATTTCTCTAACTTTTACTCTTCCCCAGGGGCTCCGTTTCAAAGGCTAAAGGGAGTGGTCCAGCTAGTTCGTTGTCAGTCTTGTAGGTGTGTGCTGCACAAACCCGCGTGTCAATAAGTACATCTGCCTTATTGGCAATGAACTAGCTTAACCACTGGTCTCCTTAGACTTTGAAGAAGGTGGGAGTATCTTAGTTGTGTGTAGTTGTAAATAGTGTTTGTCTATTTGAGTATTCGTATTGAGTGATGCAAATATATTTAAGGAAACATACAATGTTTTTATTTACTTGTTATAGACATATGTGCTCAAATAAACTTGCTTATATCTTTTTGCTTCATATTTTTTCTCTTTATATATTTTCCTAACTTCCCTGCCCTTCTATTAAAACTTTCCACGATCATAGATTTGAATCTCCTCCTTTCTAAAATTCATTCATCTTTCCAGAGTCTTCTGTCAGTGGCCTGATGAAGCTACACCTCGAATAAGGTTGTAATTGAAATATGTGTATGTACATATGTAACCAAAATGTTTGCTATAGATAAAAACTTATATATATATATATATATATATATATTATAGTATACTAGAATACTGGTTCCGGGACGGGTAAAATTTATTCCCAGAAAATCTAGATATAATGCTACAAAACCTTATGTCTACGATCCTTATTCCAATTTTGATCAAACTCTATTACACGATTTTGATTCTAGAAAATGTCTAAAAAACTTTAAGCTTAAGGACTTTAAGAAGAAATTGAAATTCAGAAAATCTTAATTGGGGTCTAATAACAATGGATCTAATGCAAATCTGAAATATTTGAATTTTCACATGGGAAGTTATGTTCATATTTTGCCCCCTAAAAACTCTTTTAAATACTACAAAAAAACTGAAATTTGGAATATTTATTAATTGATGTCTAATACCTCTAGTTAAAATTTCCCCAAAAATTAGGGTATCTGAATTTTTATAAAAGGCTTCCAACCTCTCTTTACCCCCTTTGCATAAAACTAAATTAAACAAACTATTGCCCACTCTTCAGCTTAGCAGCTGTTCCAAAATTCATAATGATTGGTTAATTAGTTTAGGAGTGAAATGGATATATTTTCAAAACTTGAAAGAAAAGAAAAAACCCTATCTTGGCCAATAATTGATGTATTCTCAAAATTCAAAATGCGTCTCTTTACCAAATACAGCACACTTCAAAAAAGCCGCCCTGAGACTCCATCATGGCCTCCTGGCAGGAGCTGAACCTGCAACGTGCAGCCTTCACTGTGTCCTCTGAGAGACGCCTGGGCCCTAGTTTCATCCTGGCAATCAGCTCGTCCTTGGTCTTGCAGGTGGTACGATGGGGTGGGGTGGGGGTAGATATTGGGACTGAAGTCGGGAAGTTCTCTGTCACTTCTGAGTTTCCCAGAGCTGTGGCACGGAGCTGACTCTGACTGCCACATGCATGGTCTTTCCGCAGTCAATCTCTTCACTCAGCACTTAAGATTGAACTGCAACTCGATATGGCCATCTAAATGTGGGGCAGCATGACATGGTCATCGCTGGTAACACACCCAAAGATCATCACAGTTTGGAGGAGTTTGGTCTTCATTATGTGCGGAAGTTTGTGTGGACTGTAGGCTAGCCACCTATTATTTTGTGCAACTGGTCCTAAGACGAACCAGAACCCCTCTGGCTCGACTGGGTGTCTGGCGGCTTTTGCCTTCATAATGCATTTCTGTTGGGTCTTTGTGGTGTGTAGTTGGTCCTTGCGCCTCTTATATGAGTAGCAAAAATCCTTGTTCAGTGTTTTCTTCAGTCGCCACTCTGATGCCTTTTTCTCTCGCCATGGTCCACATTGCCTTGCCTGGGTCTTGCTGCAAGTTCTCACCAAATTATTCTGTGCAGACACAATCGGAATCTCTAATGACACCATTGTCACAATTCTGCAGCTAAGATTACCAAATTTTTTTATGCAAATCACTCCAGACAAGGCATGAAGCCACTTGATTTAAGGAGCTAACAAGAACAAATATGATTATGACAAAGACAGATGTCTACTGACCGTGGTCTTGAAAAGACCAAGATTATAGGTAGGAGGAAAACAGTCAGCAGGAAGAAAATTCCACAAGCCTGCGGTACTTGGAAAAAAGCTACTGGAATAGGAAGCTGTATTAGAATGAGGTATCAAAACAGCGAATTGATGGAGACCACTAGACAAACGAGCTGGAACAAAAGAAGTGGGAAATAGATCACATAATTCTTTAGAACACATGCCATAATAGTATTTAAAGAAAAGACATCATGTCTGTGAGAGAGAGGGGGTGTAGAGAAGATGCGTTTCTGCACCTTATCAAGAACCCTCCAATGGGACAGAGATTTACCAGCCCAAATATGACAACAGTACTCCATACGTGGTCTGATTGGTGATTTGTAGAGATAGAGAATAGCCTCAGGTGTGAGAAAGTGTTTGGAGCAATAGAGAGAACCGACTTTAGGAGAAGCAGAAAGAGCAATGGATCTAATGTATGAACTCCAAGAAAGATTTGATGAGAAAGAAAGACCAAGAATTTTCAGAGTCGATATCTCCTTAAGAGCAGGGCCATCCATACAAATCTCAGAAAGAAAAGGGGCACGCCTACGATTGAAAGACGCGAGCTGAGTGTTAACTGAATTAAATGAAACGAGCCATTTCATACCTCAATCCACAACTGAACTCAGGTCAACTTCTAGATCAGCTGCATATTACGACTGATCTGAGGGAGATGGGCGAAAAGCAACACCTGAATAGAGAGTGGTATCATCAGCATAGATGTTAATTTTCTGAACAATATTTTCTGGAAGATCATTTATATAGAGAAAAAACAGTGTTGGGCCTAGAATAGAGCCCTGAGGAACACCAGCATTGATAGGAAAAGAGAAAGAAGAGACACCGTCCAAAGTTACTCACAAGCTTTGATCAGAAAGAAAAGACCTAATAATGTCAAGAACCTCACCACCAATACCATACCCCTGAAGTTTGTGTAGACCAGAATCTGGTACAAATCATCATTGTACAGATTATCTTCTGATATTCCAATGCTTTCTAGTCATCCATTATCTCCAGCTCTCAAACCTGCTAATAGTATACAGAAACTGCATTTTACCACTTAAATACTTCAAATGGTTCGGAAGTGAAAGAATATCATCAAAAAATCTGTGTATGATAAATATTCCAAAAATTTCAATTTCTTTGGAGTATTTTAGAGGGTTGTTATGGAACATATGAGCAATCTCCCATTTGAATATTCCAAACTTTCTGATAGCATTAACTTTGATACATAATCATTAGATATCAATTAAGCAAGATTCTCAAAATTTCAATATCTTAAAAACTTAAAGCCGCAAATTTTAGACATTTTTTTTCTAGAATCAAAATCATTTAAATGGGTTTGGATCAAAATTGGAATCTGGATTCTAAGGTTTTAATCTTTGTTAGGAGACGTGAACCTTAAGAAATAACCAGCTATAACTTAGAAATGTTTTTTTCCAATTCACAGGTTTTTCTAATTATCAATATGCAAGCTGCATATACATTCTTGTGTACATTTTAAAAGAGTGATCTTCCTTATTCTTGATTGGTCCTAAAGTCAGGTCCACTCTTTAGATTGGAAACTGATTGATTTCACAATGGATCGTGTCGTTCCAAATTTGCTTTTTGTTTGCTATAAACCATTTTCCGGTTATATTGATTTATAATTTGCATTGAATAGAGAAAGTCTGAAAAGCGAACAAACTATTTTCCTGAATCGATGTATTATCGCAAATTATTTAGTCTCTTAGAAATATCAAAATTCTTTTATGATAAACTAATCATTAAAACTTTGCTATTGATAAAATAGCCAATAACCATTTGCGTTCAAATATCTAGAAAAATGTGAGTAGATTTTTTTTAGTTTTATTTTATTCATAAACTGTCCAACAAATTCCTCCAAATGTTCAATTGAATTGGTCATTATTTTGAATGATTAATATTGAGGTATCACAAACCAGTCTAGTTTAGAGTGCGAAATAATAAATAAATATAGTGAAATTCCCTTCAATTTCAACTTGTGATATCTTTATTTTGGAGTGTTAGTTAAGATAAAATTTAGATGCAAACAAAATTTAATTATTTCTCTTTACAAATGTACAATTCTTTCTCTTATGCCGTTATTAGGTTAGTTTGTTTTTTCCAGGCTACTTCAAGTTAGGTCACTATTTTCAGTGATGGACGATTTATTTTTTTATGTGTTTTTCAAATTTAATGTGTATGGTATTGTGTATCTCTATACAAATAAAGTTAGTCCAATCTTAAGGCAAAGGGCCCGCTTGTCAATATGGTTGGATTCATTTCATAAAACAAATCAAAGTTGAAAATTTAGTGAATTAAATTTTTGCCTAATTATCAAATTGTTTGTCTGTTTTTACATAATACAAATCTGAATTTTTTAAATTCTTTTACTATTAAAATAATCTTGATCTCTAATGTGCTATGAATCATTAAGAAAATTCAATGTGTTAGCTGTCAAAATCAGTCTTGTATGAACAGTGAAAGTTGTACTTCTGTGTCATTTTTGCATGTGTTTTTTTTTTTGTTTTTTTAAATGGAGCAATGGAATTTTGTTCAATATTTGGGGCAGGTTGTGGTGAGGAGCTAATTTAAAAACGTTAGCGGGTATGGAGTTCGCCGTTAGTTACCACTACTTCCAGATCCATTCTGGCCTGGAGTGATAGTACCCGTCATGACCCCATCTATGGATCAAATAGAAACTCGTGCCCAAAGGAGCTATTTTCGTGGCAAACCCAGTGGCTATCAATCTCATACACCCTTGCCCAGGACTGCCACTGTTATGGTTCAAGATGTGGTGCACATCAGAGCGGAAGTCGGTTTGGCTCGATCTACAGTGAGCCCATTTGGAAATAGGAACGCATTGTTACCCAGCTTTGAAATCTTTTATTTTAATGGGCAAATATGATTCAAAATCCTATTTCACAAGGTAACATAAACAAATAAAAGTTGTAGCTTAGGAAACCAGTTTTATCTGTTTATTGAGGTAGGTAAGACTCAATCTATAGCACAATTTTCAAATAAATTGGTAATTGTATCTGACTTTCAATAAACCCTACGCACTCAATGTGGTCTTCTATGAACATAAATAGGTTATATAGGAGCTAGAACAAGGTGTCAGTTGGGCTAACAAGTAAGAGATAATAAACAAAGAAAATGACATTAATTTAGTTTAGAATTTAATCTAAAACAAATATCTTCTACAAGTCTGATAAGCATTTTTTTAAGCAGATTAAACATCCTATAATGGGAACGAATAGTGTGATCAGTTGCTCCACATTCAGTACAGTACTTGTTAAATACCAGCAATTGATGTAAATAGGGATCAGAGCGTTCAAGTAATTTGCTCATTGATTGATTTGTTGGGGATATTTTCCTTGATAAAAACTATAAATAATTTCGATTATCTTTGCTATTTATCTCCAAGCATTCTTCAGACATGTTGCCGAGACTTCAGCCAGCATTTAGTCCTATCAGCTCAGCGGAATGGTAATGGGTTGCATTCAAAATGTGGTTTACGTTTTGCCTATGAAAGGTTTATGATTCTATCTGGGATAGTTTTCAAACACAAATCTTTGAACTTTTCTAGGTCACATGTTCTGATAGATGAGACAATAGACAACTGTTGACGGAGCAGACAAATATTTTCTCTATGGTTGTTTTGCATTAGCTTTTTCAGACAATCTGTCATTTCTTCTGAAAAAAAAAAGCATCTTTCCTGATGCCCATTCGTAGAAGTTTTACCTTTACCACCTGCTGTGCTACACCTACAAAGATATAACCTTGTTTTTCAAAGATTGTCCAAAACTCTCCTTAGACAAATTGGTTCGTCTAATGGACGAGATCTTTCAACCCAAGACTAGTAATCAATGTGACATCTATACAAGACCTTCAAAAACCAAGTTATGTTTATGTGAAAGTGGATGCTGGTGATACTCTTTTTGTCTAAATTTGATATAGGTTTCTTGGTAAGTCCTTGTCTTTGAACATCTCCATGAAAATGAAGTGGGTTTTGTCCCACCTTCCAACCATTTGATCAGCTTCAGTGGAGTTAGGCCATACTGGAACATGTTCTCTTTGGCATCACTTGTTAACCTACTCCATCAATATCAAGAACCCGTCTTCAAGTCACTTGAACTACTCCCCTTCGACACCATTGAACTTTAACACCTTTATTATTCTCAAACACAGATGTGATGGCAGGTCTCAGTTTCTTCCGTTCCCCTAGAACCGTTGTAGGAAAAGGTATTCATTTCAAAGTCATGATATGCCTTAACTTCCTAATCTGCTCCTTGCTCAACAGCAGTTCATGCATCAAGGCAATGGTTTCAGCAAGTTCAAATGAGTTGGAAGCATGCACTGTCTTGGTATACAGCTCATATCCAACCTGAGCAATCATTTTCTCAGACTGCATGTTCACACAATGGCTCAAGTAACTGAGTCGGTGAGAGCACTGGGCTTTCCTTGGAAACAAATCCCTAAATGTGGTTTACACGATCATCAGTACGCACTTTTTTCATCCTAGAACCCAGATCAGTGAAGCTTTTTTTCTTTTTTTTTTCCACTACTACCATTGCCAAACATGGTGGTGGTGTTCTAGCTAATTCTAGTATGAATGCATAACCCTTGTGCTAATCTTTCAGTCTGTTGAATTTGGCTAGGTTGCTTTGAAGAAAGCTGCACATTCTATGTTATCTTTGACATGATATTCTCTAAACTCATTCGCACATGCAGTGTATTCAGGTGGTTTTGTCTTACAAAGACCAGCTTGATTGATCGCAAAAGTCTGGTCTTTTTTTTTTTTTCCTTCTAAATTAAGTTTACGTCCTCACCAAGAACAAAAATTCATTTTTGGTGGGGAGAAAGCCTCACATTTCGAAACACTTAAAAATATATATTTTAATTTATTGCCAGTTAAAAAGTAAAAAAAAAAAAAATATTTTTACTCCATTATTCTTAACACTAAAATGCTCCACTTATCCAATCGGATAGATTTAGTGAGTAAAGGGGGAGAACTTTGGAAATTCAAATCAACTAGAAATAAATATATCATTTTTATTTTCCAGATCTTTCTATAATTTTTAAGCAACCTGTATAGAAAATTTACTTCGTGCAAAAATCTAATGTTTGTTAATATCCTATGACATCTATTTATAAAATGTGATTTGAAGTTTGCGATTAAACACTTTTTAACAATCTCTAGTTGTGCATTTAAAAAAAAAAAATAGTTACATGATAGGCCTCCATTCACTCTTCGGAGACACATTCCCTCTGTGTCTGTGTGAGGAGTTTATAGTAGAGCAAGAGTTGCACATCTGAACTGACTCTCCAGAAATAGTGGTCCATTGGCAAAAATTCCAGGATGACTGGAAATGGTGCTATAAGCAGAGAAAGACTGGTGTTATTTCTGAGTTTCCTTCTATTAGTCTGATTGTACAACCAAGGCTTAAGTCTAATCTACCCTACTATTTAATCCCTAGCTGAAGGGAGGATATATGGAGCCGTACTTTTCCTAAGGATATTAGTGAAAGTTATGTAGTAGCCCTGATGGAACTGTCTAATGATGAAAAGATTAATTGTAACTGTATTCTAAAATGAAAGTACTATTTGATTAAAATGGTCAATTTCTTTTATACAAAGTACTCTATGCGCAAACAACTTTCATATAGTTGCAAACTAATATTTTGGCCTTTTTTTTATTATTGATGTACTTAAGAGTTGTTGGCATATCTTTACTACAGTGACACTCTTCTTATTCAAACGTAATTTTAAAGCTTTTAAACTCTCAAATAGAAAGTTATGGCTTCAATTTTAAAGTGTAATTTTACCATGTCCTATCATATAAGAGAAGCAAATTTTTTTGTTCAAAGCTGTTATACCAGAAGGATAAAATTCAGGTTCTGTGATCATTTGTAGTCTTCTTGGTGACTGTCTAACTACTAATGTTACCATATGAGGCAAAATTTTAAATAAAAGTTATAAGCACTCAGAGTTGTAATTATGGCATCTTTGAGATCCAAACCCTGAAATTCTGACATTTTTTTTTTTTTTTTAAGACAAAACAAGCGAGAATGGTCTCATTTTGGCAATACATACTTTTGACATTTTTGAGAAATTAAATGGTCTAAAGGAAACTTTAGAATTGGGTCCTTGTGAAAATTTGATAATCTTTTTAAATAAAAAATCTTTGGGGATTTATTCAATTCAAAAAACAGTTTTACTGGTGATGTCACGTGAGTCACAAATTTTGACTAAAGATATTCCACAAAAATGTACATTTTTTGAAGATCATACAAGTGTGTGTGTGTGTTTTATATATTATTCCCCCTTTACGGCCTTGAACAAGCTCATTGAAAGTAAACAAGTCTCTGTCAATTAAATTTTCCTTAAAAATACCTTAATGAGAGTGTCACGTGAGTCACAGTAATATATCGAAATAGGCTTGGAAAAAATGTTTGATAACTAATCTACATTTAAAAAAAAGTATTGTAATTTAATTGTTTATTTTTATTAAAATTGCTATGGTGAATGCAAACACAAAAGTTTTTGATTTATCTTCACTTACAGCATCCCACAAGAGGATGAACATGAAAAAAAAACATCTAAGTGGTTTAAATGGGAAGAAGTGAATAAACAAACTATTAAAAATGAAATATTGAGCTCCACTAGTACATTGCAGATGTTAAGTCATTGTTGCCTCACTATTTTGTTAAAAGAAAACGAGCAGAAATCTATGAAAATGACAAAGCAGAGGCTCAAAACTTAAGTTGACAATGATGATGTTACAGATGGATTATGCAGAAAATTTCACATGTAGGGCACAGAATGAAGTTCAGTCTGCGCATTGGAATCCAGCACAAATTACCCTTTGCACCTCTGTCAGTTGGTTTTGAGACCAAACTTACTCACATGGAATTGTCATTAGTACTCACAATAAGTCAACAGTTGTAGCTTTCTTGATGCAGAATCTGCTGGTGTTACTCCTGTCAAAATATGGACAGATGGTCCTACAAGTCAATTTAAAAATCAGTATGTAATGACTTTAATAAAAATGCTATCCGGCAAACATAATGTTAATCTCGAATGGAACTTCAGTGCCACCAACTATAGTAAAAAGCAGTAGATGGTGCCGGGGCTACATTAAAATGACTGTTATGGAAAAGGTTAAAACATGCAAGGCTGTGAACAATGCCAATGATTTCTACTCTGCAGTTCAAGATAGCAGCATCAGAGTAACAATGATGAGCATTACTGAACTGAAAAAAAAAAAATGGAGTAGCAAGCTTCCACTATCAAATCTACAGACAACGGATAGATCACCAAAAGATATTCTTCCCGGGTTGAACAAGATGATCATGATGAAAATGAGACAGAAGAAGCAAAAACCAATGAGACAATACCAATGGATCTTACAGTAGGACATTAGTAGACATTTTTTTTTTCTGGAGATGTTCACAATCCATTAAAACTCCGATTCAACCCAAGCTATCAAGAACTATATCACCACCCAATTCTGTAGTAATGAGTAAACAGCTATTCCTTCATTTGTACTCTGTGTAAGAGGCATTAACGCAAGTAAACAAGAACCCTGACTATATAACACTATTGACAATAAGCAAGATGTCTTCATGGTCAATCTCAAAACTACGCATAGATCTATCTTTTTTTTTTTAATAAAAATAACATAACAATCTACAATCTCATCAGCCAAAGTAAATTTGAAGAATTCCTGACCGAAATACCGTGATCCTATCTACTCTTCATACAGATAGGTCAAACCCCCTGAGTAGAAAAGTGGCTGCAGCCAGCAACATACACATCTATAAATAAATCAAACTGCCAAATAATGCTTAGCTGAATCATGAGCTATAAAAATTGCACTAGAAATGATCATGGGCTCAAGGAAGAGAAAATATATAATTTTCTCAGACTTTTTGTCTAGCCTGACAATGGTTGAGAAAAGAAACTCAAATCATCCATCATACATTAAATATTGGAAAGATGCTACTGCCTAATGACACACTTGCAAAAATAACTAAAATGACGATAACAATGCTTAAACTCTCATATACAGATTTAAAAAAACTAAGAACATACAATACATTAAAAGAAAATGGTAAACAATATGGGATATCTTATCAAGCAACAAATTATATGAACATCAACTAACCATTCTAATAAAAAGTGTGGAACTACTATACAGTCAAAGACCAGACTCAAAGCAGAAACTGCATCAGTGAAACATATTCTAATCGACTACAAAATACAAGAATACCTGTATTAAATATTATCACGGAACAAGCCTGTTTGAAAATGTGTCTGCATCACAAATAATAGACTGATAATAATCAGAATAATCTGAAAGAAAGAAATGACTTCCAGCTCCTATAGGAGAAACCAATGATACAATCAAATAACTTGCTAGAATTTATTGAGTGATAATTTTAGAATAGATTGTATTACACAAAATGACTTAGAGGGTCAATGTGCGATAAAACAAACAATCCCAATTCAATTGTAACCATGGTTAGTCTCACTGCTCTTATTCTGACTTAGCTTAGTGAATATCTACCTAGTTTAAGTTTGTGACTAATAAATATTAAGAATCTAAAGTTTTTCTAAGACGAACAGATATTAAGATGTTGCCATTCAATTTGTGCGGTTATTGATAAAAATGGTTTGTTTTTGTTTTTTCAAACTCTATCATGGCATGCAGGCCTGTACATGGACACAGCAAAAAATGGTTGCAGTTAGTTTTTTTTTTTTTCTTTTTTTTTTTTTCTTATATCTAATATATAAAATTAAGACAATTTTTCCCCTGTACCTTTTTAAAGAATAGGAAAATAACCACATGCATCATAGGCTACTAAACTCACCACTACATTACAATTATTCACTCGAGCATGTTTTAGTAAATTTGTCATTTTTCTCCAGCTAACACTAAATATTACTTTTGGCCCACCATCTTCGACTCTCCTCAAAACATACTCTATATAGGTGGTAGCAAAAACTTTCCCCCTCCCCCCAACACTTCAGTACTGACACTCTCCCCATCGACACTGAGAAATAATAAACGTCTACTTTTCAAAAAATTGTCCGTTAATATTTCCTATTTGTCTGCTATTAATTTACTACATAATATAAAATATTACACACACATTTAATGGATGCTCCCGTTAATTCTGCTGATTTTCAAGAATATCGGATTACGTTGTTTTCATTCTGGTTTTTAGAGAATGCAATTAACGAACATGGTTTATAGCAGTGTTTCATTATCCAACATGCGGTTTCAATTTCTTCAGTGACTCGACTTCCAAATTCAGTCAATATACGCCAAGACACTCAACAGACCAGCATAAACTTGACATTTTCTGAAACCTACATCTTTCACGTGCATAACATCCAAAAATGGGGGGGGGGCATGAATTTCTTTGTATAGAAATGACTCAAAACGTGTGACTGGTTAACCTTACATTTGGTCGCCTTCTGGCCGAGTGTAGCATAAAACACATGCCAGCTTACAGGCTTTCTTTAACTGATCTATTTTCCAATAGATTATATACTCGCTTTCTTGGCCAAATAATTATGAACGTAGATCCAAGACCGAGGGGTTTAGCATTCGATCCCAGTCGACTCATAACTTTTTTTATATATATGCATTGTTAAACTTTTCCAACGCGGGGGAATGGAGGACTACGAGCCAGGTTTTTTTTAATTCAACGTTATTACATAGTAATTTTAAAAGAAATCCGTTTATTAGTGTTCTGCAGGCCACCTTAATTATATTTTTGTGTTACAGTAGTGCTCATTTTTCCTTTTTTTCTTTCCTCACAAAACAAAAAGGAATTTCTATACAAAGATAACTGGAGATCTGTAGGAGGCCTCTTTTATTTTAAAAGTTTCCATTATCATAGATAGAGCAGGTGTTTAATGAAGAAGCTAAATTCTGGGGAAATACCGGTAACTTGGGATGGGCAAGAAGACGCCTACAACCGTGGCTCCTTCATTCCTTTCTTCCTATACCCTTTCCACAATTCCAAACCGAACATTACAATTGTCCGATGTGACCTATTTGTGTTGTCAGATTTTGACGCATTTTAATTCTTTTATATTTCTCCCGGGCAACTGGTCCAGCTAGTTATTAAATAATCAGCAGTTAGTGCTGCTGCTTTCCAGCAAACATACCACAGCTTTTGACAGGGTACTATTCATCCTTTATGATATCACTGTTTTGGGCAACAACCAGTCTTCTTTTATGACCTCATCAATTTTCAAGGGAATATATATGTTCATTTACAGTGGATGTGAGACTAGCCAAGTTGATTAATATGAGAAATGGTTAAGTTAAAGACCAACATTCCACCCCGATAAATGTAAGCAAGCAAGATAAACGATATTTATGAGTTGGAATAGGATTTTGGAGATGGACTCCCATAACCATATATATTCTGAAACTACATTAACCAGACCACTCAGATAAGTATATTTCATTTTGATCAAATAATATTGTGGGGTCTTGGACGACAAGTTAAGATGGAGAAAAGCTCACAAAACTTGCCCTATGCAGCCCATCTACGTATTAAAAGAAAATCTAGCTTGATCCCTAATGTGCTATGAATTATATTAAGAATATTCAATGTGTTAGCTGTTGAAATGAAACTTCTATGAAAAGTTAAGTTGCACTTGCATGCCTTTTTTTTTCTCTCCCCCAAGGGGTAATAGGATTTTGCCCAATGTTTAAGCTGGTTTGATGTATTATTGCTTCCAATATGATTAATTTTCACTTGTTAGAAGCTTACATTTTGAGGTATACACTAAAAATTATTTTCTTTACGAATAGCGCACAAGACTGCAAATTTAATTTCATAAGTTGCTAGAT
This sequence comes from Sepiola atlantica, assembly GCA_963556195.1. Lineage (NCBI taxonomy): Eukaryota > Metazoa > Mollusca > Cephalopoda > Sepiida > Sepiolidae > Sepiola > Sepiola atlantica. The sequence goes on from OY744522.1 coordinate 147,542,558, forward strand.
GGTGAGTAATGGTGGTATACATGATGCAATATTTAATTGTAAGAATTTGTATAAAGTAGAGGAAACTTTATCTAATAATTGATATTTTGTGAAACTGTCGATTTCCTCGTGTTTGGTTCGCTGTCACGGAATAACTTTTATCAACTAGTCTTCTGATACCTAACTTTTTTTTTTTTTTTTTTTTTTTTTTTTTCCAATTTCCCTTCACCAATCTCATCATTCTTAGCTCTTTCCAGTTCTCGTGCTAAAAACCTTTTCACACATTCAGTCAAAAACCCGTTACTATTGTCTAATCTTATTTTTTTGTCTTATTAAAACCTTATTCAATGTATATCAATTTTTTTTTTTTTTTTTTTTTTTTGTTACATGTGTTAAAATAATATAAATTAATTTTTATAACTTTTTTTTTTTTTTTTTTTTACAGGATTTTCAGTTGATGTTAAAATTCCATCAAGAGGATTTTATTATGATGGACATTTTCTAAGATTGGAAATTCTACAGATACTGTCTTTGGATATTTGTGACAGATTTTGTTCTGAGAACCTTGGGAAAAGGAAAATTGGTTTTTTTACTTGCTATTCCAGACTAGATTTTTTAATATTTTTTTATCAACATTCTGACCAAGTTACTGGAGGAAACTTTGTGTAATGATCAAGTGCATTCAAATGAATTTTTGTCCTGGAATTTGGTTCATTACTTCATATTAATCAAGCACTGATGGCTTAAAGAGATTTTTTTTTAAAAAACAGATTTTTTTTTTTACTTAAAAAAAATAAGATAAAAACCTTTTGCCTAATTTCTTCATTTGGATCCATTTGTGTTCATCATGTCGGAATCAGCAGCATCCAGCCAACCCGAAGTCTCGGACAGTGACCATTCTGTTAAGAGTGATACTGAAGAGAAGTTAGATGATGATTTTAACTTAAGAATTGAAATGAATGACGACGACGATGATGATGATGATATGAATGGAGGGGGAGGAGAAGAAGAGATGATGGTGGATGAATATGAGGGGGAAGCGGAGGAAACGGCAGAAGTCGGAGAAGGAAATTCTGAATCCACAGAACAGCAAAATTGTATGTTAAAAACTGATCTCTCTAATAATAATGAACCAATGGATAATGCAGATGGTGATGATGCATCTATGTCGTTGATGTTAACTGAAGAAATCAAGTCCCAAGAAGATTCCAAAGAGGACGATTCTAATGAGTCTGCCAAAAAAGAGGACAGTATCAGTCCCTCAGCTCTACTTGATGATAATGCTACCACCCATTCGGATAATGCAGAGGCGGAAGCCAATCATTCGGATAATGCAGAGGCGGAAGCCAATCATTCGGATAATGCAGAGGCAGAAACGAATGAAACCGGTCCAGTACGTAGTGGAACACCGAATGCCCACTCTGACTCTGAAAGTAAGCAGTCTTTCTTTGAGAAAATCGGGCTTCTCGGGGAGGGCATGAAAATGAAAAAAAGTTCAGAAACCCTTGACAAAAATGTGATGCATCGCGAGTACAGCATGTATGACGAAAGTGCTTTCCCGGCTGTTGATCTTGATGAAAATGGTTTGCCGATTAGCGTGGATGACATGAATGAAGAAGATCGCGAAAAGAGAGAAAAGAAATTAAAATTTGTGAAAGAGATCAGCGCTCTGAGGCGTATGCTGTTAACAAAGGGGTTCATTCGTGGCTCCAAGTGGCGCCCAACTCCGAGCTACATAAAACAGCGTGATATTGCAATGAGTGGCAAGAAGGGTTTTGGTGCCTTCTCACTCGATCGAGAAATATCAGATGAATCCACCCCAGATTCCAGTATGGATGGCTCACCATCTCGGACTATTTACCGTCAAGATGGTAGTGCTTCAGCTAGAATCTACCATCTAGATGGCAATCCCTCGGCAACTATTTATCGTCCAGATGGGAGCCCATCAGCTAACATCTATTGTCAAGATGGTGGCACTTCAGCTACTATCTACCGCAAAGGCGTGTCCAGAAAGAGAGGTCCTGTCAAAGAAATGATAAAAAGATGTCGGCCATGTAAAGTCGGCTTGACAGATTTCTTCAAGGAGCTTGACATCGATGTTTCTGAACTTTCCAAAGATTTTCCTCTTGTGAAGCGTATAAAGGTTATTGACTACAATTCTCAGGCCAACAACCCTCCTAGTGTCGAGCAGGATAGCTATGAAGGCAGTTTTCTTAGTTTCATCTCTAGCCAGTCTGACTCTAAAAGCCCTGGGAAAAATTTCAAGCGCACATCCTACTCTAAACAATGGACTGAGGGGAATGAGAATCGGACAGTGACGGTCTCCAAATTACGCTGCAATTCCAGTGCAGCTGGGAAGTCGTCTGCTGCCCCGCCCAGTTTTAGTTGTGTTCATTGCCAATATTCATGTCAAGAGAAGGAACTGATGACAGAGCACATTTACGCTCACATTACCACAAAGGTTTTCCGATGTGGCATTTGCGGCTTGGATTTCACAACATTCGGTACAGCTGCAATTCATCACCAGGCAGTTCACCAGTTTAGCCCTCAGAAAATAGAAAAGACAGCCGAGATCGATGAAACCGAGCATTACCTGGAGATTCGGGAAAACCTGTCTGATGATGAGAATAAACAGAGTAACGAGATGGAAAAGAGTGACGATACGGAAAACAAGTCGAATGACGAGGGAAGCAACTCTTCTGATGAAAAGGGTTCCAAATCCAGTCCAGTGTTTATCTCTGTCGTTGTCAATGGCAACAAGTCTGGGAAGGACAAGAAAATTGTTGTGGAAGTTTCTGACCGATTTCAGTGCACATACTGTAAATTCTCTACTGATCAGAGAGAGATAGTGCAGCAACATATCGTAGCCGAACATACAGGCGCTGTGCATTACACATGCACTCTATGTGATGGCCTGGTGCTTACATCTAAGGCCAACTTGCTGAGTCACTACAACACAGTCCACCCAGGAAAGACCATCAAATGTAGAAAGCTTCCAGATTTCACTGACACTGAAGAGCCTCAGCATCCTATAGAACCACCAAGTAACCGATTCAATCGGTACCGCAGCAATACCTTTGGCGGCAGAGGTGGTCTCTTGACACAAGGAAGATTCGGGTTAGTATTTTTTAAATTTTTTTTTCATCCATAAATTAATATCCTAACTTTAGTATATTTATTCTCCGTACTATCTCAGAGCTGTCTTTGGTATTTTGCAAATAAGTGACACTGATACTGGAGCAAATATTCGGAAAGCTAATAACCAGAAATGGTCCAAATCTCTGGATGGCGTCATCTATCTATAAAGTTGAAAATTTTGTCTGGTATTTTAAATATCTTTAAGCATTTAATTATCCATGTTAAGTGAACCACTAAACATTTACTTAAATCTATCATCGATGCTTTTTAGTCTTCTTGCTGTGCCAGTAACTATAGTAATGACACAAGAAGAAAACTAAATAACGTGGACTAAAGATATAAGTAAATCCACCCATGGACAGTGGGTAAGTGCTCCTGCTGGCCTATAAAATGGCTCATGGTCTGTGTAACATCGCTCACCTCTGCCAGACAAACTTCCATCCACTGGGTGTGAAAGTGAAGGTTTCAGCGCTATACCTAATTCACTAAATACCCAAGTAGAATTTTGGACCCTTTCAATAAATTCCAACGAAAAAATGCAATGTCTCTGACCCACAAGTAGTTGGGTATTCAGCACTGGAATCGTGAGTGGCTAACCATCTCATATGACCTTGCTCAAGTCTGCCCTGCATAGGCTGTTAGGGTTAGAGATGTGGTCAATACTGCCACAAATAATTATCTAAATATGTAAAATATCCCATAAGCAATGAAAGTAACAAACTAGATTGTATAAATACAATATATAAATCAGATAGAAATTAATTCCATTCCAAAGCAGGGGCTGTTTTATTTATCTATTTATATACTACTAGCAAGGCTGTTGCCCGGGGCCACAAAATAGAAAAGATTAAAAAGTATGTGTAACATCTCTCAATCTGTTTCTCTATCCTTCTTTCCCCCCCCCCATTCTTTTCTATTAAAAGTAATAATAATGTAAGTCATTCACCTCTCCATTATATAATAGATAACATTGGAAATGACTGAAATGGTGTAGTTTCTCTTTTGTACGCAAATAGAAACACGTGATTTGGTTGACAAAAAAGGAATAGGTAGAGTGCACATTACTAAGGCAGTAATTTTTATGTCAATACCAAGTTCAAATCTCATGTAAGTCTACTTTAGCATGTATACAGTATAGTAGATGTAGGATGAAAGTTAAACTAAAGAAAAGAACGTTTTATTTGACAGATCTTCATTTAATCAAAATCTAAAGCTGAGTATCTTTGATCTTTATCAATCCACGTAAAAATATGAAGAATGTCTAGCCAAATTTCTGGAACTTAAGTGTTTTTTGTTTTAAATTTTTTTATTTTATCTTTAAAGTTTAGAACTTTTAAGCATTTTTCATTAGAGTACATCTTTATTTAAATCTGGTTTCTTTATTCAAGTGAGTTGAATTTAATTAAGTAATTTAAGATTTATCAAGGTCATAGAATGTATACTTTACTTGTACAAGTAAAAAAAAATAATTTAATCACATCATTAAATATCATCTACAATATATTTGTGCTGTTTGTCTGTCCAGGGATACAATTGAAAACAAAACTCTATATCCATGACAACTGTAAAATTTTCTGGGGAATCTGATAACCGTATTAAGTTTGTATTACAAGTTTCTAGAATAATATGAGGGGGGGGGGGTCTACATTCGAGTATGTCATCCATAATCAGCAGACGTTTTTATTTTGTTTATAAATTAAAAAATAATAAATGTTGATATGGTATATAGGACTGGAAGTAGGTATACACAGGTTTCCCCATTTATTCCAGGGCATGCTGGGTGTGCCTGCGAGTTTATTTAATTTATTTTTTTTAGTTATCAGTAAAAAAAATAGTCAATAATAAATCCGAATCGACAGTGGAATGGCTTTTGTAAGCTTTGAACCAATTTCTCTGAAAAAAAAAACCAACTTTTTTATGTTCTTTCTAAAATCACAATTCAAAAAAAATTGTTTGTAAATCTTTACTAGATGAATTACTTTTTGCGTGCGATTGCTGAATACTGAGTTTGCATGGAAGCAAGACAATCTAGTTGCTGAAGCAGTATCTGGTTCAGCTATGAGAATTGAGAAAAAAATGGTAAGATGAAAGAGGGTAAGGCTGCAGGCCCCTTGGCGTTATTGCAGAAATGTTGAAGGCTGCGGATGAAAACGGCATTTAGATGATCAGACCTAACAAATCGCATCATAAAAGAAAAGGTTGTCTCAAAAGACTTGGATCTTAGTATAATTGTTAATTGTTACAAGTGTAAAGGGAGAAGCTGTATATAGAGGTAATTACAGAAACTTAAAGTTGGTTGATCAGGTCCTGAAAGTAGTTGGGAGAGTAATTGAGCAGCAAATAATTCAGATATGCATAGATGAAATGCAGTTTGGTTTTATGCCTGGGCAAAGTACCATTTGTGCTATACTTATTATGAGACAAATGCAAAAAGACCTGTATTTTGCTTTTGTGGATCTGGAGAAAGCTTCTGACTCTGCCAAGAGATGAGTGGTTAGTGAAAGTTCACGCCATGTATACAAATGCTCAATGATGTTAGAATTAACAGCACATTTAGTAACAGCTTTAATGTTAAAGTAGGAGTACATTGGAGTTCTGTACATTGCTTTTCATTTGTATCTTAGAAGCATGGGTTGTCCGAAAGAGATAGGGGTGGGGGGGGGTTATATTTTTTTGACAGTGAGGCTATTGAGCTAGTTCAAAAGTTTTGTTACCTTGGTGATGCCATTGGAGCACAAGGGGGAGTAGGTTGTGATAGCAAGAATTAGGCGTTGATGGAGTAAGTTCTGGGAATTTCTGTCGTTACTAGCCAACAATGTTACTACTATCAACCAAGGAAAGTCTTATCAGGCATGCATATATATATATACACAGTGTAATGATTCATAAAAGTAAAGCCTGGAGAGAAATTATAAGACTGATACAATGGATGTCTAATGGGAGTCTTAATGACAGGCTTAGATCTGATGACCTCAGAGGAAGATTAAATCTAGACAGTTTATGTAGATGTGTACAGAACAGTTATGTTGAAAAAATTGGTGAGAAATATTGGGTTAGTTGATGTAGAACAATTGAGATGGCAGAGGAAGGCTAAGGAAAACATGGAAAGAAGTGATAAGGATAGAGAGGTTAGTTTGGAAGTCGATTTCTCAAAGCTGCCTAACACATGTCATGTAAAAACAGGCGTTAAACCGAATATGATGTAGGTCAAACCGTTTAAAGAACATAGTTTTAATTACTGTTTGGAAACACCTAACATGTTCTACACTTGTGTAAAAGTATTTTTTTAGATTAATAAATAGAAATACAAACTTTAAGCTCATGGTGTAATTATTTATGGATTCACATAATCTGATTAACAAAAAAATATTTAAGAATTATATTTTAAAAAAGATTTTATTTGCTTGAGAGATAAACATTGATCTTCCAACTCCATTTTATTTTTATATATACTTTTTATTTTTTTGTTGATTGAAATTCTAAATGAAATCTGTTTTCATGATCTCTTAGAATTCAGAAAGATTTTCTGCTTTTCAAGTTTTACTTGTGCATTAAATATTATTTTTGGCATCAGACGAGTCCAAAATTCGCTTTGACAATGGAAAGCAACATCTTTAGCTGATTGCCTCAATTTTTTCGTCAAGCTGTTAGAAGCTTCGGAGCTACATGGCCATAACAGAGCACGTTTCCGAAACAAGTGGATGAATTTGGAGAACTTGTAAGCAAAATCAGTCAAAAACCCTATCCAATCGACTGTCCAGGTTTGACATAGTCATCTGACCTGGAATTAGTAAATCTAAATTTTTGGTTGATTGCCAAATCTCGCTAAAGAGATTGTTGCTGGTGGGTAACCGACACTTTGATACATTGGTCTGACCATTGATCCCACATTTTAAAAATCTTTCTTTAATCTGATTGAGCTTGTGACATGCTCTTCTGACTTCATGAATATTTTTGTTGCAACTCTTGAAAAATGCTACTTTCTCTTTATCACAATGTTAACTAATGAAACAAGTAAAAATTGGTAGAAATAATCACGAGAAATATTGGAAAATCTAATCTCATTTCCCTTTTCAATAAATGCATAACTTTACAGTTGATCCTATTTGAATGTCCTTTTAAATTCACATTCTGCTTTTAAATATTTATTATACATTATTTTTGCATACATGTAAGAAAATCTGTGAAATTCTCCCAACACTTGGCAAGAAATAAATAAAAATGCCTTTGTTTCTAAACGTTGTTCAGTTTGTACGCAACTGCATCTCATCTTGTCTAAACACTGAAATGTACTTTTGAAACTATAAACATTCCACATTCTACATTGAAATTTGTTTTGAGTTTTGACTTTTTTTCTTTTCTCTTTTACAGTTCGACAGATGGTGTTAGTCCATCCGGCACTGATATGGGCCTAAAAATTGTTAATGTGGTCAGTCTACACAGTGGTCGTAATTCTGGCCAGTCTCGGCGTCCAGGCTCCGGTGCCAACAATAACTGTATCATCCCCCCTATTGGATTTATGGTTCCAGTTCTGCTCAATGCAAAAACAATGTCTTTGAAATATGCCAGTTCCAGTGCAAATCGCAAGTGTAAATATCCTGGCGATGACGACCCACTCATTAGTCGCTCCATCTACATGTGCAAAAAATGTGGCTGCGAGGCAAAGTTTCTGAGTCAGATGCAAGATCACATCATCAATTCTCATTCCGCCTTTTGTATGTACACGTGTGCATATTGCACATTTAAGGGTGAAAAGGAAGCGGACATCTACAAGCACATAAACGTTGCTCACGGTGAATATGATGGTGGCGTGCCTCTCTCGTTCTTCCTCGACCCTGTCTACATTACTAAATACATTGCCAATATAGAGAAAAATCAGCAAAATCGCTACAAGGAGAAATTGGTAGGTAAACTCTCTCACTATAAATGTCGTGTATGCAGCCAAGAATATCCGGACGGCATTTCTCTGTATATGCACTGTTTTCGGGTACATGATCAGAAATTGATTTATCACTGTCCATATTGCACCGAATTCATTTCAGAGACATCTGACCCCATGCGGGATCATGTCACCGGTATCCATGGCAAAGACATTGGCAGTGAAGCGGTTTTCGCATTTATCTGTGATGGCAAACCCGAGCGAGATGAAGATTCTATACTTTCTGCTGATTCCGGCTCTACATCTTCAACACCAGTGTTGAAAACCACAAAATCTCCTGAACCAAAATCATTTCGGAAAGATGATGATGTTGTCGTCATACTCCCAGACAGTCCTTTAAAAGGAGCCGGTTCACAGCAAGTAATAAGACCTTTCACACCTCGTGGCCGGAGTCGAGGCCGACCACCTCGCTCTCAGACTATTTTATTACGCAACATGTTACAAGCAAGAGCTAATGCATCTCCATCTTCGAGTTCACCTGGGCCCCTACAGCCCATGATGATAGTTGCGAATGCAGCTCATGAAGAAAACCAGGGCTCACCTCCTATTGTTATTGATCACCCAGAACGCACCCCCAAACCGCTATCTCTCAGTGCTCGTAGCACTCCAGAACCGAGTGGTGATGGTACATTGGATATGGACTGTGAAACTGTTGACGAGGATAATCCTGTCGATAGTGTCGTAGAAGAAGACTGTGATGCCAGTATGGGAGAATCAAGCAATGTTTCCAAATCCGTTCCACTTGGCCGTTCCAAACGGATAACTGGCAGCAACTCTTCACGTTCGGCCAGTCACCAGCTATCGGAACTTGCTGCACGTTCAGCTGCTGAGCACTCTGCAGACGTCATTCCAAGCCAACCGTTCCCGCTAAAGGTGATCAAGAAGGAAAATGACATGTACCTAACTACGGATACTGCACTGCACAATGACCAAGTGGTACCTGTTTCTCTCCAAGCAGCACCGGGTACTGCACCCCTTGACCTTTCTGCTAGTGGCACCAATGAATCTGATGATATCCCACCGGATGCATTCAAGGTGTTCAATTTGAGCCCGGCGGCCAGCCAACTGGCTTCCTACCTCCCCACCACAACCAGTACCTATTCTAGCCCTGTTCCAGTTGGACCCCCAATTCAGACTGCAGACTACTCCAGCTCTCATTCCATCAGTAAAACATCCAGTTCCGAAGACAGATATAACAAAGAGATCTATAGGTGCGATAAATGCAATTTTAAGACAACTTATCGGGCAGCTTTAAAGACCCACCATACTTTCAGACATTCACAAATCTACAAGTGTCCATACTGCACCGACACTGTCCCATTGGATAGCTTTGAAGTTGAGCCTCACATCAAACAACTTCATCCAGATGAGAAGATCGCATACATGCGGATATAATCCTTTATTTATTGTTTGGTTTAGTTTTCTTTTTCAACTTTCTAAACAAGCAAAGGAATTCACATGAATTTTTCCAAGTACTTTGTGGCTCTGTGACCAAAATAAACACTTCCTTTCAGTTAGCAGTAGACAGGATTTTGGTAACAAGTACTAAATACAAAGAACTCTTTTTAACAGCCTCTCTTTTGAGAATCAAAATCTTTTTGCTACCACCTAGGCTCTAACTTGGTGGCTGAAACTTTGTCGGTGAGAATTGAAATCAGTCAGGAATGGATTTAAAAAAAAAAAAAAGAATGAAAACAAAGCCAGGAGGAAACACCATAGTTCTGTGCATATATATATGCAATGATGACTATATATTATATGCATCTTTTGTCTATAATTTTAATTCTTTATCACAACTTTTTTTTTTTCTTCTGTTTATTCAATGAAGTCCACTGAACTTAACTTAATTTTGTTGAATGCAAAAAATGTTGGATTCAGATTTTTTAAAAGTTTAATACAGAAAACTGCAAGAAAGGAACTTGTGGTAACATCTCGTTTTGTTTCTGATGGAAATTTGCTTGGAGACGCTGTAGCCATTTCAGGAAAAACGAAACAAATATGGCAAAAGTCAGATCAGTACACGACCTCCAGAATCTTTTGTACATTTGAGAATGTGAAGAATTTGATTATTAACAACCAAAACTTTCAAATACTTTTCATCGATTTTGAATTAGTATGTAAAGTGTTGCAGCTTATTTTGTAAATCGTTTCAGACAGGAGATTCCCTTTCCTCTACAAATTGTCAAAATATTTTTGCATATTTTTTACCATGATTCCTAGAAAAGTTAATATAATTTGTACTGCATTGAAAAAAAAAAAAAGATGCCTATAAAAATTATCAACTTAAATCATTCCCTGCCTTTGAAAAAAAATTTTTTTTTGTTTTTTTTTTTTTAATTTTCTTCCAGTTAATAAATTTTTCCCCTTGTGTTCCATATTTCCATCTCCAACAGTAATTGTTGTGTAGTAAATGAGTTGAAATCTGGACCATTCCAATTGAATGAGGCAAAATTGTTGATATAGTTTGTTAAATTAAAAACAATTTTGAAGACTTATTTTAAAGGAATCCATTATATTTTTAACAAAAACCTTAAGAATATGCAATTGTCTTTTTTAAAGAAGTCTGAAGTGTTTTGGGTAATTTTTAGTTTTTTCCCCCCAGTTTTCTTTAATACTAATTCTTGTATATAGTTTCTTTAATTGTCATTATAAATTTTGTAGTTTGATTGAATAGGCATTCAGTTGCACTTTTTAATTTCCTGTTTAAGTTTAATTTAAACTAAAGGTTAATCAATAGTTTTTTGTTTTTTTTTACATCCATATCAGAAACTTATATCTATCTTATAAATGTTTGTATCTTTCCCAAACAACTGAAACTCCTTTTATAAAGAATACTGCATGATGGACTTGAACTAAAGCTTCTAATAAAAGAAGAGAACACTTTCATGAAGGCCTGAGAACAAATCTTTAATCCAGTAAATCTAAAGCCTTCACCAATGATCTTTCAACGCTCTCATTAATTCCAGACAGATTTTTTTTTCTTTGCAAAGCCTCAAATAAATTAGCTTGAAAGGATGCTTCACCATTTTATTTTCATCCGTTCTTAAGGGCAGAATTCATTCCAGTTTAGTTTAACTCTTGGAATTTCTTTTCAATCTACTCTCAACTATAGTAAAAAAAATTTAAAAAAATGTTATCTCGTCCTCTTCTAAAAGTAACCAATTCTTTAACTTCCTGATTCTACCTCATTCTCTCTGTATTTATATCTCCATCTCCTGATCTATAACTGAAAAGGGAAAGTTATTCTCATACTTTTCATAAAACATTAAATTTCAAAAACTTCTCAAAGATAGAAGACAAAGGGGGGGGGGGGGTCTTTTGTTCCTTCCAAATATTTTATCAATAACATAACTTTCTTTTTTTTTCTACTAAGGTAGATGGGTGGGGGAATAGGGTCAGTGTCCGTCCACACAGCATCCGTCTAGTGATCCTCTTTATATTGCTGTGTTGGTTGGCTTGTGGGGGTAATTGATCTCTTATGGGGGGGGGGGGGTCTACAATAAATAGTTTTTGAAAAATAAAAAAAAGTTATGTTCTATTGATCTGAAAAATAAAAAAACTTACTCTGCTCACATGCATACACACATACATGTATAGTTCACAACTACACACTTGTATTTCAGCACTAGCATTGTGTCATGCCATTATTACATTTCAATATTATCCATTTTAAACATGAATAAAAGAAAGAAATATATTTATTTTCAACCTGTGATTATTTTTAATTTTTTTTTTTTCTTTTTCTCTTGGAATTCCAGCTTTACTAATATGAATGCATTTCTTCACCAAGTATCATTATTGAAATAGAATATTATAAAAAAATAAAACGTCAATTCCTAATATTTAGAAAGTACTTCTATCCTAGAATTATCTGTAATTCTTTATTTAGCAACTTTCAGTTTTATTAAAGAAAACATCTATGATTGCTGTGCCATATTCGGTCATATTTTGACAGATTTATCCCGCAATCAAAAATATTATTCTTGACGCAAAACTAAAATTTGAATGTATTAAGTTTTCTGTTTTTCAACATTTCTCGACTGCCGGCACAAGCTGGAAGCAGCAAAAGGCCGCCTATATTGGAAAGAAATCCTTTTACTTGCGCTAATACAGATTTTCTGCCAACATTTTGATCATAAAATGATTAAATACAAAAATGTTAATGACTTAATTGCATACAAAATCACTATTGAAGTTTGTTGTGAATTTCCACTGACACTCCATGGTCTTTTGGCTAGGAGCAAAGTGTAGTATCTGTTCTGATACTACACTTCATCTTTTTTTTTGTCCTTGGTCAGTGAAGAAGAAATCCTTTAAGACTGAGGTAATTTTTAATTTTGTCTCAATCCAGAGTGCCCCTTCCAAATTAAAAACCTATCTTGTGTCTAACTGTCCTCGGGGGGAGGCAATTGAATAGGGTATTTTTGCATTTTGGTGGGCACTTAAGCGCATACTGTGGAACCCTTTCTAATATTTTCAATCTTCTCTCAGGAAGAATCACATCTGAAGAAAAACTTTAATAAATTTCGCACTATGGAAATAAAGAGCCACTAAAATCTTGTTACTTTTTAGATAAAAAGTTAATTAAAACGCTATTAAGTGTTTCTCTGATAGCTTTATAACAGGTAGCAATTTTCATCATTTGTATCTGACTGATAATTTTTTCACTCTGTAGACGTAAACCTACTGGGGGGGGGGCACACTTTATGTTGCTCACTAGGAATGATAAGCATATATTTTGCTTGTTTACAAAACTCGGTGGAGAGAATCTAGTTGAATTGGAAAATATAGAACATTGAAATCGTTCAACTAGAGTTCTAGTATTTCCATAAACACTGTAAAAAGAACACTGTTACGTAAAAACATTGAGGACAACCAATTTTGAAACTGTAGTTAAAATTCATAAAACTTTGCCTATCAGGCTCCAAGTTTTTAACAACTTTACGTTTATCTATCGTGTATGCTTTTTAAAAAATTCTTTAGTCTTTTCACGATGTTATCATAGTTACGCACACAGCAGAGATGTACACTCTACCTCCTACAAAAGTCCAATATGTCTGAGCTGGACAGCAAGGAAGTGCTCCTGCGCTGGCCAATAAAGTGGTTCATGGCTCACGTCTGCCAGACAAACTCCTAAGCAAGTTTTGGCACTAGAACGAATTCGTTCCTTCCCTTATACAACTCTGGCCAAGTCGATGAAAGAGTGAGTAGCTAACCATCTCATGCAACTGTACTATGGTGGAAGCCAGCTCAGTTCGATCAGAGTGAATGCTGCCACAAGTAAATAAAACCAAAGTCTAGGTGACATTAAAAGATTTTTTTTTAATCTCTTTTCAGAGAAAAGTAGACTAGTGTGGGTGTCAAGTGTTAGACTCTTTATATCAAATACTTTATTCTCTTCATAGTGTTTTTTGTTTTTCCATAGAAATCCTTGTAAACATGGTCAAATTTTTAATTTGTGCAAAAAAAAAAAGGCTTATGTTTATATTAAAAGTTGAGAATATTTAACATTTTCTTTTAAATAAATTTTTGATTACTAGCATACAGACACAAAATAGCCATTATAGTAAGGATAATTTATTCTTAATATTTGTGCTGGATTTAGTTTTCAAATACTTGTTTTTTATAAAGACTAAACAATCATTAAGGTAGGCAACAAAATAGAAGTGGTCTGCTAGGAGAAAGCGATTTGGGGGGGGGGACTATTTGAGGAAATTGAAAGAGCTATTGCTTGATCTGTGCAGATATCATTTTAAAATCCACAATAGTTTGTAAACTTGAATTTCATGGTTATGAGGATGTTAAGAGACTTTCTTCCACCGTGGACATTTATCTTGACAGGATCTCCATTGTGATTAACTACTTAACTCCTTGAATCAAATATGTCGGTCTGCAAACAAAAACTAACAATCTTTACTTGTGGAATTTAAGACAACTTGACTACTCAATTGAAGGGAATTGCCATCAACAGGAAAATAAAAATGGGATGCCAGTATGTGAGAAAAAAATCTACTAGTAGTTCTGACAGCCATTTTGGAAATACAAAACAAATGGTTACTCATTCTGTCTTACGTGACCAAGAACTGTGATCATTTTACATTAAATTTGTATAATATTTATTTTTCCAGGTATTTCCGGGATGTTAACATGTAATCACATTAAAAAAAAAAAAAAATTTCATTTTTATTATTCCAGCAACTGCATAGAGGCAAAGAATAAAACTTTATCTGTTAAATTTAATTCAAGTCAGAAATTACTTTCTAATCGGATCAACACTTTATAAAAGATTCAGAATTACTTTCAAATTTTTATAGTAAACAAGACGGCAATTTGAATTCATTATGAATGTTTTTAAATGTCCGAAATTGATTTTGAAGTCTTAAAACTGTCGATTAAAAAGTGATTTCTGGTTTTTGTTTTAACCAGCAGGGCAACCTGGCATTTCCCCGGAGACATGGATAAATAAATAGAGTTTGAAAAAGTGTAACATCTTTCTTTTAAGAAACTTCTTTCTCACACACACTCCCTTCTCCTTTTTTCCCTCTCTCTGGCACCTGGTTCAATATAATAAAAAGAAAGCCGTTTGACCAAATATTAGTAAGACTTTTTTTTTAATATATTTTACACCTCATACTATTTTGGTCCCTGTTGTCATGTAAAAATGGCTTCAGACAGAACAATGATCATTAATTAATTTAAACCAGTGTTGGCGAATGTAGTAATATCTATTTACAATGAAAGTTCAATCAAAGGGATATAATTCAGTAAGTCATCACGTAAATTATCTCCCTTGATACGAGGTGTGTTATACAAACAATAAAAACAGTTGTGTTCATGGTGTTGTTTGTAAATTTTTGGTGATGATTGGGTCTCAGCTAGCATGGTAAAGTATTGCTGTAGTGTTTCATAGCTGTTGTCGCTATTAAAAAGGAAAGTGAACAAAACTGGTTGCTTTCCTAGTTGACAGTACATCTTTTTGGTGGATGGAAGAAAAGGTTGCTTATGAGTTGGGCATTTTATTTGGCGCAAAAATGCCAGCCAATAGTTTCGTCTGACAGTGTAGACATCTTGAATCCAACTGATTTCTTTCCAGACAACTTTGTAGATAGTTCTAGATTTGATTATTTCTTGTTGTGTATGGTTGATCAATGTGTGGTTGGTTAAGTCGTGTATGCGTACTTTATTCGAATCCCCATCTGCTAGGTGGGCACAACTCGGCCAGTTAGTTATATCATTTAGTATGTAACAGATATTTATTTTTCAAAAGGAAATAAATAAATTTAGTAATATACAAAGTTTCACAGCCTGTGGCAAATGTAACACCTTATGGGTAATCTGAGGGTGAACTTATTGTTTTGTTGATTTTCCGGTTGCATGCTATTACTTTCTTTTTTCAAGCTCGCTATGTTTGACATAAAGAAAAGGTCTCCATTCTCTACCTTTTCAACAAAAAAAAAAGAATACCAACATTTTATTTCTTTTTATATAGACCACCACCTGTTAGTAGAAAAACAATGATGATACCTAAACAAAACATACAATAGGAAAGCAAGCTCGCTACTTCAGTGGTGTTACAATTAGTCTTTTATTGCTACCTATATTAAATCTGGTTCTGACAACTGCAGGCAATTTTTGCAGTATTCAATTACAGAGGGCAAAATCGTAAACAAAGTAATCCATCTATTAGAAAATGTCCCCAGTGAAAACCATGAAAGAAGCAACTATTAAAAAGGACTACTCCGACAAGCAGATGCTTAGAGAATTTTTTTTTTTCTGGTGTTGCTATTGGTGACAAAACACTCATGGATACTTTAAAAGTGCAACTCAAAACAAACATGGCCCATCTTATGTAACACTGGATCCGATATCTACTAAAAATTTGTAGCCACTTTTTACCTGCAGAATCCATTTTGAGATGGCTAACGGTGGACAAATATCACTTCATCATGAAAAAAAAATGTATCACATCATGCAAGCAGGGAGAAGTACAATACAAACGATATGTTTTTAACATTTTTGTTTCAGTAAAGATGCCAAAAAGTGCAGCAAACCATGTCGTTTTGATAAAAATCTAAAATCGGGAACAAATTGACCAATGAGTACTAGTCACCTATTCTATATAACATAAAAATAGTGGCTATAAATTTTTATAGTAGCCATCGGATCCAGTGTCACATAACGACGGTCGTGTTTGAATGTAAAGTTTGAGTGACCCCCAGATGGAAATCACTGAGCCATGTAATGTCCTTTTGGCTGGCAAAATTTCAAGCAGAAAAGACAGCATGGGTACCGGGGGGCAGTGCACACAGTGTAGCAAGACGAACGAGCTATTTGTCTATAGGTCTGTCTTTCTCTCCCATGTATATTCTGATGTTTTCTGTGACTCTCTCTAAATAAACCTTTTTTATAAATCAACATCGGCATCCGAGTGTTTTGCGTCCACAGATAAGCAAGAACATGGGTTCACGACAACAACACAGGTATATAATGGTTTATACATGCATCGTTAAGTGAAACTTTAACACGTGTGTTAGTGTAATTCCGACTAAAAAGCAAAAATCTACTATAAATTTAGATATTCTTAAATTATGGCACTATAATTTTGATATTTAGCACTACTGAACATTGGAATTCAAAAAGATTTCAGATGAAAATTTATACTTTCCGAGCAGATTTCTTGGAAAAATTCAGACTTTAAAAGTAGAACTTTATCCAATTGTCAGACTAATATCTGTTTTGGTATAATCACAATTACATTTCTTCCGGACTTATTAACATTTCTTCTTTCAATGTGCAATATTATCTAGTCATCTTGTGGAAGTATAAAGATATTGCTATGTCTTTAAGTAAATTATTTTTTAAATAAGATTCTGTAAAGTTAAATTTAATTAATACAGTATTAATTATTAATTGGACTAAATTTTTATAAAACTAATAGACCACCCATATATATATAGTTAGGTATGTGTATATGTATGTTTGTGTGGGTTAAAATCTGAGCTAGTTAATCATGAATTTTGGAACACAGCTCCTAATCATAAGGGTGGGTAATGTGGACTATATTTAGTTTTATGCAAATTGGTTCTGCAAGCTCTTGTGAAAATTCAGATACCTCCGGTGTTGATTAAATTTGAACCATAGTTATTAAACATTCCCAAAATATGGCCACAACTTCCTATTTGAAAATTCAAATATTTCTGATATGCATGAAATCTGATCCATAGCAATTAGATGACAATTAAGCAAGATTCCCTGAATTTCAATTTCTTTTTAGGGTTAAACCCGAAGTTTTTGACATTTTTCTAAAAAGCAAAATCATTTAATGGATTTTGATCAAAATTGGAATCTGGATACTAAGGTTTATTTTAAATTTTGTAAGAGGACATGAGCTTTTAAGATTTTTTTTACTGTATTTTTGTTTGTTTTTCTAATTCGCTGCTTGACAATAATATTTTAAATTCTTCATTTTCTAACTTCTAAAATTTGCAATTACCATAAATTGTAAATAATTCATGAAAATGTGAATATAGTTGAAGTTATTTAATAAAAATTATATCAGTTGTCTTGGGAATAAATCAAGTTTCTCATTTTATTAATTTTAATAAAAGTTAGAGCCATTTTTAAAATTGTATTCAAATACTCCATCCATGTTTACTTTTACTAGGTATGGGCAAAATGAAAGGCCGATCCCCCAAATTTTGATGCTTCCCCTCAGTTCAAAATTCAGGAAATTAACCAATTTTAATGAAATTTTCAATATTTATTAATTAATGATCACAAAATATATTGAACACATTATTTTATTAAAAATCTCAGTGAAAATGTATTATTTTGTGTAAACAAAAAACATCTTTACTAAAGTTATATCTCAGGGTACTAAAAAAAAAACATGAATTTTTTTTTGAAATGAAACTAAAGCACCATAGATATTCACAATAAAAAATCTTATTTAAATATAGTGCTTATATATTACAAAAAAGCCCCTAAATTCTGTGTTAATAAAATCACGATATTATTATTTAATAAAGCAATGTTTATTTAATATTTTCACAAAAAAATAATACGATTAAAAAAAATATGATTTTAATGATAACATTTTACTTGAAATATTAAGATGCGATTTTATAATATTTCTCCTTTGCGCATGAACATGTTATAAGCGTAAGAAATTATTTTTGAATCTGGAAAACAAAAGAAAATTGAAAATTTTGAGATACTGGGCCATTCCGAAAAAAATAATTTTAAAAGTGGGATAATTTTTACGACCGATTAACTTTAAATTGTATGGTAGGACAGTGCTATAATAAAAAGATAGGATTTGCACTACCACTTGCTGTCATTAAAATTTTATTTTCATAGAATCAACAACCCTGTCGGTTTCACTAATCACTGTCAATACATCATTTGGAAAAATAAAATGTAAGTTTGTAATTTTTTCATTAATAAATAATCATTTTCTTTCAAATTTGAATAATAAATTAAAAATAAATAAATAACTAGAAGACAATTTTATACCAAAAAACGTTCAGATTTATTAAAGCAAAAAACATCATCGATGTTTGCCGTGCCATAACCGGTCATATTTCGACAGCTTTACTCTGCAACCAAAAATATTATTCTTGACGCAAAACTGAAAAGTGAGTGGATTCACATTTTTCTCTATTTTTCTTTGTTCTTCTTCTCGTTCCTGTTCTAACATTTCACGACTGATGGCACGAGCTGGAAATGGTAAAAGTCCAGCTAGATTAGAAAGAAACCCTTTCACTTCGGCAAATTCACATTTTCCGCCAACTTCAATAATGATACGTCCAGCTTTCACGGGGAAGACGTAATGGTCGATAGAGCCTTTGCCGCCTCCCATGCGATGGCCCTGGCCCTTTTTGGTTTTGGGTTTCCACGGAGAATCAATCCGCCAAAGGGCAAACATGCGACTTTCATCAAATTTCCTAATAATGCCCAACCGGATCATTTCGTAATGGCCCCAGCGGAGGCGACCACCAGTTAAGGCCTGGAGGGGAGAAAAAAAAACATTATTTTTAAACACTTTAATTCATTTGGGTTCTAAAATGATGAAATACAAAAATGTAAAGTAACAAGACTGACCTGTATACCAAAATCACAGTATTGAAGTTTGTTGTGAACTTCCTCTGGTCCTCTCATGTCCATAGGGCGTTTTTGCATTTTTGGTGGGCGCTGGTTAGGCGGATATTGCGGAACCCTTTCCAATATTTTCAATCTTCTCCTCTCAGGAAGAATCACATCTGTTAAAGAAAAATAAAGAAATTTTCTTTCGATGGAAATAAAGAGCAACTAAAATCTTGTGGTTATTCTTCTGCTAAAAAAAATTACAACTTGGTGGGTAGTCATTTACAAAGCAGAAATGGTTGGTCTCCTTTTTGTCTCAAGAGACAATGGATACACCCTGTAAAGGTGCCTGCATAGGGAGTCTATAGTGAAGCAAGGGTTGCGCAATCTCAAACACGTCTCTCCTGATCAGGCATTCTTGGAGTCCATTAGCAAGAAGTCCAAGACAACTGGAAACAATGCCAGGATAAGTAGAGAAAGACTGGTGATATTTCAGAATTTCCATTCTCCAAGACTAGTTGCACAACCAACGCCTGAGAGTCTAGTCTACTCTAACTGGAATTTTTCTTTTTTAACATAGTTCACCCCAAACAAGACAAGTTGCCACTGTAGACGTAAGGGGCAACTGAGAATAAGGGTGAAAGTTTTGGGGGTCATCCTAAATTGGGAGCTGTGCAGAGAGATGCTTGTTCACATTAGTTTTTTTTTTACTTTGTATTGTCACTTTGGTTTTAGATAGAGTGGGGAGGGCAAAGTGAGTGCTTGTTTGGTGCCAATAAGCTCACACAACCAGACCATTAGTTGGGGGGTTGTGGTCTCAAGAAAGCCCACCGGGGATAACTGTAAGGTCCTTTTCCATGCACGACATGGCACGTACAGTTATTCATGATATTATAACTTGTACCCACAACCTGTCGGAACAAGAGCGACCCAGACTAGTCATGTGAGACTTAGTGACAAAAATTTTTCCCCAAGTTGCCAAGATAGAGAGATGGCGTTCATTGTCCTAGTCAAGAAAACAAGGCCAAGCATTGGGTGTCTTTGAGGTGTCCCTGCACTGGTACCTCTGCGCCTGGATAATAGACAAAGAAGGAGTGCAAAGGCCGGGCGATGGGCTCTGCCTATCTACTCGTTAATTAGAATGAGAATATATGGATTCATACCTTTTCCAAAGGTGTTAATGAAAGTGATGCAGTAACACGGACAGAACTTGCACCCGTAACTAATAAACCATGTCATTTCCATTATAAGATTGTAAAAAAAAAAAAAAAAAATAGCGATGCTCACATGCAGCAGCCACCATGCAGGTCCACAAGGAAAAAGGGTGAGAGTCATGCCGTGTGTCATCTATCAGAGATTGAACCCAGAGCGTTAATTTTGTGCAATGACGAGAGTTCACTTTTGCAATAGCGAGTTCTCGTCAAGATAAAAAGAGGAGGAACTTTCTTCCCTGGGAGAGAGTAATATTGACATGACTAGGTGGGACCACGCTGAGAGAAAAAATTGAGCTGGCGTCGTTTATGTCAGGTTACTTGCTTGACGAGATTCATGTTTTGGAGAATTGTTAATATACCGGGGGGGGGGGGGGGGGCTCTTAATTTCTATGTATTGGTAAGAATGTATTCTGCTCGTTTTCAAAACTCAGTGGAGGAAATCTGGTAAAATTGGAAAAAACACAACCTCAAAATCAATGAAACAGACGTTTTATTTAAAAAAAAGGTTCATAACTATGTTGAGTAGTATTTCTGTAAACACTATAAAAAGAACACTTCAATTTTACATTAAAAATTTGACAAACCAGAGATTTAATGTAACATGTTCATTACTGCTTAAAAAAAAAGAAAGTACATCCAATAATAAAACCGTAATTAAAATCCTTAAAACTTTGCCTTTGATGGCTCCAATTTTTTTACAATTCACAAACAACTATATATTTATCATGTATGCTTTTTAGTTTTATCGTTGTGGTGTCACAATAGTTACTGACACAGTGGGGTGTAGACTCTGCCTCCAATATGTCTGAGCTGGGTGATAACGAGAATGTGCTCCTGCTGACCTATGAAGAGACTTGAAGAAAAAAAAAAATCGACTAAGTACATCTGCTATTAAAACCGTAATTAATTGCTCACCTCTACTGGACAAACTCCAATCTGCTGCGTGTGAAAGCGTAGGTTTCAGCACTATAACCGATTCACTAAAAGCCAGAGTAGGATTTGGTTCCTTTCCTTAAACAAATCCCAAAGGAACTTTTCATGGTAGCAACTGTTATGGTCGTCTCTTGTTGGGAACGACAAGACGGTCACACAACAGAAAGAAAAAAAAAGAAAAAAATATTTTTGGTCCTCGGGTTCAAACCTATGTGCCCATTGAACGGGAGGGAAGTGGGAACTCTTTCTTGCGACACCTTTAAAAATGAAAAGACAGACAACAAACGCTTCGTGGAAGAACGGAAGTTAAAAGATAAAAATGACAAAATTTATAGGGACAGGATATTAAAAAAACAAAACAAAAATATTATATTTCTGAATTTTTGAGATGAGGATTGATAATTTGTATAATTTTGGTTATTCGGACTACTTTTCTCATCTTGAGTGTTATCATCACAACGTTTTGACCACTGTAACCTCCGGCCTTCTTCAGGTGTATCTCTTCGAACTTGGGAATCTGGACGGAATTCTAAACGGAAACCTTTATTTAATCCACGGGTGTAGCATGCTCTTGCTTCTGTCAGCCATGACTGGGAGAAGTCTTCAGTAATTCGCAATCTTTCGTATCGCTCGCACCGAGGATTCAACCTTCAACCTTCGGATGACTATCTCTTAGAACTGAATTTAACTTAGTACTATATCCACTGCACAGTGGATATAGTACACCTGAAGAAGGCCGGGGGTTACAGCGGCCGAAACGTTGTGATGATAACACTGAAGATGAGAAATGTAGTCCCAATAACCAAAATTATACAAAACAAAAATATGTAGAATTTGGTATATTCGGACTATTGTTCTCATCTTGAGTGTTTTTATCACAACGTTTCGGCCGATGTAACCTCCGACCTTCTTCAGGTGTACTTTGTCGAACACGGGAATCTTTCTGTAGAACTCGGGAATCTGGACGGAATTTCGAACGGAACCCTTTATTTAATCCACGAGGGTAACATGCTCTCATTCCATCTGCCATGACTGGGAAGAAGTCTTCAATAATTCGCAATTCTTCGTATCATCCGCACTGAGGATTGAACCTTCAACCTTCAGATGACTGATGACGAATTATCAACCCTCATTTCAAAAATTCCGAAGCATAAAACAAAAATAGTATAGGATGGTGTTCTAAGAAATGCTTAACTAGATCGAGCGAAGATATATGTATAATGCAATAAAATATAGCCTGAGAGGAAGAAAGGGGCTAACTTACAAATTATTGGGGCACCTTTGAAGTTCATGAAAATAAAATGTCCGAATCTTCGACATGTATAAATAGTTGTGGTGGTGACGCAAAGGTTCAAGTAATTCTTCTGTTTCGTCGTTCGATAATTCGCAGGTATTTGAAGTTTTCTTTTCGGTTGTCGCGTTTCTTCTTTTCTGTCGTGAATCTGGAGCGACGAATTTCGCGTCTGCTCCGCCCAAACCTTGGGGGTAGATTTTGTAGCAGTCTCGTCC
This sequence comes from Sepiola atlantica, assembly GCA_963556195.1. NCBI lineage: Eukaryota > Metazoa > Mollusca > Cephalopoda > Sepiida > Sepiolidae > Sepiola > Sepiola atlantica. The sequence continues at coordinate 147,565,355 of OY744522.1, forward strand.
TTTTTCCTTCTTTCTTCCCTATCCATTCAGCAGTTGATGTTGGGGTGGATGTCAGGTTGGGGTGAGGGATTCAGGTTGCGGAGTACAGCTGACCTATACAGAGATGGCAAGATAACTAACCTCTTTTCTCCAACGGTCACATTCCTTATGTGGAAAGCGGGGCAGCCAGGCCTACTCAGATATACACTCTCACCCTGCATGCTATATTTATCTTTGTTTCTTATCTCCCAGCTGATGAATGCATAAAGTTTTGAAAGGGAAAAAATAATATACATCGGTGATACTTTCTCTCAAGCTATGAGATAAAAATAATATTTTAAAAGAAAAAGAATACATCTTCACTCAATATTTGAAATTGTCTATTGGCTATATTTTAAAATAAAAAATCTAATTTGGCGGTAATCTAACGCTCTCTGGTCTGTTCGGGTTCAAAATATGGTGCATGTCAGGGAGGAAGCTGCCACAAGTAAGTAAATAAGACCTTATAGTATTCATCATGATATTTAATTTATCAGCCGTTTTACATGTCATGTGTTGGACGGCTTTTAGAAGTTGACTTCCAAACTAACCTATCTCTGCCCAGGTCTTTATTCCTCTTTCTCTCAAATCCATCCTGATCAGATATTTTTATTAATAAGGATCAAATTATTCAACAACTTATGTAAAAAAAAATGTAATCAATGAAAAGGGAAGCAACTCTGTCGTATAAATTAACAAATCAGAAGTCCAAATGTAATAATTAAATATCCTTGTCAGAATTTAAGGACAAGCTGAAAAATGCATGGCCGTTAGACTTGGAGGTTATGGAATGTCGATGTGCAAGGTCAGACAGGAGGTCAATGATGAATATATGTCTACAGGGTGAGAAAATGATGCATGTGGGAAAATACATATTTTACTGGTGTTTGCTGCTGATGCTAGCAGTGAAAATAGAAGATTGAGAGCTTGCAGCAGTGTGGCCAGAGAAGAATGCATATGGCAACAACTCTTCACATCTTGAAATAATTAAATTTAAGGTAAATAAAAAGGTATCCAAAAAATTCCAAATGAACAGTTGCAAAAAATAAGTGTCACAAGCAAAAGGTATCCAAAAATTCCAAATTAACAGTTGAACAAGGAATAAAGTCGGAATTAATCTTTCTAATTGATTAAAAGCCGTCTGGTAAGAAAAGTAAGAGCGCCTTTTTTATTTCTATATTTCGGTAATAGTCAGAATGTCAGAACTTGATATGGCTTTCTCTACTCTTAGTCGAAACTGCTTATGTCACAACTGCAAATCTATGGATACCTATTCCTAAAAAGCGCCGAGTCATAACTGTATGCGATCTGGTTATTGTAACATTGCAGTTTGTTTTCTGACAAATTGCAATGTCTAAAAAGTCAGTTAAAAGATACAGAAAGAAATGTGTAAATTTGATCATTCTATTTACAAAAAGTATATCAAAGTGTTTGACACTTAATTTGCAATCCCGATCTGGTTGATAAAAATGACTTTCTAAGGGCTAGACAACTATATTTGTAACTCCAGACCCGAATTATTACATTTTTTCATGTCTTATTGTATTGGAAAGATTTTTTTCACTTATTTTTTTATGTTACATGTTCGGATTTACATTTTATTTGGAATCCAAAAATACATACATGGCCACCTGACTAGCAATGGGTTACATGCTATGATTGGACTTGTGATCAAGTGTAAATAGTGGATTGCCTGATTCATAATCATGTGACATAGGAAAGATTTGAAGTTGAACACTATTGTTGTTTTAATGAGCTTCTTGTTAGATGGAGATAATCCGACCCAAAGCAACTCCAAGTTGAGGAAATGGAACTCCATTAGTTAAGAATAAAAGTCTGGTTTAAGTTAACATTGTCGTTGTCTTCTTCCTCATGAATAAAGAATGATTAAAAAATCATTCTTTATTCCAGATGGTCATGGAGAAAATGGAGCCCCATATGGTCACCTGTTACCTAGCTTTGACTCTCGCTACTTATTATCTAAAAATTTATTTTCTATAGCCTAACATGTGATCGAATCGGCGAATCATGGCTGGTATTTTTACGCATGCCCCCCCCCTCCCCGTTTCCACACACACCAGTTTACTCTTTAACATTTACATGCACATCTCAAGAATGATCCCAATCAGATAAACAAAAAGTAACTTCGAAAGATTAGACATCTATGTTTTAGAATTTCTTTTAGATCAGGATTGATAATTTGGATTATTCAGACTAACGTTCTCATCTTGGATGTTATTCTCACAATGTTTCAGTCTATGTAACCTCTTCAGATGTATCTTGTCAAATTTGGGAACGTATACAAAGTTTCGAACCGAACCGATTATTTAATCCACAGGGGTAGATTGTTCTTGTTCTGTCAGCCATAATCGTGTAGAAGTCTTAAGTAATTCTTAATTATATTCTTAGTATCACCTGTACTGAGGATTGAACCTTCAACCTCCAAAATACATAGAATTGATTATTACTTGCCACTTTTATCCATTGTACCAAGAGTCCATGTGGACAATTCTAGTATGAATTTTAGAAGCCTTAAACTATTCTTGTTTTAGATGTGTAGTGCTACTACTTATTACTATATATAAAAGGTTGGAGGTTACAGCAGCCAATATAGTGTTAGACATGTGTTAAATAAATAATGAGGTTTCAGTTTTTCATTTAGAGTAAACGTCGCTTTGTAAATGATACCCAGGTTTTGAATAGCTAAATTCTGTATTATATAAACACATAATAATTATATAAGAGGCTCGAACATAAAAAAAATCCACAAAGATCAAACTGAGACTCAGACAGGATTTGAACCTGGGCCTAAGAATATGAACCACTTTAAGCCAGCATCATCTCACCACTTGACTACTGAGAATCTTATAGTTAATGATGGTTGAAAGTGCCGAAATACTCATCCGCCCCTTAGAAAATTATAATCTGTTTATAATACGGAATTTGTCTATGCAAAACATAGGTATCCTTTAAAAAACAATGCTTGCTATAAACATCTTTATTTATAACTATAGATTAACATAATCCTATTTTAATTAGGTCCCTCACTATCCACCAAGCTCCAGCCCCTTTCCCATCACCGCAATGTTGCATCCTTGTGCTTGTTTTACAAATACTTCAATGGATTGTGCTCCGATGAACTAGCTGCTCTAGTGCCCCCTCGACGCAAATACACTTGAACAAACCGAAAATCAGCTAGGTCCCATCCATTCACTGTGGAGATCCCCAGATGCCGGAGAGCCTTCTACTCCAGTAGTTTCTTTCCTCGTGCTGCCGGCCTCTGGAACTCCCTCCCTGCTCCCCCAAAGTTACCGACATGCAGAGGTTTAAAACTAATGTAAACAGACATCTCACTGCACAGCTCCCAACTTAGGATGACACTCTAAACCTACTCTCTAATTCTCAGTAGCCCCTTACGTCTACAGTGGCGTCCTGCCTTGTTTGGGGTGAAATATCTTTAAAAAAATAAAAAATTAAAAAATTGTTAGGAAAGATCTACTGATAACTTAAGTTATAGTTGTTGAGTTTTATTTTGTTTTTTGTAGAGAAAAACTTGACATAATGTTTATTTATCAGAGAAAAAAAGATATTTGAAAAAAAAAAAGTTGACTCATCGAGTTGGGTATTGTGTAGTGGCAAAGGTTTTTCTCTTTTGGTAATATCAAAGTTATGGGAAAATAAGATGTGTAAAAAAACAAAAAACATTTTAAAAGTTGACTCGTCAAGTAAGCTGTGGACAAGTGCACGCGTGTAGCGAGGGGAGTATTGTTTGCATTTGTGGAAATCTGCACACTCCAAGTACTTTTATTTTCACAACGAAATGTCATGTTAATAAAATCCCCCCTCCTCATGAAAGACACACAATACGTAAAAAGAGTAAAAATGAAAACAATGTTGTTATTTATAACTGATAATAGTTTAAGAAATTAAGTAAAAGTTTTATTATCCTTTCTATAATTAATGAATTGTGTGGCCTCTTCATGTGTGTCTCTGTGTTTCCCACCTCATTATTTTCTTCTTTTTTTATATACTATTAATCGAATATTTATTGAAATTTTTAAAAAATCAATAGCGTACAAGTACTAAAACAAACTTTTTTAAAGTCCTATTCAAAATAAAAATTTAATTATGTAGTTAAATCCATCAGAATGCATTTCCATTTTTTCGTAAACAAGTCAGCCATTTTTATCTTTTGTTAATAGTTGGAAAAAAAAATTAATGAATTACTTTGTGACCTTTCGAAATTTGAAAGGAATTTGGTTATCGTCCAACACATGCCAGCATGTAAAATGGACGTTAAACCAAATATGACGACAATGATGATGAATTGAAAGCATTTAAACTGTCGAATGGAAAATAATTTTTGTCTTTGAAATTCTTAGCAAATCCTCACGTATTAAAGGATCGAAAGTTTTGGATGCTAATTTACATTCAATAATTAAAAAATAGAGATTAATACAACCATAGCTGAACCAAATTATAGTTTTATAAAAATTTGATTCAATTAATAATTTAATGACCAATCGATACTGTAATAATTAAATTTACCTTTCAAAATCCTATTTAAAAAAGAAATAATTAAAAAAGAAATAATTAAAACGAAAAGACTCCCAGTAAATACAGCTAGTGTTGGATAATGGCCCTATGGTTGGGAATCGTTGGTTTGACTTGTGCAAATTAACGCGGGTGCAGTCCAGTGCAGATTAGGGCCTGTTCTCACAGTCAGAGTTAACAGACGTGACAAGGTTAACGTGTGACGAGACCCCAGATCAAGGGTCAGTCTGCATCTGTGAGAAGCTCTGTGACGTCGCGGGCCTTGCATGGGAAGAGAGGATCCGTGACGTCACTCGTTCTCGTGAGAAGCGAGTTTTTAGAGTCTGATTCGGAAGGCGAACCGAGAGGACGTGCGATTCACGATGTAAAACTAAGGGAAATATTTCCCTTAAGGGAAGACAAGTGCGAGAAATCCTTTCCCCCCCTCCCTCTCTATGAATGGTTAAGAAACATTGTTAACTAACTACGATAAAGTAGGATTTGCTCTCCCCCTCTCTCTCGACGTGGTGAATGACTCCCAGTTGAAATAACAACGCTTGAATAAATGAATTAAATTTAAAAGCAGAGTTTGTCTTCGGAGTGCGTCATGGCTTTTGTTGCAGACAACGGACGGCGTGGTTCACGGCAGAGAAGAAAGAATTCATCCACTAGACGACCCGACCGCCCTCTACAAGCGAGGGAGAAATCTAAGGTATGCAACACTAGTATCATACAGAAAATGCTGTTAAATAATAAACATAAAACCTGATGAAAGCAACATACCACTGTAATCTGGAGGTGGCGGAAAATCTTTCAACGTGGCCACAGGTGTGTACAACAAAACTGAAAAGAACAAAACAGAAATTATATCAGTTCAATAATTGTATTCAAAATTTTATTAAATTAAGTGCTTATCCGTGATACAACAACTATTTCTTGGACCCAATCTGTGCCGTGACTTATAGCAAAAAAAAATTGAGACAAAAACGACTTGATGTGATAGTGCATACCTTGAGTGGCGAAAGCATTGTTTATATACAAATGTAGCAGAATTTCTGCTGTTGCCCAGAAATTAATAATGAACCTTGTTTACTCCCGATCCCCTATATTAGCATCCTCATCACTTTTTAATTTTTGTAATTTTCAATTTTAATTGATTCAGGGGAAATAACTTTAAACTATAGTTATTTCCCTTGATTTTTTGAATAAAAGAACATTTCTTCTTACGTCCACAGCCATTAATTTGGTCTTTGGTAACTCCCAAATGAATTATTAAAATACATTTATGTCAAGAGTTGTCTCCCCTGCTTTTACATCCCCTCGCTCCCCGCATGAAGATAAAATTTTGTGATGAGTGGACAGTTCCTTAAGGTCCACTGTGTTATATGGGAATAATGTTAGATAATGGCTTGGACGCATCTATTCGGGACTGGTTTGACTTGCGCGATTTGTGGCGGAGTCGTCCCGTGCAGTTCGGTTCGATGTGTTCCCACGATCACGATGACAACTGATCTGACCTTAGGGTTAAAGCTCAGGGCACACCTGGCGGATTACGAGGTTTGTGACGTCAGAGAATTGAATTGGTATTTGAATCAGTGATTGGCTTTGGAGCGAAGAGTCGACAACACCAAATATGTAGCAGTACGAGAAAGATTCCGAATGACGGAAATCTAAGAGCCTAAAACAGAATCTTTCATACTCCTCCTTCTCAAGTAATTAAGAATATTAACTAGTGAACTAGTTAGCGTAAACCTCTCTCTCAATCGCAGCGAACTCGTTCAGGTCGGCCAATTAAAGTAGTTAAATAAAAGCGGCTCTTTAAAACAGAAAAAGACTTGTCGTAAATCTAAGAAGTTGATTTCAGAATGGAGACAACAGCCCGAAAAGAATGATGACAGCGGCGACGATCAGTAGCAGTCCCGACAGCAAATAGTTGCAGAAGAAAAAGGAGCGCAAATAGTCACACGGCAGAAACAAGCATGCGACAAATGGCTGCCGGAGACCACGAGAAAAGAGAGAGAGAAGAAACAAGGTTAATAAGGCAGTACTAATAGTAGCGACGATGGTGATCGAGAATCGGATCTAAGTAAATACGACATATCATCCCCTTTGAATCAACAGCGAAGTTCTACGAGAACTAAAAGAGTTATTGGGAAGCCAATAACCAGTAATGTAACAATAACCTGGATAGAGCTGAAGGAAGAACATGTGATGTGAGTTTTGAGGGGCTATATATATGATGATGCAAAAGTTGGATTGGTGCAGGTTAGGGGCTCAGGATAAATGACTGGAATATTACTAGTGGGGCATGTGGGCTTGGGAATTGCATTTAGAATTGGAATGGATAAGGTTGAAAATTTCAACTTTTTCAGGAAATGATAATTTCCGAGTGTGATTCTGCTTGATCGGTCAATTCTGACTGAATTGACGTTATGGGGAGACCGTAATGATTTTGTAAGCAGTTTTCCACCGATGGTTGACTTGGCCATTCGATCGAACAGTAATGCTACTAATGAAGATCTGTGCTTCACCTATCAGTTTTTCAGAAACTGATAAAATGGGACAAATACATACTGCTGTATTCATGGCAAGCCAATATACTAAGGTGGTGTTCTATTTCCCAGAAATTGCAGGTCTCAGGTTTTTTGAGAGAGCGTCTGTTGGGGTAATCTTTGTTTAATCGGATTTATCAAGGTTGTTGTGCAGATGTGGTCGTTACAGCCAGATGTGCAAACAAGGTTTAGTGATGTAATAGTTGTGTTGGCGATATAGTTCGTTATCACCTGAAGGGTCATTGATTTCACATTTTTTGAGAAGGCGTCAAAGGTATGTCGCAAAATCTGTTACTTACGTCCGTCTGGGAAGCGTTGAGATTCATAAACATATACTTTGCTTATATTACCATGACCGAATGTGCACTCCTTGTGAGCTAGAAAAAAGAGATTAAGAAGGCCGTTCCAGCTTTAAAAAATGTGCACTCAGATGAAGGGGAAGTATGCCCAATGCCTCGAAACGATTGCTCCTTTTACCACAAGTCTAGATGAACATTGTAATTTTTTACGGGTGAATGAAAGTAACTGTTGTTCCAAAGGGCATCATATCAGGTAATGGTAACCGTTCGAAATGATAAGATTAACAAGCTCAGTCTGACGAAGGGGGAACTATACTTAATTTGGCCTTGGGTACTTTGGCTGAAATCTTTCAATAACAAGACATTACTCACCTGACTAATCATATGAAAGCTCTTGACAGCAAACTTTACACAGCTGGCAAGTTCGGTGCGGTGAATGGGATGAGTCTATTGACAGTGCCTTCTTTCACTGCAATATCATTCAGCTGTTGTGGGAGTTAGTTAGGCTACATGGTCCACATGTTTAATAGACAATTCTTTGTCCTGGAAGCTGTATCTGTTTGTAACAATTGGGCTTTAACATTGGAGAAGGAGAAAGACTGCGCTTACTAGCCATTATTAGAGTTGTGATAAGGTTGACACGACAGAAGGAATTTTACGGAAATGAGACTTTCAGCTCTCTCTCTCTCTTCAGTCTGTTCTCATTTTCTAATATCATCTGAAAATGAGAATTAAGATGGAGAAGTTGAAACTTTCTCCAGCAACATTTGACGAAAAATGGGTGAGAGGTTCGGAACTATCTAGTTACAAGTGCTGATTTTGAGCGGTATTTGGATGTTGATTAGGTCTGAGGATTTTTGGCTTCCCAAATGAACATGACTCGTTCCGACCCTACTAGTTTACGTTTTTTAATTCATTTAACGTCCCTTTATAACTTAAGTATGTATGATACTATAGGTCCCATTTTATTTTGCCCCAATCTTTTGGTTGGATAATTCCCCTCTCCCTTTCCCAGTTAGATGATGGGTGGCTTGTCTTGATTTGTTAGAGATGCACGTCTGCTTTCGTAATTTCCAAAACGCTTTCAAGACCTGCATCAATTTTTCGACTGGCAAATCTGCTTACCTGTGCCATATTTAGAATGAATGTGGGTTTACTAACAGGTTTATACATTGTATATTTTTACCATTTTATTGTATAAGATTTTTACTGTTTCCAACTTCCCACCACATATTGTATATATAGATTTTAAGTAGGTAATTCATTGAGCGATTTTGGTGAATGAATGATCAGTATAATTGCAGCATTTTATTCATTAAAATGACTGTGACTACCTAAGACATTTAAGATAGATAAGATCAGTCTTTCCTCACTCGCCTTTTCGGCCTTGTGTCACATTTTGTAATATTTTTGACAAATAAATATTAATTACCGGTTGACTATTTGATAAGCCGGATTATTAAGTCATATGCCTACCTGATGAGGACAATTCAGTATTTTCTATTTATGCTACGCTGAGCTTGTATTTATCGATAAGTAACCAATATTGTTTTCGTTGATTTTCAATTTTATTGTATATTTTATATTAATTAAATTCTAAAATATTAATATTTTGCTACAATAGATGCAATGCGAACAAACATAAAAAAGTTACTAGCTTGTATAAGCTACTCTCTTTTTTTCTTTCTCCATTCGTTTAGCTAACTGTTTCCTTTTCATTTCTTCCTTTCTGTATGGAGTTGAAATGGGAGACAGTCAAATCAATAGCTTTGTGCTGCATCCACCGACTTCAAAATAAAAAGAAACACGATTTCACATAAAGGTGACATTTTTCAGCGACTTGATAACCAAAAACAGAGAAGAGAGGAGAGTCTAAAACAGCCAGAAACAAGGCAAAACACAGCACAACATTCCCCCCCCCCCGCCCTTTAAGGCCAGGGAAGACCAATAAATACTCAACCCATGCACACATAAGTTCACTAATAATTATGATCTTTTATGTTTTCCATTTTCCCACACTTTTTAAACAGTTGGTGTTTAAGCGTCAAGGCGACATACTCCTGTCTTGCCCCTAAGGCCAAACTTGGGCTAGGCGAGATGAATGAGTTAGAAAAACCATATGTTTCTAGTACATGCGCATCTCCAACTCAATATATTTTCGTATTCTTGTCTACATAACTCTTTCCAAACTATGCTCATTGTGTTGATGAAGCTGTATGAATAAAATTGATTTAAATTGTAATGAAAGACTTTGTCCTTATAGCCAAACTATGGTAACACATCTTTCTTCTTCCGAAGCAAGGCCGAGAGGATTGATATCAATGCAACAACCCTTTTCCTCATACAATTCACAACTCTTCTACATTCTACAAATTGCTAACCCGGATTCTAAACGTTGTGCCTTCTTTGAATAGTGGCATTTCGTCTTTTCTTACATTTTTATCTTGGAATTACTTAACAGCAAAGACACGCGGAGTGCTGAGGTTAAATTTACGTCTCAACTAGCCATTTCTATGTACTTATATACAAAACAAAAAATAATGCGCAGCTGACCTTTCTTCTATTCTGAGATTACTAAAAACAAAAAAAGAAAAGAAAAGTTGATCTGGCACCTTACATAAGTACATTTTTCCTTGTTTGTTTTGGCTTGGTTTTCACTGTGTGCTCTTTTTATTGGACATATACCAGAATTAATAAAATAGGAGGTTTATTTGGGAGATAAGTAGCTGAATGTCAATAAGATTGTTGCATATTTCCTAATTAAGGATGTTCCGGTATTCTCCAACTTTTGATTGCACCATACGCGTTTCTTCTGTCTGCCATTTAATCGTTTTTTCTTTCGGTCAGGTGCACACCGATTAAAGATGGTGGCTCAGGATTTGGGGCAGTTTTAATAATCCCAACAGAATAAAAAACATTTTCTGGTTAGCAGGCCATATTTTGTTAAACACTACCCCATACCCACGTTTGGTTAAGTTTCTCGGTAGTTAGATCTGCAACTACACGTGGATCTTCATTGTCGCAGACATACCCTACCCTAGGTGCTGACTTTCTCCACTATTTTAACATGCTGGTAGATATGCATAGACACAAACTGGTAGATTCACATACTAAATTATCAATAACTGGTATGAAAGCTTTTAGACTACTAATTAGTCCTGTATTTTTGATAGCCTCTACTGAAGATCCTATTCAGTTGTCACTAAATTATTTTCCGAAGTTGAATTTTGAAATAAACACGTCTGCTCACTTTATGGTGCATTTCATTGAGACTACTGCTGCCCCTGCTTTTTCACGTCCTCGTCGTCTCTCTCCCAAGAAGTTAAAGGTGGCGAAAGCTGAATTTAATCACATGCTTCAGCTGCAGATTAACCGTCCCTCTTCTAGTCTTTGTACATATCCTTTGCATATGCTTCCGAAGTGTTTCGGTGATTGGTGTCCTACTGGAGATTTCCGTTGTTTGAACACAATTACTGTTCCCAATCGCTATCCTGTCCGTCATATTCAGTATTTCACTTCGTCTTTGCAAGGCTGTAAAGTTTTTTCCAAATTGGATCTGGTAAATTCCGGTTAATCCGGCTAATATTATCAAGACTGGTATGACTACTCGTTTCGGAGCATTCGGCTTACGTAACGCAGCTAGTACTTTCCAGTGTTTTATGGACGAAGTAGTGTGTGACTTAGATTTCGTATAGAATTATATTGACAATATTTTGGTAGCTAGTCCCTCGCCGGAGGAACATTTGGTACATCTCAGTCTTCTCTTTGAACATTTGCAGCAGTACCATGTCAGGATAAACTTTGTTAAATGTATTTTTAGTGCTACAAGTCTTTTCTTTGTGGGTCATGTCATCAGCTCAAAGAGAATTTCACCCCTTCCTGGAAAGGTTAAAGCTCTACAGGATTTACCGACACCAACTGTGATATTTTCTGGAACTATTAAATTATTACAGACGTTTCATCTCACACCACACTGTACGGATATCCTTGCTCCTTTAACCGACCTTTTAAAAAACAGAAAAATGAAGCTATTTCATTTAATGACTGCCAGCTAAAAGTCTTTAATGGGGCGAAGAAGAAGCTTGCAGATTCATCTTTGCTGTCACGTTCAATACCTGATGCTCAATTTTATCTAGTCGTAAATACATCCAGTTCTACAGTCAGTGCAGTTTTACAACAACACCAGCAGCAAATTCAACCATTGTCCTTCTCTCATCAATTGACACCTGCAGAAACTCAATATAGCACTTTTGGCTCTTTACTTATACATTAAAAATTTTCCCCATGCATTTGGAGGATCGGGAATTTGCCATTTACACAGACCATCATCCCATTGGAATGGTTAGACACACACACACACACCTATGTCAGAAACACTGTGGAACCTTATTCCAGCAGTAGTAGCAGCAACAAAAAAAAACAGTAGTGGAGAAAAAATATTCAATGTTTATTTGTTAAAATACTTAATACTGATTGGTCAATTCTATCAAGCTACTCAATCGTAATTGGTTTCCGATACTGGACTTCAACCAATCGGAAAGAGCCACACCAAGAGCAAAGCACCTGCTGGCGTTGGCTACATAAGCAAGAACCCAAACACAGCCGCCAGTGAGAGACTCAAATTGCCAAACGAACTTATGTCAGTCATAACACTACTACACAGACTTTTGACAGATAACTAAATCTAGCTGTGGTCGTTTGGCTACAGGCATCTCGGCAAACAACACAAGACACAATCATGGACTACTAAATATAGCAACAGCTTATACACAGTCTCACGAACTCACTAACACAATAGTCCACACACATTACGAAAAAAAAAAACAGCACTTGTTTCGTCTAGATCATTAAAGGGTGTGGCGGTGGCTAAGTGATTACCTACACTGACTGGAAACCTGGGTGTGCCAAGTTCGAATTCAGTTCGTTCCACAGACACTGAAAAACGTTAAGATTGATGAAATAAAAGTTTCTTCAAAAATGAGTGTACAGGCGATATTCTTCTTTTTTTTAAATTTTTTTTTTTTTTAAGATTATGACATTAAGAACGTTTTGGAGTTAAAAATCAATTTAGTATTACGATTATATTATTATTATATATGGAACAAAAGACGTTTTAATATTTTTCTTCTTGAGCGATACAAAAACAACATGGCACCACCAGTTCATTTTTGTTAAAATCTCAATTATTCTAGCATATTTACACATTTCAAACGTGTTTTTCTTCCGCTTACACGCGTAATCCTAAATAGATTTTAACTCGAAATGGTTTCTAATTTAATAATATTTAAATTAAAAAAAAATTTTTTTTTAAACGACACAAAAAAACAACAAAACCATTTTTATCGCCTATACACAACTTTTCATCGAATTCTGTTTATGTCGTCAACCTTAATGCTTACCCACAAACATCCGTTGGAACAGAAAAAAATATGACTGTCATATTGCAATCAGTGGCACTTTTGCGTTTTCTAACACCAGACGTAGATGGACGCGAATCAGCAAGATCGCGCAATGATGTTCGTGGAGTTATCTTTCGTCCACGTTTTTGTGATGTTTTCTCTTTTGGTGAAATATAGTCCTCAAACATATTGGCAAGAAGTTCTTGAATTTGCTTAGCATTGGCGGAAAACATAAAAGATGTTACACTTGTACCATACATATGTGAAACCCCAGTTTTAGGGCTCAAACAAATCAAGGTTGATTAGTTGAAAGGAAAAAATACAGGTTGACATAAGATTGCCAAAGTAGCCCCAGTTGACGGTAATCCCTTAAACATAAACGGATCAGAAAGAAGGAATTTCAGCGATATGCCGTTGGAATTATTTAAACTTGTTCGGGCGATTTATTTACAAGATGAAATGGACAAGTTTTTAGGACTAAATAAAAACAAAACGAGTCATGATCGTCAATAACATTAAACGTGACCTTCGTTTAAAAAACAAAAACATAATACATTGAATAAACGATTAAAATGATGAACTGACCTTTTTTCGGTAATAAACATCTTTCTTGGCTAATAATAATACTTCTGGAAAGAAAAGTAGACAAAGTTCGAGAAATCATTGTTGTTGGTAGTTTGTCTAAAATCTAAAAGAAGACAAGCGAAAGATTTGTCTTTTAAGTTTCCATTTTGAACTGCAGCGACGCTAGTGGAAAAGCAAAGAATTAAAGAGAAGACAACTCTCGATGGAAGCAATTCGATTTTTTTTACTTTTTTATTGACGCAAATCGCTGCTTTCATAATTTTAATTTACACGCACCGCAGTGAATTCATTCACACACAACTCACCGACAAAAAGTAACAAAATAAATATGTTTTTATATATTTTGTTTAAAACGAATTTATTTTTTTGTACTTCAAACACACACGTTAAATGTAACAGTTATAAATAAAATAACAGGAAAACTTGAGGAAATACGTAGTTATTTATGAAAAATAGTAGCGTACGCCGAAATTTACGGAAAATTATGAAGTAGAATTTTAATAAAAAATGAGGTGCAATTTTACTTATAGGCCGATGCAGTTAATTAAAGTTCTACTTGATATTTTTAAATTCTTTTTCGGGGCGTGAGAGATAAAATATGACTGAGTAAGTACAAAATAATGCTTTTACATGAAAATAATTAACTGCATCGGCCTATAAGTAAAATTGCACCAAAAATGAAATTAAATTATATATAAGATTAGCGATTTAACGTAATATAACGTCAATGGGAGACAATCAGTGAGTCAGTGACATTAACTCAGACGAAAATCTCCGATAAGGCTAAAAATGGCGGACCTCGAATCTTAGTTGAATTTAAATAAAAATAAAAAATACTCGATTATTTTCCGTAAATTCCTGTGTACGCTAATATTTTTCAATGATAACTAAGTATTTCCTAAAGTTATTTTATTTATAACTGCCATATTTCACGTGCCTGTTAACATACAGAAGTAGCTATTTTTTTTTTTTTTTTTTTAAATTAATTATTCGTTCAAATTTTACCCTTTGGCCCGAGCTGTCAACAGGGAAAGAAAAATGTGAATCTATGTTTTTCGTGCGATTATACGTCAACACCATCGAAATATTTAGAATGGAGGTTTACTTTACTATATATGATGATGGGCTCTCTCCCGTCGATTTCGACGTATGAGTGCCCCACCAGGGGCGGCCCACACGTGAATTTGTAATTGCAAGGAGTGCGCAATCTCTAACAACCGCTCTCCTGAGTCGGCATTGCTTGATTCCAATGGCAAGTAGTAGTACAAGACGACTGGAAACAATGCCGAGATAAGCAGAGAGCACATACAGCACCTGGTATTCCCAAATGGTCACCCATTTAGTACTGGCCAGGCTCAACGCCGCTTAACTTCGGTGATCTAACTGGAACCGGTGTGTCAACGTGATTGTGCCGTATATACTTTACTATATAAATATGACATAAAATGATCACCTATTTCCTGACCAAAGCGTTGAAAGCAATTGCATGGTCAGACTATTTTGTATCGGTTTACGTTACTTTCAGTTGAGATTGTAATTCAGCTTTACGATTGCGTAATCATTGCCTCTTCACAACATGGCAACACTTTTACATGTAACAAGATTCATGCGCGCTAACACATTTTGGTGCGAAGACGAGACATGAGGTGATCTTCAGTTCTAGCTCATCCCCCGAGCTTACAAGACGCTCGCATCTCCTGCTCTCACTCTGCTCTGGCTAACAACAAACAAGTTGACGAACTCCAGGATACTCCTTAATCTAACCGACATGAATCAGCCCATTGTACTATCTCTACTTTGTTCCTGTGTTCCTGTGAATAAAGATTCATGTCTATTTAGTTGTGGAGCCATTATTTATTGCGAGGAAGAATGATGACCCTTTTCTTGCGTAACATTTCTATTTCAGTCAGATTCGGCCAGACGTGCTAATCATCCAAGTAAGTATGTCATTCTGTCTTCCCGATTTAAACCAACCTCCAACCTAAAATTGGCGACACAAACTAAAATTGGTAACCTCGACTATCTCGAATCCAGCTAAAAACAACGCGTAAACATTTTTTGCACTTTCAAAATAGCCGTCACTTTTTTTCTTTTTAGATTTTTTATTTTTGTATTACCAAACCATTTTGTTCATATTGCAACTCCGAACTATGGTCAATTTTGGGGGATAATGAAGGGCATATTTCTTTCGTAAGTATTCTGATATTTTTTGCTGAAAAAAATACAGGAGAGGGGAGGGGGGGTCTGTTGATAAAAAAAAACTCACATATTCTTCATTAACTCCAACCCGAACCATAAGTCCATGGATGCAATACGAAAAAGGAGGTGTTAGAGAGGAATTGGTCTGAAGTTCAGAGTAAGGTCAAAGCATTGGTCCGGATTGGACTTTGAAGGAAATTTTTCTTGAAGTGTAGAGCAGAGGCTTGTACGGAGTACATCTTCCTTCTGATCCTTTACCGACTGTTTGTAAAGGTTAAAGGTCTTTCAACGTCTTCTCTTATTATTTCTGTGGAAGAAGGGCAAGTCAATCGTTCGCATGAAAGGTCTGTATCCCGTGTCCACGTGAGGAGAGGGGAGGGGCTTGGAAATGCCTGACTTTGAAAGTTATCAACATACCAAGAGGCTGGCACTTCTAATTAGAACCGTAACAGAGAAGTCTGCATGAGAATATAAGATTAGCGCTGCTTTTTCTCGATTGAGTTCCCACCAGGAGGTTGAACGCTAACATAAACCAAAGGGTGAAACGCAGTTCTTCACCGAATGTTGGATGGCGCTCATGAACCTTGTTCAGTCTAGTAACCTTTCTTGGTTAAGAAAGATGCCATATATGGATTTAATGGTGGGTTCAGCTTCGAAAACACTTGAGGGACGGCTCAGATGGTCTAAGGAGGAGATGTATTCTCAGTAAAATACCAGGTTCAGTGTATCTAAACAACTCTATATTTTCCAGTGGGAGATAGCCTTGCTTGGGGTCGAGTTGATCGGGGCGAGAGAGATGTATTTCTTCGTTGGTGCCTGGAAGCTCTCTGCGACTGCTGTGTAAATCCCAAATGGTTTGGAAGTAGTCCATCAAAGGTTCAGTTGAAAATAATATGCCCAGAAGTCTGATTGGTGATCATGTGACCCAACCACCTCACAGGAGTGCTCTTCACGAGAGGAAAGAAATGTCAATTTTTATGACTGCTACACTGCTGTATGTAACATATGTTGTGAACAATGTCGATCGACCGTGGCCTAGAGTGAAATGGATGGTGTTTCTTGCGGTTCTGATTATAGCAAGTATGGTGGTATGAATGGCACGACAGAAGAAATTCAATAATGGGGATGCCTCTTTTTCTTAACAGGATCTGATTTTATTCTTCAAGCATCAGCTTAAAGTTAAAATTAGTTGTGATAGGGAAAAATTGCATTCCATAGAGTTTAACAAAAGATGGATAAAAGTGGCAAGTCCTGTTTTTAAAAAAAGGAGCCAAATGGAAGTACATGTTCCTTACTTGAACCTGGCACATACGGTCCGTGTCCGCTGGGAATCCATCCCGCTTATGGTAAAAATAGTGTTATGAAAGAGTCCCTTCCATATGATTTTATTTTTTCCAAGATCTCCACTCCCCACATTTTGTTACACGGTGATACTGTAATGTTTTTACACGTAAGACTTCATTCCCATTGGAGATCGACTAGCTTATTTTAAGATTTTAGCCGGAAAACAGTGGACGGTTGGGAGGGTCTTACTAACTTATTCAGCCTTATTTTATTTTAAATGTTTGTTTCTTTTGGTGATGTTTTCAAGCCACTCACACCCACAGTAATCATTGAAATTGTAAATAAATATATACATGTTTAAATTCTAAAAATGCTGGGGGTACATTTTCAGTAGGGAAGTCCATAGTATGAATGCGGTATTGTAGTGACTGCAAGTATAAATTTGATGGATGGTATTGTCAGTATGCATAGGTCAAAATGTGTCTAGTTAAGAATAACATAGTCAGTGGAATACCAACAGACTATCGCCCCGATTTAATGGCCATGTGCCTAATTATATCTACTCATCTTCTAATCTTCTAATATATAAAGTTATGACGATTTTTCCCCTGTACCTTCTCGGACAATAGGAAAATAACCACATGCATCACAGGCTACTAAAATCACCACTATATTACACTTATTCACTCGAGCGTGTTTTAGTCAATTTGTTATTATTTTTTCCCAGCTAACACTAAATATTACATTTGGCCCACCATCCACGACTCTCCGCCAAACCAACTCCATATAGGTGGTAGCAAAAACTTTTCTCCCTAACAATTCCGTACTATCACTACACTCATCGACACCGGGAACTAATAAACACAGTTTAATTTTCACAAAAGACTCCGTTCTTATTTATTATTTGCCTGGTATTAATTTACTACATAATATAAAGCAATACGCAAAGACTTAATGACTGCTCCCGTTCACTCCGATGATTTTCCGCGAATATCAGATTACGTTATTTCTACTTCTACCTATAACTTCTATATTTATATTCATTCCGGAATTAAGCGAATTAAATTAACAAACACAGTTCATGCAACATACGACACCACGCTTTACTCTCGCCATGTTAGTAAAACAGACGCAATCATATCCGAGGCAATGGCTGAATCTTTAGAAAATGACCTCCAGGCTGTAGTGGATTGGGGTCATAAATGGTTGGTAACTTTTAATGCCGCAAAGACAAAGCTCCTTTCCTTCAATAACTACAAGAAACCTCTCAAACCACTGATTGCCATGGCAAATAACACCCTACCTGAGAGTTCATCATTCAAACTCCTCGGCCTAACCTTCACAGGTAACATGAATTGGAACAAATACATTGAAGACATTGCCAAGGCTGCCTCAAAGAAGGTTGGCTCGGTCTACCGTGCTAGTAAACTCCTTACACCTGACATTATCCTGTATCTATACAAAGCCACCATCCGCCCATGCATGGAGTATTGTTGCCACATCTGAGCTGGTGCATCATCTACTAGTCTCTTCCTCCTTGACAAGGTCCAAAAAAGAGACGCCAACTTAATAGGTCCCTCACTGTCAACCAAGCTCCAGTCCCTGTCCCATCGCCGCAATGTAGCATCCTTATGCTTGTTTTACAAATACTTCAATGGATTATGCTCTGATGAATTGGCTACTCGACGTAAATTCACTTGACTAACTTGACAATCAACTAAATCTCATTCATTCACTGTGGAGGTCCCCAGATGTCGGAGAGCCTTCTACTCAAATAGCTTCTTTCCTCGTGCTGCTGGCCTCTGGAACTCCCTCCCTGCCCCCTGTTTCCCGACAGTACTGACATGCAGAAATTTAAAACTAATGTGAACAGATATCTCGCTGCGCAGATCCCAATTTAGGCTGACCCCCCCCCCAACCTTCTCCCCTTTTCTTTTTTCTCAGTAGCCCCTTACGTCCACAGTGGCGGCCTGCCTTGTTTGGGGTGAACCATGTTAAAAAAAAAAAAATTTCTTTATCAGATCGACTTCCTATTTAATTCAATAAGCGCCAAGATACTCGCAGACCCCGATACATTTATATTTTCAAAATCATACACCTTTAACACACATATTATAGAAAACTTGCCCAAATCCATTTATTTCATCAACAACAAATGACCTAAACCGTGTCATTGTTGAACTTTACATTTGGTCGGCAGAAGCTAAACCTTACCATAACACGCATGCCAATAAACAAGCTTAGCTTAATTTAGCTATTTTCACGTGCATTTTTAACTCGAAACCCTGGCGCAGTCGTTAAGAAGGCATGTTTCATGATCGCCAGTTTTAGCGTTCGATCCCATTCTACTCTACCACTTTTATCTTTTTTTTTTAAATTTAAAACATTCGCCAACACGGTAGGGGGGGGGAGAAAAAGCAATAGGCCGTTTCTTTTTTTATTCGACGTCATGCAATAGGTAGTACTTTCACCCGTGCAACGCCGGGCGACGGGTTCCGCTAGTAAGAAATAAAATCATCTTGGCATATGGACAATTGGTGGGGGGTAGGGGCTGTTTTCTATTGAAGTTTGCTTTTATAGGAAAAGTTTTTCTCCTTCAGTTTAATGACGTACGTAAATAATAGTGTGAGAGACGGGGGGAGGGGGGCTCTTATGTATGGGAAGCCTAATCCACTAATCTCTCTATTTATCTACTTCCCATTGTTAGACATGAAGTCAGGTAAGAGTGGGGATTAAATCCAACTCCTCCAAGAGGGCACTTTGGGAGAGTACACAAATATCCGTGAATATACCCGGTAGGGGCGCTTCAGTCGACCAGCAATAAGCTCCTCCCTTTGAAGGAGGAGGTAATGCCTGGGAGGATGGCTTCCTCGGCCTGAACTGAGTCATACTTCATTTTGACAAAGAATGGTTTGCTAAAGAGCTAAGACAGTCTCTAGGTTGTCAGAATGTGCCAGTGTTTCCCACGACTAGATATTAAGGGGTGCCAAGAAAGAACCTTAACAAAGAAGTTGTTCTTAAGCGTCCTAAAGAAAGCTCTTAGTTTCTCCCCCTGTCGGCTAATGTTCAAAAGTAAAACCAACGGGAGATTACTCTGCGTTATTTTTAAACTCGTCCGGTGTCAAGGAAAGGTTACAACAACTAAAGTATGGTCTGTTACTTTCGTCTGACTTCTTCTGCACTTTTTAGTATATTTGCACCAGCTTAAAAGTATTGCTTGAAACACTTACTTAAAAGAACAAAAATAAATGTACAATTTACTTCCAGTAGACTTGCTAAGCAGTGCTCGTTCTACACATGCTGACATTAAAAAACAATAATCGTGCAAACGAGATGGACGATTATTACTTACTATTTTTGTTTTTTACGTTATTTGTATGCTTCAAACGGTGCTCTTGGATAGAACGTAACCGAGCTGAGGGGGGGATAACTAACTTTCTTACAGGCCGCTATTCCGAATTTGTGACCATAATTAATAATAAAAAATGTTACGGTCTTTAACATAAAGAAAAACAGCTGCAAAGTGGACTTCGTCTTCCATTAGCTTTTTCAATCCTCAGTCTGTGAAAAAGAAGTACTTCTAGACTGAAGCAATTTTAATTTTTGTTCCAATCCAGAGTGCCCCTTTTTGGGGAGTTGGATTTTCCTCACTTTAAAATCGACCTTGTGTCTAACTCTGCTCTCGTAGGGAGGCAAGTAAATAGGAACACGCACTAAAGTGATAAATGATTATAACATAAAATTAATCAATGTCATTCATGCTGTATATTTAACAACCGAGGAATCGAAAGCTAACTACATATACAACAAATAACTTTTGCCAAGCGCAAGAAAATTAAAATTTCTACCAACCTGTACAATTTTAAAGTGTGGAAACTGATTGTATGATTTATTGGTGCTTATCTAGAATTACCAAGACATTCGAGAAAAAATAAATAAGACAAACTGAGAAATATCTGTTTGATGTACGTACCTGTCACGGAATGAATATATCGTATATCAAAAATCACGTAAATTAATCAAGTAGTTTTTATTTTATAAAAGGAAATCAAATGTTATCGATAAACGAGTAATGTTGATGAATCGGCGGAATTATTGGTCATATTCAAGGGAGACTTTATTTCTCTAGTTCGCAAAAGTTTATATTATCTCCCTTTGGATATGGCCAATATGGCGCCGATATTTCACCCTTATTCGTTTATCAGGTACGTATACATCAAACAGATATTTCTCAGTTTGTTTTATTACTTTTTCGAATGTCTCGGTAATTCTAGATAAGCTCCGATTTATTATTTCTGAATATGTTATCGTCACTTTGACTTAGTCAAAAACAAATAAAAAATGGCGGTCAATTTTGTTTGGAGATGGCTGCTAATTTCAAGCTTAAAAGATAGTAAAAAAAAAAGCTTACCCTACCACTAACCCTAAGTCCGAGGGCAGCACTTTTTATATCCGGATTTGTTTCACGTGATTCAAATGAACCAATCAATTGCAATCATTTTAAAATAGAGAATCGTCTTTATTACTAAAAATAAGCACCGAATTAATTTTAACTTTATGGGAAGGTAATCATTAATTAGCAATGAAAAAAGGAAGGGGAAGTCGAAATTTAAAAAAAAATTTCGTTTGATAATTTAAAATTAATTCAATATTATTATTAAACTATAATTCGAAGGAACAATACTAATTTAAAAAATCGCATAAACATAACTAATTTATGAAAATCGCATAAACAAAAACTTTTTTCAATTAGGGTCATCCGTAGCGGACGTGACGTCATAAATTTAACCGGAAGCCACGTTGACATAAAAATCTAAAAAAAGCACCTACAATATTTTTCTTTTCAGTTATTAAATTACTAAGTATTTTTTACTTTTTTTTTCTATTAAGTTTATTATCTTTTATAGGTGAATGCGTACGAGTATGGTCGTGGCCACCGAGCGTTTTTGCGTCCCGCACAAAAACATACCGGGCGGTTCGTTTTTTAAAATTGAAATCGTTGAAATACAAACAGACAAGTGATTTTTAAAAAAACAATTAATTTATTAAAGAAAATAAACAGAATATTTTTTTTAACTAAAAATGGGGTATTTTTAATAATAGCCCAACAACGAAAACGCTGAAAAAACAAATATACAACAAATAAAAGTTACCGTAGCCGATAAAACTGAATTTCCAAGTTAACTGTGACAGTTATTAATGATTATAATCCGTTAAAAGTGCTATTTTCTATAAGTTAATAGTTTTAGCTTACGTGAAATGAAAAAAAAAAAATTAATGGCCGCTCTCGTTCTCGTTTCGTTCTCGTCTCGTTTCAATTGGTTTTTTACTGGGACTCATAGTCAAAGCGCAATGTTTGCATTTTTCAGCCAAGCAGAAGAACAAAACAAAACTACATTTTAAGCAAAAGGAATAAAATAATTTTCTTTTTATTTACATGTCAGTGTGCTTTTATTTACATATTATTTTCATTCGTCACACCGTAATGTTTATTTTTCCTGTTTCTTAAAAAAATGCCTAACCCTAACCTAAACCCAGTCCTAACCCTAACCTAAACCCAACCCTAACCCTAACCCTAACCTAAACCCAACCCTAACCCTAACCCTAACCTAAACCCTAACCCTAACCCTAACCTAAACCCAACCCTAACCCTAACCTAACCCTAACCCTAACCTAAACCCAACCTAAACCCTAACCTAACCCTAACCCTAACCTAAACCCTAACCCTAACCCTAACCTAACCCTAACCCTAACCCTAAACCCTAACCCTAACCCTAAACCCTAACCCTAACCTAAACCCAACCCTAACCCTAACCTAAACCCAGCCCTAACCCTAATCAAAACCCAGCCCTAAGCCTAATCAAAACCCCAAGTTTTCATATTTCAGGCAAGCAAAAGAACAAAGCAAAACAACAGTCATCCCTGGTCTTCCAATGACGTAACGACATGCGCGCTCATTCGGTGATCAAAATGATCGTTAAAATGTTCGTTTCATAAAATTACATTTCAAAAATGCAACCCCCCCCCCCCCCCAAAAAAAACCGCCACTTTGATTATGAGTCCCGGTAAAAAAAAACACACACACGTGACACCGATAACAAAAACTAATGACGCCATTTTGTTTTTTAAATACATGACTTGAAAATTTTTTTTTTCTTTTTTCATGTCTAATAAAAAGCCATTTATCCTACGTAAACATACAAACAAATGGAATAGATAACTAGGAAAATCTCCAGTGTCTACGTACGTCGAATTTATTTGTTGCATATTCATTTTTTTGACTACGTTCTACAACTTTTTTTCAACCCGACTCGCGAGTTGTAGGGCTATTATTAAAGATTCCCTAAAAATGTAACAAATGTGATTTTTTTCCTTTTGGGTTTCAAAATTGAATAAATGTATTTACAAAAATACCCTGGTTGCCCGGTCCTTTTTTGTAAGGGACGTGGAGGCGGTGCGATTGGGGTCACGTGATCTCTGCTTTGCTGTCGCCAGTCGGTACTATACTCGTACACATTCACCAGACACTCATTATGAATAAATAAAAAGAATATATATTATATATTTTTTTGCTTTAATTGAAATTAAGGAATGTTATATTTAACTAAAGACACAATAAGAACGGAAATGTATTTAAGTGCTTGTACAGAGAAGCGCCTGTATTAAATTATCAATACCACACACACAAAAAAACTATTATATACTTACGCAGCAGATTTAAATAAGTATCCTCACCAAAAAGTAGGAAAAATTATAACGTAGAATTTTAATTAAAAAATAAAAATCAGTTTAGTCGTATTTTGGTGAATGCCATTAATTTATTTAGGTACATGCAAAAATGGCCGTCTCTTGTACGGACTATGCTTATTAAAAAGCGCTTATCATTAATTATTTAATTAGTTTCCGTGTAAACTTTGATTGCGTTTGAAAGATAAAAGCCTAAACTTAATCTCTAAATGAAAAAAACTGCATATTTACGTGTGAAAAATAAATTATAATGAAATATGTAATCACGGCGGCCCAAAACCCCAAAAATTCAGTGAATTTTGAACTTTGAAAAAATTACTTGTAAAAATCCCTTGAAAGATAAATATAAGTTTTTGGGAACTATTTTAAAGATAATTATTAAATTAAAGTCATAATATACTGAATTAAAAAAAAAATCCCACGTTTTACTAAAAATTAGCAAAATTATGACCCCAAAAGTCATAAATTAGTAAAAATCCGGCACCAGTTAATCGTAAACGACTTTGTTTACCAATTGACTATCGCTATGCAAAATATATGGAAGACAAAAATGTCATAATTTACCATTTTTAACTTGATATATAAAAATGGTTTTGTAATAGTTTATAGAAGTTGAAAAATTATTATCCATTAATTTCTTTATTCTTTTTAAGGTTATAAACAAATTTAAGTACCCTTATTTTGTTGTAATAAAAAAGAAAATGCTTATTTAATTAAAATATTTGTGAATGTACGCATTTTATTTTTAACTAAAAAGGTTCATATTTAAATTGGTATTAGTTTTTTAATTTAGTAATAGTCTGAAATTATTGATGACGTCTGTTTACCAATGTTTTTCCTTAGAATTTGAAATAAAACTTTTTTAAATGTTAAAAATTATTTTTACGCAACAAACTGCATCAATTTTATCAATGTTTTTTACATGATTTAAAACTTTAGTTACTCGATTTATTCTTAACGTGTCGTAACTATAAATTACATTGATTCTTTTTTAAATAAAGTGTATTTTTTTTAATTTTAAGTGTGAAAAAGTAAATTAAAGTCAATGACTACACTGACAATTTATTCATTGAAAAAAAAGTTAAAACAGTTATTTATTGATAAACAGAATTCAATTTTGAAAGAAAATGTCATGTTTGAATTCTCTTTATTTATTAATAAATAATTGTTTTTAACTTCTTAAATATGAAAAAAAGACAAAGCAAAGACAAATCTTTCCAAATAATTGACGATGAATTGTGAAATTAACGAAATTGTTGAATCTCTAAAAATAAAAATTTGAGGCCGGTGTAAAAGGGAGTGGTTGTTGGAAGGCTAATTCCCAGCTGGTTATTACAGAACGAGGCTACCATGCCAATCAAAGTTCATCGTTAGTAGAAATTATCCAATTTTTTAAATTCTTTTTTTCGTTAAGTTCCTGGGTCTCAAATTTGTCAATTTTTGGTTTATTTTCAAAATTATAAAAAAAATGTCTTGCGCTGATGATGCCACGTTCATGTATGAAAGGGAAATATAATTATGTCGCATTTTTTATTTTTCCAGAAACTCTAATCATTAAAATAACATGAAATATTTTTTGCAATTATATTATTTTTGGGGTGAAAATATTGATTAAACAATGCTTTATTCAATAATAATATCGCTAATTCAAAAAATTAATTTTTCTTCGAGTTATAGTGATTTTGTTAACACGGTATTTAGGGGCCTTTTTCGTAATATATAAAA
This sequence comes from Sepiola atlantica, assembly GCA_963556195.1. Lineage (NCBI taxonomy): Eukaryota > Metazoa > Mollusca > Cephalopoda > Sepiida > Sepiolidae > Sepiola > Sepiola atlantica. Next base: position 147,590,696 of record OY744522.1, read on the forward strand.
AAAAAATTTTAATTTGTTTTAATTGTGAACATCTACAATGCTTCATTTTCAGAAAAAAAAAATTAATGCATTTTTTTTTTATTAATATATAAAAATATAACTTCAGTAAAGGTGTATTTTGTTTTTAAAAAATAATACATTTTCACTAAGATTTAAAAAAAAATAATGGTTTCATTATATTCCGTGATTGTGGATTAATAAATATTGAAAATTTCATTAAAATTGGTTGATTTCCTGAATTTTTAAGTGAAGGGGGGTGGTCAAAATGATTTTACATTTTGGGAATCGGCCATTGATTTTGGGCGTACCTAAATGTATTACTTGTTAATATAGCAGACTTAGTTATCTCCCCCTGAATTTCGTGTCTTTCGCTCGAATCATCGGCAGAACCCGATTTAAAAAAAAAAAAAATTTTAACATGGCTCAACCCAAACAAGGCAGGCCGCCACTGTAGACGTAAGGGGCTACTGAGAAAAAAGAAAAGGGGAGAAGGTTTGGGGGGGGTGGGCAGCCTAAATTGGGATCTGCGCAGCGAGATGTCTGTTTACATTAGTTTTAAATTTCTGCATGTCAGTACTGTCGGGGAAACAGGGGATAGGGAGGGAGTTCCAGAGGCCAGCAGTACGAGGAAAGAAGCTATTTGAGTAGAATGCTCTCTGACATCTGGGGACCTCCACAGTGAATGAATGAGATTTAGTTGATTGTCGAGTTAGTCTAGTGAATTTACGTCGAGGGGGCACCAGAGTAGCCAATTCATCGGAGCATAATCCATTGAAGTATTTGTAAAACAAACATAAGGATGCTACATTGCGGTGATGGGACAGGGACTGGAGCTTGGTTGACAGTGAGGGACCTATTAGGTTGGCGACTCTTTTTTGGACCTTTGTCAAGGAGGGAGAGACTAGTAGATGATGCACCAGCCCAGATGTGGCAACAATACTCCATGCATGGGCGGATGGTGGCTTTGTATAGATACAGGATAATGTCAGGTGTAAGGAGTTTACTAGCACGGTAGAAGGAGCTAACCTTCTTTGAGGCAGCCTTGGCAATGTCTTCAATGTATTTGTTCCAATTCATGTTACCTGTGAAGGTTAGGCCGAGGAGTTTGAATGATGAACTCTCAGGTAGGGTGTTATTTGCCATGGAAATCGGTGGTTGGAGAGGCTTCTTGTAGTTGTTGAAGGAAAGTAGCTTTGTCTTTGCGGCATTAAAAGTTACCAACCATTTATGACCCCAATCCACTACAGCCTGGAGGTCATTTTCTAAGGATTCTGCCATTGCCTCAGATATGATCGCGTCTGTTTTACCAACATGGCGAGAGTAAAGCATGGTGTCGTCAGCAAATAAACCAATCTCCAACTCTATGTCATCAGGGAGATCGTTTATATAGATCAGGAACAACAAAGGTCCAAGGATAGATCCCTGGGGTACACCAGCATTTATGTCATGTTGCTTAGATGAATGGCCATCGAGGATAACCTGGATTTTTCTTTTGTTTAAGAAAGGATCTAATTATATTAAATAGTTGCCTAGTAATACCGTATGAGCGTATTTTCAGGAAAAGCCTTTTATGCCAAATCTTGTCAAAGGCCTTGGATATATCAAGCGCTACTGCCCTAGCTTCACCTGCCTTGTCGAGTGTATGATACATGCGTTCAGAGATGACCGTTAGGATGTCTGCAGTAGATCGTGCTTGTCTAAATCCATACTGGCGGTCAGATAGAAGTTTAGTATTAACTAAGTGCCGTACTATCGCTAGATTGATTAAGGATTCAAAGATTTTGGCAAAGATCGGCAGTAGACTGATTGGGCGGTAGTTCTGAGGGTCGGTTCTATTCCCAGAACTCTTGTAGACAGGTACCACAGAGGCAATTTTCGAGCTATCGGGGAAGCAAGATTCAGCTGGCATTTATTGAAGAGTTTGGAGAGGACAGGGGCCAGTTCAGCAGAACATTTCTTTATTACTATTACACGTATAAGATCAGGCCCACAAGCTTTAGAGGTGTCAAGGTTTTTTATGATGTCTCTGACCTGGGATGGGGTGATGACCATGTTATCAAGTGTGGCTTCGGTCCGCAAAGGGAATTCAGGGAGGGGGTGGCTATCTGAGTCTAAAGTAGAGTTAGAAGCGAAACGCTGGGCAAGTAGTTCAGCTTTTTCAGTGGCCGTGCAAACGACATCATTGTGGTTTGATAGTGGGGGAATCGTTGATTGACCATTATTCACTACACTATTGTAGATTTTCCAGAAATCGCGAGTACCTAGTTTCTGTGACTGGATGCGTCTTTTTGTTAACTCATTATACCTTCTCTTTGCTTCGCCTATCACGGCCTTGCAATTATTTCTTGACTATAAATTTATGTCTATTAGTAGCTGACTTATGGCGGCCGAATTTACAGAATGCTTGTTGCCTCTCAGAAATGGCAGCTGCACATTCCGAAGTGAACCATTGAGGAGAGTTGGGCTTGCTAAAGAATTTTCGCATGGGGACATAGGCTTCAATGCCTGCTTTGACACATTCAGTTAATTCGTTTGCACACTGGTTTGCAGGTAGTCAGAAGGTTTCCCTAAACGATATAACGGATTTTTATTTTTAATCATAATTCTACTCGATAGTTTTTGCTAATTTTTGGTGTACAAACCTATTTTTGCTTGATACATAAGTATTTCAAAGAGTTTTCCGGTTAATTTAATTGGAACTGCTATTTTCAACGTTTTTTATATGCACGCTTCTCTGTACAAGCACCGTTTTTTGTTGTTTTTCCCCTGTTTAGTGTATGGTTAGGTTAGGGTGAAAATTAAAATGTTAAACCCCTAGTTCGGTTCGTATTGTGCCTTTAGTTACTTTCCTTAATTTCAATTAAAGCAAAAATATATAAAATATTGTTTTTATTTTTTTTTATTTTTATAATGGGTTCCTAAATAATAACGTTATTATTTCAGCACTGTCCGTAAACTGCAAAAGTATCGAGAAAATATTAAGTTATGCATAAAAGATAATACAGTTAATAAAAAAACGGAAAGTAAAAAATACTTAGTACTCTGGGGAACATCCATCAACGTTAATTCTATTTTGAAAAGTAACAAAGTAAAAATAAACCGAAAAGAAAAATATTGTATTCATGGGGGGGGGGGGGGGGGAATAAAATGACAATTCGGTGCTTATTTTTAATAATGAAGACGATTCTCTATTTTTAAATGATTGCGATTGATTGGTTCATTTACGTCACGTGAGACAAATCCTGGAGGATACAAAAAGTGCTGCGGGAGGGGGGGGGTCGGACTTAGGGTTATTAGTAAGGTAGGTCATTTTTTTTTTAATTACTTTTTAACGAATGAAACGCCAACAACACTTTGTTTTAAAATAAAAATTGCCATGGACTCGGTTCAACTAATGGCAGTTTCTGATTCTTTTTCTAAGAAATAGTGGCGATGTTAGCACCTCATTCGTACGTTAAAAATATGTTTAAATCTTAAATAAAAAACAAACGGTAAATTTGTACATGTACATGCTAATTCACCCCAAAATAAAAATGAGATTCTACTTTTATTACATGTAAACACCTTGGAAAAATTGGCGGTAAAAATATAGAAAAATAAACAAAAAAATATTTTACACTCAAGAGTGGAAGATCAGTTTTGCATAGAAATTTAATGTAAAATAATCAGTCACCGATTTGCTTTCCAAGTCAGCAGTTTCTAACAGGATAGATTTATATGAGAAATGACACGATTACTAAGAAATGGCGGATTGAAAAGTTGATAATACAGAAATGGGAGGGGGAAAATATGACATGTCTTCACTTAATACTACCATTAACCTTAAGTTTGGGGCGGTAAAAAAAAAATTATGACCACTAACCCTAAGTCGGGTGGCAATAGACAAAAACACAAAAATTCCCCCAACACCCATACTCACAATTGATGTCCAAGAAATTAAGAAAATGGCCAAGATTTAACTAAAAACAAAAAATGGTTACTTGTCCTTAAAACGCTATCTGGTCGAAAAGTGGGTGATCATTTTATGTTAAATTTATATGCTGAACTGTAAAGTGTAAAGTTTTGTTTTCATTTTTACCAACTTTTTACATGTAAATGCTCAAAACAAAAATTAGAATCTCATTTTTCTTTTTGGTGTACTGTACTTGTTCGCTTCAAGTTTAAATATTATTTTTCTACAATAACAAATCTGCATGCCATAACAATTAGTATCGTTTATAGATTTTAGCAAATCTTAGAAAACGTTATTATTAACCCAGCTCTTGACCAAATAGAGGAGGACATTTTTTTCCAAAAAGGCAGCCATTTTTGAATACAAAAATATGGTTACTCGTTCTGCTCTCGGCTAAATAGTCATGAACTTGGTGATCGTTTTATGTTAAATTTGTATAGTAAAGTGAACCTCCACTTTAAAGTACCGTAATATGGGGTGACTTTGAGCCAGGACCTAAAAAAATGTTTAGAAATATTATTAAAAAAAATCAATCTGGATTGAGTTATACATGTAGTTATAAATGTGTGACCTTTCTTCTAGAATACAACACAAAAATAATGAAAACTTACCATATATTTACTTGAATTTTACAAATATGTTTCAAAAGTGGACTAAAGTCACCCCATATTATTGTACAAAATATTTTATTATTTTATTTTTTTTAAATTTTCAAGTATTCCGATATTGTTGACGTGTAATCGCATGAGGAAAAGAAATAGTCTCATTATTAGCGGAGGTAAAGGATAACATTTTACCAAATTTATTTATTTTCAAATGAGAGGGGGAGGTTTAGTTACTTAATATTACCTTTTTTTGTAAAATAAAAACTTACTTTATAGTCAGTATAACTGAAATTCCTCTTTTGCACTTGCATGTTCTCACTCGCGGAGCGATTGATGCATTGTTCGGCCAAAACACTTTTGTATGGGATAGCACTTCCTCGCAACTTTTTCATGACTTTTACAAACAGTTAAACTTTGAGTGCCATGTTTACAAAACACATATTTCCTTGGCGAGATAAGAGTGCCTTTTGAGATGTCAATGTGGCAAGACGTTATATCTCTCTTCTCGTCTCTAGCAACGGCTTTGCTAGACAAGACGGAACTCGTGGACTCAATTCCATTTCTATAGTACATATATGTCGGCAGACTCAACCTATTTTGTATTCTTGTTTTCATAACTCTTATCGGCCCATGTTTTTTGTTGATGAAACTATTGATTAAAATTGTAGAGAAGAAGTTTGTCCTTTTAACCGAAAACTTGGTGGCCCTTTTCTTCATAGCAAACAAAGCCAGTAAGGTGGATACCAATGCTACAATCCTATTAGAAAATGGCGATATGACATCTTCCCTTCACCAACTCTACACATCCTTTAGAATGTAGAATGCTGTTCTGCTGTCTTTACGAAAGAATTAGGGATTTTAGCCCCCCCCCCCCTCAGGAATTAACCACAGTTTGTGTTAAACCATGCATGACTACCTACAACGAATCCACAATACACTCCAGAAAATCAATACATATAAACCACTCTAAAGAATTTTCGATTCTTCCTCTCTATTTAAAACTAAACAGAACTTTAATAAAGAAAGTTTCTTTCCAAGAATTTCCCATATGTGGAATGCAATACCATGGAGATGCTTCCCAGCTGACTACAACATGGTCATTTTTAAGTCCAATATTAACAAATTCTTGTCTATCGGTCCACTTGAATAATCAAATTCTGACCATTTTCACCGATCGTTTCCAATCCTCTCAAAGTGTTGTCCATTGCCAACTGATAATCTCATCATCAGATTATCATATTCCGTTCAACGTCCGCTTCACATGCTGAAATGCGTTAGACAGCATTTAGAAATTGACTTCCAAACCAACAACCTATTTCTAGTGAGTGATTTCTTGAAATGCAACTGATTTTCTTTGGAAGTCATTTTCTTAGATGAGGCAAGATCTTTTTTGAAGGTCAGATGCCCTTCCTGACGCCAACCCAGTGCACGCTGCACAACTCTTCACTTACAAAGCCCCCCCCCCCCTATAAATCTGGCTCTTAATTCACAGTAGCTCCTTACGTCTCGGTGGCAACATGCCTTGTTTGAAATGAATTCAAGTAAAATATATATATATATATATATATATATATATATATATATATATATATATATATATATATATATATATATATTATAATATAAAATGAAGTAATAAAATAAGGTGTCAATCAAATTTTATTAGAATTCAAAGTTCATGCAAAGCATCCTTAAGTCCTTAGCTCATGAGTTTTCAAAGATAATTCTTCTCTTCAGAGGACCATTACCGCAGTTATACTACTACAGGCAATAAAATTACGCTTTGAAAATATATAAAATTATATACACAAATATATAAAAATACATAACATCAAACATATCAATCCAAAAACATACTTTTGTTGAATCCATACAGTCCATCCAGGTCATACAAGTTGAGAAGCATAATGCTCTATCCAGTATATTGAGCTTCAGTTTTTTTATCCGGATGTTTCACTAATTATAAGATATTAGTTGACGCTTATATCTTTTGTTGGATTGCTTCATATATATATATATATATATATATGTTTTACTGACAAATGAAAACATTGCTTATATCAATTATTTAAAAAAAAATTAATTAGGTTTTTTACTTATGGAGATAAAATAAGACCTATTTCTCGATTTTGTTTGAGCAAAAGCTGGAACAAATATCAAATCCATTTCTAGTGAAATGACCACGGATTGCACTGCGTCTTGATATGATTATAAAACTAATAAGGTGCTTTATTAGTTTTTATATTAAACATTTGGAGAGAAAAGCAAAGAAGATTTGTTGGTTTCATGGTTATTTTATTTTAGAATCTTCTTAACTGACAGATGGATTTGGGAGATTTCACCTTTTAATTTCCACAGAGAAAGATCATTTAGCCCGTCCCACTCAACCTAGTAAATGAACCACACAGTTCACTTTAGGTCATTATCTTAGCTTTAAATTGCATGTCCGTTATTTGTCGGCATTTGCAAACTAAATTTATTAAACATTGAGTCCTTACTTAAAAAACTAGTCACGGGAAATCTCTAACTATTATTTGAAATATTCACATGTTTCGGACAGTTTCTTGCATCGTAGTCATCGCTATGTTCACAGATTTTTATGTAAAGTACTCTTTTACTTTCTTTAGGTGCCTTTTTCTTTCAGCCTAGTGGGTAAAGGCATTGGTTAAGAGGTATTCTAGAGTGAATTCTACCTAGAGGTTGTGAGTTCAACCCCCTGGTGAAAAAACTTAACAGAGATTAACTTATACAAGCTATTTAAAAGGTATGGACGATAGAATGAGAGTGTGGAACCCCTGTTTCAACAGTAGTTGCAACAATAGCAAAAGCAGCAGAGAAACGATCTCTGTAAAATATTCAATGTTTATGAGTTGAAATACTTAATACTGATTGGTCAATTCTATCAAAATACTCGATCTAGATTGGTTACAAGCACCAGATTTCAACTAATCAGAAAGATTCGCCTGGGAGCCAAGCATCTGTTTCATTGACTATTGAAGTGACAACTCAGGCGCAGTCAGCAGTGAGAGACACAACTTGCCACACAGACCTATGTCGGTCACAACACAGTGTTATTAACTGCGATACAGACTCCTTGAAGGCAAACTAAATCTAGCCATGACTGCTTGGCTACAGGCATCACAGCAAACAACACAAGTCACGGTCATGGATTACTACATATAGCAACAGCTTATAGATAGTCTTGCAAACTCACTCACACAGAAGTCCATACACATGGACAAAACAACATTTTCTTCATCTATACCCTTTGAACTCTTTTTAATTCTTTACTTTTAATTGTTCTATCAAGACGTAAATAAAGGTGATATATTATGTTGGTACTTGTACAGTTTCTGACCAATACTAAAACCGACTGTTCATCGGCATCTTCAGGCTGTTTACGTAAACTGCCTGATGATGCCGACGAAAAGTCGGTTTTAGCATGGGTCACAAACTGTGCTAGTACCATTATGTTTGGATAGATTTTCTCGTTAATTTTGATAATTCCCTATTCTTTACAAGAGCAATGTACATCAGTGAATTTGTTTCGTTTGAAAGAAACAACCAAGATGAGGATAACAGACCAAAACAAAAATAATGTTAATTAGAACAGTATTTCACCACAGAAATATTTTCAAATATTCCCCGAGTATTAATTTAATACTTTTCCAACAGGAAATCGCTTGACCAATGTGATCCCTCCTGTCACTCAAATTTATAACTTATTATTTACTACTAATGTACATCCGTCATCAAAAATGACGGGGAAAAATGCTTTGCCAGTGTTTGCACTCACTATTTATCTAGATATATCACTAAAATATTCATATAAAATCATAGAATTACATCAGTATTTTAATTTTTCATATATAAATTATTATGATCATTTCTGATGACCTAAAGAAAAAAAACCCACCCACCATTGACTTTTATTATAGAGTGAAGGATTTCTTTCCAAATTAATTTCAGGTGGAAGGGTACATCTGAGATGGTTGTCTGACTTGCTATTTGCTTTCTCGCTTCCTCTCACCACATGGTTTTGTCCGGGCATAGAAAAAGGTGCATGTTTTACTTACTAACTTTTGCCTGACACAATGGAAATACATATATTTTTTATTTATATATAAATAAATACACATTGGTCTTTATTATAGAGTGGGGTATTTTAAACCTGGACTAATAAAGACAACATAGGTCTAAAATGAATCGTTTGTTTAAATTGATAATCGTGATTTCATGAGTGTCAATAAATAAAAAATCCTAAATCATGTTTATTTGAAAAAACATTTTTCTTTAAACTCTTTTTATTTTTAGGTAATTATTAACTGAGTTTATTTGAAGAACAATGCTAAAACCTGGATCTCTGTTGGACCTAAAATGGTACCAGTCACCGGCCGGTGTGGAAATAATCTCTTCTCTTCAGCGTGGGGATATGTCTCACAAGACATTTGGTAAGAAGTCACTAGTTTCTCTGGCATGTTGTAAAATTTTTCAGAGAGTACACTTCTTTCCTCTTTACTCTTTGACTCCCACTGCACTCTTTTATACTCTTTCTTTCCAACCTTTCTTCTTCTTCTTCTTCTTTGTCTCTGCCAGTGCTTAGATCTCATTCAAAGCTGTAGTGACCCTACTAACGAATTCCTAAACTTATATACCGAAACACATGCATATCTAATACATATAAGTTGAAGGAGGTTGCACATGCGTCCTTTTCACACCCAACATGACAAACAATAGCGAGGCAGTCTGGTCCTTCAGCTTCATTTGTCACAGAGATAGCAACTAATAAAAGATACAGATGATGTTTCCATCAAACACCTCAAATTAAAAGGGAAATGAAACGATGATTTTTTTTTTAACAGTGTTATTTACAATAAACAAACACTTCCACAAAAAGTAATGCCAGATGCTGACAAAACTTGTAAAAATATTTTATAAAAACTAGTTGTACCTACCTTCTGTTGCCCGGGAGTCTTTTTTTTTTTCAATTATGTTTTGCTGTTTTTTATCTTTTTAAATCGGATAGTTTTGAGGGTTTTTAAAAATTTTATTTAACTGTTAAATTTGTAAATAATCAGAAACTAAGAGCTACAAATACTAAATCAGCAAGCAGGCTGATAGAAAGAGGGGAAAGTGCTGATTATGTGACGAATGCAAGGAAGGGAAACTGTCCACATATTTCTTGTCTGGCGTGCAAGACGGTAAGAAAAGAGTGAATACTAATTAGACATTCACTATGTGTTATGTAGTAGTGAACTTTTTACCTCACCTCATTTCACAATGTTAAATTATACTTTGTAAATAGGATTTTTTTAAATATTTGTTTTAATACTTTATGCTTTTAAATTTTTGATTTTAATAAATAATCGATGAATAGTAAATAAAAAATAATGTGTAAGTTATGTTGTTCGCCAGAAACACACACAGACACACGAGAATTAGTCACACAGTTTTTTTAATGTTTAAAGAATTATTTCTCATTTCTTTCCTAATTGATTTTGAGGAGGTGGGTTTGCATGGCAGTTATTTTGCTTTCTTTCTAGTTTCTCTCTTACCTTTCACCACTTGAAAAAGCACTATTTTTTTTCTATCTTGGAAATTGTTGTAGTCATTTAGTTTTGTTTCTTGAGGTCTGTCCATTCCTGTAAACATGTTTTTGACTTAAACATTTGGCAAACTCGCCAGGTTAGAGAAAACGACCCTTGTCAATATTGTGGCAGATCAATAGATCGATGAGACGAACGGGCATTGAGGGAAAGTGCTAGCCTGTTTAGCTACCCCTTTTCTTTCTAGGTTTGTTCGGCTTACTCTCTCCTCTTCTCCCTCTTCTTTTTCTTTCTTTCTTTCTTCTTGAAGAGGGGTCACAGTACCGGTCAGGACTTTACAAATAAGTGATAACAGATGTGGCCGAAAGATGAACTTAGAAAAGTGTTCACACATGTTTATCAAGTGGGTGTGAAATAGACTTTTAATAAAAACAGGGAATTATCTGAGAAAAATCAGTTCTCTTGGCGAGACCAGACAACGCTACCAATGAAGACAGCAACAATCCACTTGTAAGCACGCCTGCTGTCTTCCAAGAATAACAAGCTTAACCAAGAACGCACACAAACACACACGCACCCACGCATACTAAACTTTAAGGACAAAGTTAACACATCGTGTCGTTTCAGACTTTTTTTATCCTTCAAACTTTATTGTTAAATTTTACATTTTTGTAAAATTGTTTACATATAAAAGTTTTTATTCTTTTACTTTGCAGTTTCTTCTTTTTATTAGCAATATTATATTGTTAAAAGTTAGCACTCGCTAACTGGTGATCCTTGTAATTGAATCGGTCTCAATTATCTACACAAAATTAATTGTTTAGTGTGGTGGCTTGGTAATCCCTAAAGACGCGACCGTCATCTAAAATACCAGACCCCAAACAGGGAACCAAAGACATCCCCACAGTATTTCCATCACGTTGAGTCTAACACAAGGACTGCGACTATCTTCTAATTTTTCCTACCAGACCCAGCATGAGAGTTAGTCGTAGAAATTAAGTGAAAGCTGCAGAGCCCACTAAATTGTTATCCTCTGCCGATAAGCCGGGCAGCTTTACCCTTGCTACTACGCTCGATGCTGGACCCCCACCTCCCCAGCATCAGGTAGAATTTAGACCAGTTATTCCCAACAATATAGAGATTTCAAAGTGTTAAATATCAAGGCCGGGTGTACTGAAAAGGTCATTTGACAGGAGTAGCTGCACTTGGCATATACACACACTTGGCTGGAAGAAAACAACATAACATGTTTGATTGTAAAAAATCAAATAATCGTTGGTTGAAATCAGGCCACCTGGCCAAAGAAAATATGGTGGATTGTCAAAAATGAAATAATACAACAAAAGCAGATCAAGGGAACTAACTCTAAAAAAAGAGTTTGACAATATTTCGGAGATGAGGTATTGTCGTTATTTACATTGTTTACATGTTTCAGACTGTTATCCTTATCTTGGTTGTTGTTATATTCAAAACGTTTCAGCCGTTGTACTCTCCAGCCTTCTTCAGGTGACTTGTCATAGTTGGTAAACTTTTGGGGAATTTGGAACTGAACAACTTTATTTAATTAATTGGAGTAAATTGATTCTAACTAGCCAATGGAATACGAAAACTTTCAGTTTGTATTGCTTCCAGTTTTCACTTGATTCAATAAAGTTGTATGTGTAGAGCCAGAATATCATGATGTTTCTGGGAAATCTCCCTCGTCTCAAGTGTTTCTATTTCCTTTATCACAAGTTATTCTCTACTTTGTGCAAACAATGGCGGCTGAATCTTTTTTTTCAGTATTCCTTCTTACAATCCGGTATATTTCCGCATTGTTATAGCCTTCTACAAATTATCTATATATATTACACACAATGCTTCAAGCAAACTACATCACCATCTTAGGTAATGTTCACTTCATGCTCTGTTTTTGTGTTTTACACATCTGAACTGCGTTTTTATTTCTGAAGTGACGTCAGTGAAGAGTTCTACTAACGGGAGATAACTATTATAAAAATGACACATGAAAGTCTAGTTTCTGACTAATGGTTGTGGTGGTGGTAGTACACACTCATCTGACCTTTTATCTGGTTCCTTTTAGAGCTTTATTTGGTGTAATTTTAATTCAACAGTCTTGAACTCAAAAGTCTTTAGTATTTGTAGTAGAATTAATAGTAAAAATATGAGGTTGTTGGGAAAATAATGACCGATTTCAAAAATAAACATTTATTCATCGAGTTCATTTTGGACCTATTTATTAAGCTTACTACTTCAGATAGTCTGATACAATTGACATACTGACATCAAGTGCCTTAAATATTTCTCTGATACTTCCCATGGGTTTTTTTCAACAATTGCTTTCAAACATTCATTGCCAAAAGTGTGTGATCGTCCTCTACCTTCATTGTCAAGGCTCTCATTACCACTATAGAATTTTGAAACCACCTTTTTACTCTCCAATCACGTATGGATCCGTTTTTCCATGCTTTGTTCATATTGGAATCTATTTCGGAAGCATTATGACTGAGTTTGAACTCATGCAAGAAGAGTATATGCATTTCTTTTTTTCATTTTATGCATCTAAATTGCTTTCTAAAAAAATATTGGAAATTTATCAAAGAGTACACATCAATTATTAAGCATGTAAAATTTTGCATAAATTACAAAAATAACTATCTAAGAAAACAGAAAAATCGGCACTATTTTTTTGAACAATGTAATAATAATATTATTCCCAGTAGTAAAATTTTCATCCTCTGATCACACCACATTTTTTATGTAAAGTGTGCTTCATGCCAAATTTGATTGAATTTTGTCCAGTAGTTGTGAGCACATAAGTATTTATAATTATTATTAGTAGTTGTAGTAATAGTAGTATATAACATATCCAGCATGACAAGGGTGCTTTCTGCCAAATTTGATATAATTCTGCCGAGTGGTTTTGGAGCCAATAAGAATTTTTTTTCTTAGTATTAGCAGTAGTAGTATTAATATTTCTACCTCCTTATATATCATTTTATTTATATAACCTCTGGCATCCTAAAGACTTCATAAGTTTGGTGCAATTCTAACCAATAGTTTGGGAGTTTATAGATGTTTATAATTATTATTAGTAGTAGTGGCATGAGTATGTTATATTTGACCCTTTATGACACACCCGACATCCTAAGGTAGTTGTAACTTGTCTAAAAGAAAAAAACTTTCGGAACTGGTGACCAACGCATACACTGCAAACACGACCTCTCTCCCTCTGTATCTTTCTAGTTCCTTTTTCTTTTCTTTCTCCAAACCATGAGTCTAGTCTGCACCAGTCCCAGAGACGAAACTGCTGCTCAACCAAAAACCACATCTATTTATCCCTACTTGGTCTTGGATGAAAACAAGAATCTTGCGCTTGAGTTAGCCTCATTTTGGCCAATGACGCATGTACTGTGTTATTTCATCATAGATTCGCTAGCAGTCGCTTTGTATGTTTACCATCTCCACAAGAACATAAACAAACAATTTGCCTTCTCTTACTTAGACGTGGTAAGTCTCCGCCGCAGTAGCAATAAAGGTTTCTTCATGCCAAATATTGTATAATTCTGTTCAATAATTTTGGAGCCCATAAGTATTTATTGTGTTTTGTAGCAGCAGTATAATAATTTTACTCTCCTGTGACAAGGGCTCTTCATGCCAAAATTGGTGCAATTATGTCCAGTAGTTTTGGAGCCTATAAGTGACCAGAGAAACTTTTACTAATACCTTATATTTGTTTTTGTTTTTTTTTCCCTCGAAGGTTTACTTGAACATCCAAGTCTTCCAGCCATAGTGACAGCCGAAGAGGTTCAGTATAAGATCATGCTGGTTGGTAAAAATGGCGTTGGAAAGACAGCTACTGCGGCCAATCTCACTGGATACTCACCTATGGAAAACTATTATGAGACACCAGGTTGGAGTTTTTGTTAAAAATTTACGCTTCGAAATTTCTGTTTAAAAAATCCTGTTTTTGTTTTTTTTGGGGGGGTGGGGGTGGGGGGCTGTGTAACATTATAAATATTCTATTACTAGCTGTATCGAACCGGCATTGTTTGGCAGTTTTTTTACTTTCACTTTGATTTCAAAAAGAAAGTGTGTGTGGTGGTGGGGGGCACCACCACACACACACTTTCTTTTTGCTTTTCTCTTAATTAATTTCTTGTAAGAAAAATTTATATTTTTGAAAGATAATTCAATGGCATTACAAAAAAAAAATCAGTTTTTACAATAAAATCGATCTCACGTCTTACAAAATGTTCAAATTTAAATTCCATAAATATGACAAAATATTCCTCGTTTTTGACATGTTAGGAAGGGGGAGTTAATCGTTAGCTTATTTTTGGAGGAATGTGATATCGAAAGTTTAATTTATTTACATTTATTTTTTTTAGAGATGTTTTAAAACGAATAATTGCAAATTAAATTCTCCCATTAATTATAAGAGAAAGGCAAATAATTTTTGTCACATTCATTGTCATAAAAATCCAAAGTGATTTTGAAGCCTTTAAAATTTCTGGTGATAATGAAAGTTAAGAGCCAAATGCATGCTGATTGTTCTGTTTACTAAATTATTATTTTTTTTAAATAGAACTTTTATGAAAATTAAATTAAGTTTATTGAAGTATTATACCACCATCTCCATTGGGAGAGATTAGCTAGAAAATGAATGACAGTAATAGGAAATATTAAAATCGACTGATCCATTGAACTTTACAGACAAAGCAACGCCATGAACAGTTTGCTGTTAACAGCCAATGGTGGTGGGCCTCAAGATAGAGAATTCAGAAGGATTAGAAAGAAAATAGATATATCTAGTTTCTGGTGGAAGTAAGCTGAGAAAATCCGGATGTCTATGATTTCCGGTGGAAAGTAGATATATTCGGAAGGAGACACTGGCTGTTAGAGGGAGAATGGTGACAGAGCCCAATGGGGAAGAGCCAAAGTCAGTCTTAGCTGACATCTTGAATTTAAGAGATGAGGGACTTAGCTCAGATCTAGAGACTAGCGACGGGACCCCAATGATACACTCACACACATCCATGTCCAACAAGTTGCTTGTATACAATGTCTGTATCTGTGTGTTGTTTTTATTATGTATGAAAATTGTGAACTGTGGCTTTAGTTTATTGGGTTTTGTCTCTGTTTTAATCAACAGAAACAGCAGTTAATGCATCCATTTCATAGATATAAACAAATCTTGATTTAAAAATTCAGTTTTTGAAGCATTTGGAATGGAAAACATTAGACATCTGTCGGGTTAGAAAGTGGTCGTTTTTATAGTAGTAAACACATATACTGTAATTGAATAGATTATGTAAATTTTTAAATAATTTAAATATGTATTACAATTTTTGGAAAATTTGCAACTAAATGTCTCCCCCCCCCCCCAAAAAAAAGAGATTATACTATTTTAGGCGATTATCTGTGAACACCCGAAAAGAAAAAAAAAACAAAAAAACAATTATATTAGAATGGAGGATCAGTCTTGTATATAATTTTTTTCATTAAATGATCCCCCATTTCCACACCATTCTAACTTTTTAGGGTTGTCAACTCACCTAGTCTTGGTTTCGGAACGAGACAGGAACATGATCGTCTTGTCACGTCGACATGAAATCACTGACTGTCAAAAGTGCGAAAAATAGGTTGAAAAAGTTCAGCAGAAGTGCCTCCCATGCAAGAATGTTCTGATTGGATAGTGTACTAATCACTACTCTGTGTGCAAAGATAAACACAAAAGAAAACAGAGATCATAATAATATAACTGCGACAAATCCATCATCATGGCATCTCCTCATTGGTGAGGATGGCGGAGGTGTTCTGATTCAGCGGGTGCGGAGGTGACTGATGGACCTAATCCTAGTCTTGCATATACATCCGCAATGAGGACAGGTTGTTCTATTTGCTCGGCTCAAGAGTGTTATTGTTTTTTCTCCTTCCTTCTGTTTCGTTTCTTTTCAAGGACTGCTTCGAGGGTTGATGTTCCCTCAGAAATAATCTGCTTCCAGGATAGCCTGTTCATATATTTTGTAACAATTAGAAGTGTATTACAATTACATTAAAATAAAATAAAATTCAAAGAGTAGGTTTTTAAAACTGGTTAAGTCGACAAGATGACAGAATTCGATTTTGGAACAGTTCATTTTAAAATTGAGTGAAGTTTGAATTTTTTGACCTTAATGACACTAGTTAATTTTTCGTTTACATTTTTGGATTGCATTTCATCTTTGGTGATCGGATGATCTCATTTTTTCTAAAAAGGGTGTGGAAGGTCATAACGTATGTACAAAGTTGAATAAGTGTATTCTTATACAAATAATAGTCACGGTTAAATACATGGCTATCTAAATGTAAGGGATGTCATTTTGTAAGTCTTTGACTTTCTGTAAATTTTTCAGGAATCCAAGTTTGGCAGACTTATTGGCCAGCCCGAATCCGTCAACTAAACAAAGTGGTGCTGTTTAATTTACGTTTTTGGGAGAGCGGGGCAACAGCCATTCGAAAATTTGATCATATTTTACCTGTAAGTCTTCCCAATTTCATTTCATTCTCTGTATGTTAACTAATGAACACCCTTTCCAAGTTAGAATAATCTCCTAACCCCAATGAATACATTTTGTTTTTTCAGAAAATAGCTTGTCAACTTAGAGGGCATAATTTTATTAATTTGCATATCAATTGCGATGCTGATGGATTATTGGCCAATCATAAGTAAACTATTGGGAAAGCTTACAACCATAATACATGTTGTGACTTCTGTATTAATAAAACTATGAGACACCATCGTGTGTGTGTGTATTTCTCGTGTCAATGTAACTTTTATAATTACACATTTAATTTTTTTTTTTTACTGCTAGCGTTACATACCATTGTTGCCCGGGAGTCTTTTTATTTTCATTTTTGTTTTGCATTTTCTTACCAAATTGACCAAACGATACCATAATATTTAACGCCCTGAGGCCACTCGAGGATAAGGGTTAATGAGTTTGTCAGGTGGACGGTGAGACAACACGGTGATGATTGGTATCGTTGACTGAAGCTGGGCATAATTTTATTTATGAGGACGTCTCAACAAGAATTTGTTTACATTGGACTTGAATACGACCATGTTGTAGTCAGCTGGGAAGCAGGTCCGTGGTATTGTGTTTCATAGACGGATAGTTCTAGGAAAGAAACTCTGCTCATGGAAACTCTGTTTAGTTTTAGGTACATAGAGGGAGAAAGGGTAATTTTTGATAGTTGTAGCTAAACGAGTTTTTGTCGCGAATGTTTTACAAGGGAGAACCATCGATTGGAGCTCAGTCGAACACCGATCAACTATCATTTGGTAAACGTGTAAGTTCAATAAATGATGTAATAATGATGATGATGATGATGATGATGATGGTTTGTTTTGGGTTCATTTTCCACCCCATGAAGTCAAAATCAATGAAAGAAAAAAAAATGTTATTAATTAACCAAGCCCAAACCCATTTCACTCTAAATAATTTAAGTGATTGAACTAGTAATTAATTTGTAATGTTTTCGTTTTCAGAAATAGCTAAAAAGTTCCCGCATGAAAATTGAAGCTTTTGAAAGTTATTTATATCCAATCATTTTATAAATAGAGATTAAAACGAAATTACCTAATCAATGGTGTGACATGACCTATTTTTCTCCAAGAGAGTGGACAGGTTTTTTTTTTGCCAATTTTCAAAAATTTTTAAATATGTTTAAGCAATCTATTGCTTGTATATTATTAAAACATTAAAAAGTTAGTTTCAAGTTGATTTAAAAGAAAGTAATTGAATAAAACAAACAATTTGTCTGGAAAAGATTTTCTGACACCATTTGTATTAATCTGTAAGTTCAACAGTGAATAATTATTCAAATTTTAATTTTTTTTTTTTATCGAATAGAAATTATTATATTATTTACTAAAAAGTAAATTAAATAATGTATTATTTTTACCATTGTAAAATTGCAAAATGTGTTACTGCAGGATTCAAATAACTGTGCATAGTCAAAAATGACTGTTACTACATTTGTTCTGCTTCTTAATAAGTGGTGGTGGTAGTACATATTTCTTTGGATGAAAAACTCCTCCCATTTCCTCTTAATAGCATTAAGAAAAAATAGAATGTCAAAGCGCATTAAATGTTTTTGAAAAAATTTATTGGAAATACAATATTTTAAGAACATAGCCGGATATCCGTCAGTTATTTGTCAGTAAACAGAATTAAGTATTGACCTTGTATGAGAAAAACTATTTAGAATTTACATATCCACAAAGAGACTGGCTCGACTTTATATATTACATCAATCGATTAATTATTAAAATCAAAACTGCAATAGCATAAAATAAAATAAAAATTTTAAATCCAAATAAATTACAAAATCGAATCAACCAAAATGCATTTTGGTTTCTTCATAAATAAGTCAGCTATTTTAATATTTTTAAAAATAAAAATTGAATTCCGTCATGACCTTTCGAAATTTAAAAGGAATTTGGACTGTTGAAGAGAAAGTCATTTCTGGCTTTAAAATTCTTAGTAAATCTTCATGCATTAAAAGATTGAAAATTTTGGAAGCTATTTACATCCAATAATTTTATAAATAGAGATTAAAATTATATTACCTTAAGAAAATTAGTTATAATTTTATATCAATTTGATTCAATTGATAATTTAATGTTTCAGAATTTTTTAGATGAGAATTAATAATTTGGATTATTTGGACTACTGTTCTCATCTAGGATGTTATTCTCACAATGTTTTGGCTGATGTAACCTCCAACCTGCATTTTGTCAAACTCAAGAATCTATACAAAATTTTGAATGGAACCCTTTATTTTATCCATAGGGGCTGCCATGACTGGGTAGAAGTCTTAAGTAATTCTTTGTATCGCCTATACTGAGGATTGAACCTTCAACCTCCAAAAGACTGTCACTTAGAAGTGATTATTACTGAGCACTTTTATCTGTTGTACCACAGGTCCATGTGGAGAATTCTAATATGAATTTTAAGAGTTTTAAACCTTAAGATCAAATTTCGGGTTTGTTTAAAATGTTTCAAAATAAGAAAGGAAATTTTTTCAATTTTTTTTATATGTCCAAGCATCTCAATAAGTCGGTTAAGTTTAAAATAAATTTTTTAGATATGCATGTACATCCCTATGAAAGGATCTGTCTGTTGTTTTGAAATTTGCAAAAGCGTTTTCAGCACTAAATGCAGAGATAGAATGGACATATCTTAAGAATGGATTCATTCTTGTTTTTCTTTCCGTTATCTTTGCTTTAATGAAAATTTTAAATTTTAAACCTTTTCTTTTTTGCAGTCCTTGAAAGAGAATGTCGATTGCATTCTTTTTGTCTTTTCTCTTCTTGACAAATCCAGCTTTGACGAACTACCCCAGATGATCAGCCGACTCACGGAACCTAACGACAATGTCTGTAGAATTGCTATCGGAACAAAGTATCCTTTCTATTGTTACATACACAAAGGAGAGCATGTTCTAAATCATGACGATACGACGGTTTCCCATTGGTTGATTTAGCTGCATAATCACTCATATAAAACGTGTGACAAAGTTCACTTCCTCTTTCTAAATTTAAGTATTTTTCAATCGAAACGCTCTAATTCGTATAAACAAATAATCATTGTTTATTTGTAATAAGAAATAATCACACATTTTATTTCATATGGAAGCGATTTCTTTACAAATTGTCTGAAAATACATATATCTATATGCGAGATCACCACCTCCTCCTGCTCAGCCCAGTGAAATTGTATGTGTCCCTTTACCTAAACAGACAAGGCGTTGCTGTTTTTTTTAGTTTTTTTTTTTTTAATATTTAAATTCTATAAAATTTAACACCCGGAAAATACTTGATAAGTCTTCTAATAATACAATATAATCATTATTTTTTAAGCTCTTGTCTGGAAACGTTCTGATACTACATTTATATATTTACCATTGTCATCGGCGTATGGTGATGACTGCAAACTCATGTTTGACGATTGCCATTGCTTGACTTGAAGTGCATGAAGCTTTTTAAGTGAGGAAAGGCTTTGCACAAAACTAATCTTACTCTCTTAGCGACTGCCACTCTGACCCAAAATGAAGGGCAAGTCTACATCATTGGAAGCAACAGTCGCCGCAGATGTTATATCAGAGTTTGCTTTCTCCTAGATGTCTGCCTTAAATAAAGGCTGAAGGGGACATCTCTCATGATGGTTTTACCACACCCTCAAACACCAACCTATATCCCGACACATACAAATGCTCAAGAAATCCTGTTCTGAAGAATAATGCTGTTTAAACAAATTTTGTGTTATATTGTATAACTGAAAATAAATAATCACCTGGAAACAGCTGTAAACGACTTGGATACCATTGTATGTACTCTTCATTCGGAATATAATTTAATTTTAATAATTTAAATCTTTATTTATATATATATATATATATACACACACATACATGCATATTCTAACTAGCCATTGACCCAAAGAAGGTTCATTTGTCCTTTCTACGATCTTGGGTTTATTCCTGCTAATCCTTCTCACTAGTGAAGCCTAGAACAATCCTGGTGGCCCAACCATGTGGCAGGTAGTACTGGGTTGCATTACCTATATTCTTATCTACGAACACATTGATGCATAATTGATAAATGCAGCATTTAAAAAAATTCTTTTTTGGTATTTGTACTAATAACTGAGATACTAGAAATGAAATACAACGACAAGATCTGTTGCAAGCTAATACGACGACAAGATTTGTTGCAAGCTAATACGACGACAAGATTTGTTGCAAGCTAATACGACGACAAGATTTGTTGCAAGCTAATACAACGACAAGATTTGTTGCAAGCTAATACGACGACAAGATTTGTTGCAAGCTAATACAACGACAAGATTTGTTGCAAGCTAATACGACAACAAGATTTGTTGCAAGCTAATACAACGACAAGATTTGTTGCAAGCTAATACAACGACAAGATTTGTTGCAAGCTAATACGACGACAAGATTTGTTGCAAGCTAATACAACGACAAGATTTGTTGCAAGCTAATACGACAACAAGATTTGTTGCAAGCTAATACAACGACAAGATTTGTTGCAAGCTAATACGACGACAAGATTTGTTGCAAGCTAATACAACGACAAGATTTGTTGCAAGCTAATACGACGACAAGATTATATTAGTTGAAAAGTGAATGTACATAAATAACGACATTTAAATTTTGTCTTGGGCAGCATACACCCAAAGTGGTTTTATGTTTAAACTAGCAGGAAGACCCAGCATTACCCGGGATTGAAGGAAGAACACTATGGCCTTTCGTGCCTAACCCATAACATCATTTTATCTTTTTTATTCTTACTTTTTACTCAGCATTGATGGAGTGGTAGGGGGTAAAGTAAAGTTAGATTAATTGAAATAAATTTTGATAAATTTATAAACCTTTACCCCTAGAGGCACACCTGTCGTTTCCCAGAAATCAATGAACACCCCTGTGCATTCCTGCTTCAAGCTCTTAACCCCTTATTACCATTCCTTTTCTTATATTTTTTTTTAATTTCCATTATTTTATTTATAACTTGAAAATTAAGTAAAATGTATTTTCTTTTTTATATAAATGTCAAACAAAAAAATAGACCTTGCAATATTATTGTACCCTTTGATCAAATTAAAATGAAATCTACTCATCAAAGTACCTTGGGTAATGTAGTTTCACATATGTGGTTATGGGGGTCTATCTCCAAAATCCAAGAAGGATTTAGTGAACAAAGAAATAAACAGACAGGAAGTACAACTTGATATGCATTTAGATGTTAATAACATTGTTACTGCCTCATTCAATGAAGTTTCCTTTTACAGGTTCTTCCTTAACTCTAAACATATTTGACCAATTTGACCAAAGTGAAATCACACAGTCTGATATCCAGATCTTCGAGCAACAATATGACATTCCAGTCTTTAAACTCCAAAACTTATTGGACAGTGTTGGACAAGGGGCAGAATCCACATCCAGATGTGACACCATCCTCACCCTGGTTTGTGAACAGCTTTGGGCGAAAGATCTGAAATCTGTCAATAGAGTGGCTACATCCAAAACTTCACAAGAAATTGTTTTCTAATTTTAAAATTGCCATCAGATGTGGAGACATAATTAGCGTTGAAAAATATATATAAATATATTTGATAATAAAAATGTTTTTTTTTAAATTAAATTAAATGGCAGTGGAAAAACCAAAATTCCGTTTAAGTTTAAGTGCGCTCCATCTACGATTTGAACTCAACATCTCATTATTGGAGTTACTTCATGTTTAAACGCTTTTTCCATGCTGCCTCTACGAAAAACTTTTTCTTCTCCATCTAAATCTCCTTTCATTGGACACCTTATCAACGGACAATTACCATCTGGCCAAACCCCATATCTTTTTTACACAATTTTTTTTCACTCTCCATTTCTTAATAGTAATTTTTCAAATGTTTGAATATTGGCTTTTCCACTGCCAACTTATCTATCTGTATAATTCCTCTGATGATAAGATTTCGATCTTTACAAAGCCTTGGCTTAAGGAAAGAATAATAAACATAATTTTATTACAGAATATACCTTGCATTGAACAATCGAAGTTTGAAATAAATCTGGACATTCGTACATGTTTATCACTCTTCTTTCTTCTATCTTTATAATTGCTCTATCTCATATATTGAGCTTAAACCATTTCACTATAGGTTCTATCTACTAAAAGTTTACTTTTAGTTTCATATTTGATTATATATATATATATATATATATATATATATATATATATATATATATATATATATATATATATATATAGTACATGTATTGTATTAGTTTCTGTAAATGTAAATCCGTAGAAACTCAAGTGTTTATAAAAAGTGCTCAATACCAAGTAGAGCTGTTTATAAGTATAAATTTTTATTTATACAAACATTATTGGTTACATATGTGCATACATGTTTCGGTTGCACTTTTCCACTAAAGTCAACCTCATCAGACCAAGAATTTTTCAGGAATGGCTGAATTCCTGAAAAATTCTTGGTCTGATGAGGTTGACTTTAGTGGAAAAGTGCAACCGAAACATGTATGCACATATGTAACCAATAATGTTTGTATAAATAAAAATTTATACTTATATATATATATATATATATATATATATATATAAAGTTAAAAAGAAATAACTCAGACCAACATTCTAGCTATTTCACATTATAATTTTATTTCATCACATCAGAACGAGAATCATCAGATGTGATACAATGGTTGGTGGTTTTTAACTGAGGAATGGGAGTGCTCACACCATCTTGGCACTCTTTAAGGAAGGGGAATTTGGATGGGAATTTGGATGGAGGTGTTTATTATTCAGCCTCGGCCCCAGAGGTGTATCTGGTTACCACCCCGGAACCCGGACAAGATGTCAACCCACCACCTCCACCCCACTTTCACTGACCACGCATATCGGGAGTAATGACCTAGTTATCTCGGGTCTTATAATCTGAGGGATTGTGTTGAATTATAAATTTGAGTAAATTGGAAAAATGTTAATCTATAAGTGAGCCATGGTTGATATGCTTAATACGATACTATGGAAAATTAAGTAGATTTAAAAGAATAATATCTAGTAGTTCGTTGATAACTTATCGTGATAATTTCAACTCCGGTAGAATTATTATTTCTTACTGAAGGAGGGCATTTAATTATTATTTCTTACTGAAATTTGCATACCTAATTCTTTTCATACCCCCAAGAAAAAAACAAATCACAGTACATATACATTCACAGCAAGGACTCGTCTTACTATAAAAAGAACTTCTTTTTTTCCCCCATGTGCCTAGTATTATACGGAATTTCCATGGACAGATCTTATTTGCAAGAACTTCCCACCCATGGAACACAATACTGCGGGACTGCTTCCATGCTGATTACAACTTGGTTGTCTTCGAAACCAATGTCCACCAATTCTTGTCATAAACCGTCCCATACGTAATCAAACGCAGTGATCAATGTTTGTACTTCCATAGTGTTTCTCATCTTTTGGCTGACAATTATTCCGTCTGATTAATCCTTATCCCCAAATGGCTCTTGGACTTAATAAATGATGACCCAACAGTAAAAAAATTTTTTTTTTAATTCTTACCAATTTTTGTAATTTGCTATTTTTATATATTATTTTATATATTATATATATATATATATATATATACATATTGCAGGGCTTTACACGCTCCGCTACTTTTGGAGCTGCTCCTACTCCTGCTCTAACGCCCAAAATTGGAGCTGGCTCCTCTCACGCTCCCCATTTAAAAAAAGGAGCCGCTCCAGCTCAAACTCCTATTTTTCAGCGCTCCATAATGAAAATGTACTTTCTTTCATAAACGTTCTATTCAGCTAATGACTGGTTGAAGGATAGGGGTGGGCGTAAAAGGATCTCGTCAATATGGGTGGGGATGTCACTATAAGTGTAAGACCGTAAGATAATATTTGACAAAATCTCGCTAATATTTTGAGATGTGCTAAGGGTTATAGGAGAACATGTCGGACAAAGCATAGGATTATACGTAAATTTTCGTTTCCTGAGGTATAAAATAGAATAGTAAAATCCCTGAAGTATTTTAAAACAATTTTAATTTTTTCAGGGGATAAAAATTTGACCCGATATTTTTTCTATTTATTTTGGAAGGGAATTTAGATTTGTTTTAAATAACAACAATAAATAAAGTTTTACTTTTAAATATTATTAGTCATTATTTTCTTTTAAAGAAAAAGGGCAACATTAATCGTCGTGTTGCTGTTTAATATTTGTTTGTTTTACGAACGTAATTATATTGTATAATGTATATTATTACTTACCACAGAGAAACGTGCAAGTACTTTCAAACAAATCGATTTATCCATTTTTTTTTCAATAGTACAATTTGGGGCGAAAAAAAACCAATGAAGTTTATTTTTTAAAGATTGAATAAAAAAATATTTTTTGTAAGTTGGCCAAAAAATATCAATAAATTGTAAATAAACAATTCAGAGATCCATTTAATGTCTTAAAATTTAGTACAAAATATCTGGCCTAGACCTTGGAAGTTGAAAAAATATCGGGTCAAGAATATTTAAAAATGTTAAGTTAATCTTGTAATAAATGTAGAATGTTATTTTCACATAACTATATTTTTTTTATTTACATGAAGGAGGACTTTAAAGAATACTATTTGAAAAGTTTATTTTTAAAGAAGTTAAGATTTATAATATAAAACTTTAATCTTAATGCACTCTCATTATTAAAAATTGGTTAAACGTTATTTCCTATACTATCTGGTCCGGAAGTTGTTGATAATTTTACGTTAAATTTATATAGGAAAGTGATCTCCCACACTAAAGTCTAAAATATTGGGGAGGGGATTCCTTTTTTGCGGATATTTTCCCAGGCTGTTTACATGTAATCGCCTAAAGAAACAGTAGAATCTTATTTTTATTTTTCGCTAAAATTAAAATATGATGGATTAAACTAAATGATCCAGTAATACCAAGTTTTCTTATTAAAAACAATGTTAGAACAAATAAAAGAAATACACTTTTTAGAAAGTCTCGGTTTTATCGTAAAGAACACATCACAAAATAATATGAATTTATAAAAAATCAGTTGAAAATATTTTACGGCGTTGCAAGTATAAACTTTACCAATATACAGATAGGCATTTAAAAGATGTTGATAGATGTATTGTAAAATTTTAGTTAACTTACAGTTTTGGGGCAAAAAATATTTTCGTCGATGTAGCAGGAGAGGAGACACTTGCTAAGATACTACACTTTGAACAGCAGACAAAAACAGTTCTATTTTCAAGAGTATATGCGGTATTATTTCGTTGGGGTGGGGAATAATATATAATGAGTAGGGGGCAAATGGCTTCGAAACAGATGTTATTTAATTAATTGTTATGAAAACAAACATTTCTTCAGTTATTATTACCCTTACAGATTTATTTTTAATATCTTTCTTTGAATAATAATAATAGTAATAATAATAGTAATAATAATAATAGCAGTAACATTGAGTACAAATAAAATTGCCTGTAAATTAAAAGAAAAATGGGCTTATTTATTCAATCAGCAATAAACATCCTTGTCATAAATACAAAAAAAGTTCAAATCTTTAAGAAATAACTTCAAAGACTCACTGGCACATCTGAAGACATTTGTTGCCGAATTGTCTCCTGCCTTAAGAAAACTGTCCTATCAAAAATGTAACATGTAGATGTAAAAATCTACTTGCATCTATAAAAAAACCTGAGAAGTTCAAATGTCCTGTTTTCATGTGTAACTCTCTTGTTCTTTCTACCTCTACCTCTCTCTCTCCCTATCTCATATACATTTACCAGAGATATAATTTTAAAAATAACTCAAAGAGTTTAGCTGAGACTTTCTTTTCTTTTCCTTTTTATTGCTGAATGAAAAAAACTAATAAAAAAAAATCAAATAATTTTAGAGCAATAAAACCACACTCTTTAGTCCCAAATGGAGTTGCTCACGCTTCACTCCCGCTGAATATAAAATTAGCCCTCTTCTCCTTCGCTCCAGCAAAAAGGAGCATGCTGCTGGAGCGTGCTCCTTTTTGGAGGGCTCTGTAAAGCCCTGTATA
Organism: Sepiola atlantica; assembly: GCA_963556195.1. Classification (NCBI taxonomy): domain Eukaryota; kingdom Metazoa; phylum Mollusca; class Cephalopoda; order Sepiida; family Sepiolidae; genus Sepiola; species Sepiola atlantica. The sequence continues at coordinate 147,617,447 of OY744522.1, forward strand.
TATATATATATATATATATATTAGTAAAGACGATTTTCCCCTCTCCATTTAATCACTACAGGACTATAAACACTGGCGCTACACAACATTTAAATATGGTCACACTTTCTGTTAATAACTGATGGGTGTTTCCTGAAATTCTCAGTCATTTTCATTCGATTGCACAATTTCCAACCTTAATTCCGACCAAACTTATTCTCACAAAAAAAAACATACTTAGAGGAAGTCACAGTAACTTTTACTCACACACAAATATCTACTACCACTCCCCCATCAATCATCGGATCTTTCACTTCATTGGAAACATTTTTCAGATGACACCGTCATTGTTTCATTTTTTCAATCTGTTCTATAACCTTATGAACATTTCCGCCCCCTCCCCCACCTCAATCAAATAAACAACCATTTTGGCCGTCTCTAATTTTAACTCATGTTACATAACCGAAATAGGAAAAGTAATTTTCTTTTCAAACAATTCGAATTTGAATTTCAATAATTTGAAAAAAAACTCCTTTTATTGTATATAGGCGATAAACATGGTTTTATGGGTGTTTTTTTAAATATTATTACATGAGGAAACATTTATAACTAAAATCTATCTAGTATTACATTTTTAATCTAAAGAAATACACGTTTGAAATGGGTAAATATGCTAGAATAATCGAGATTACAAATATAATGGAGTCTTACAAGGACAGGAAGTGCTGTTGTATTGCTCATGGACCCATTTTTTTATATCGCTAAAGACGAAAAGAATGTTAAAACGTCTTTTTTCCTCTATTATTACGTAATACTAAATTGATTTCAACTCCAAAACGTCCCTAATGTCATAATCTTTAAAATAATATGTATATATATTATCGACTATCCAATAATTTTATTCAAATCTTTTAATAACTCTTTAGACCGTCGATCTCAACATTTACCAGTTATGTTAAGTTTCATCGTACACATGAAACACCAAAATGGAAATTAGGTCGAAAATATATAGTTGCCATCTAAACAAATCGAGAAATAGGGTAGTTAAGGGAGATACATAACTCAAGTTTATAAACATGTCTTTTTTAACTAGAAAGTTATGAAAGGAAGTTATTGTTCTTCCTTAGCTAGAATATTTCTCTTTATTTATAAATATTGCGACTTTAAAAATATTTTTAAATATTGCGACTTTTAAAAATATTTTTAAATATTGCGACTTTTAAAAATATTTTTAAATATTGCCCATTTTAATTTCGGCATTTCACAAAAGTTTTTTCCAGCTATACTAACATGCAAACGGTTTATGCTTATTTAATTCTATGATACAACATAATATTTTGTTATGCTGTATATATATAGTAATCCACAAACAGATTTAAAAAATAATTTCTAATAAATAATTATTACGTAATTAGTAATTTGCATTATCATATTTTTATATATTTCTACATAATACGAACCGAACTAAACCGACTAACTAAAAAAGTTAATTTAGGGTAAAAAAAAACAACAAAAAAAACCAGTCCGGTTTGTATTGTGTAGATTGTTTGGTGAAGTTCATTATCATCACTTTCATTTAGCCAAACACGAGTATTTTCCATCCTGGTCGAATTTTTTTTTGTGGCAAGTGGTCGCTCATGTCAGAATCCCCTCCCTCCCCCAAAAAAGATAATCTAAAAAATGAAATAATTTTTAAAATTAAAAATCGTCCCTCCATTTATATTTAAAACAAAAAAACTAAATTAGATGAGTAAAAAAAAAAAAATGCCCCACCCAAAATTTCCTGTCCCAAACTTGATAAACCATCTGGTTATGTCTCGATTTATTGCTAACTGGGCGGGAAGTCAGTGCCTATTTTAAGTTAAATTTATATAGGAAAGTGATCCTCCACCTTAAAATCGAAACTTTGTTTTTTTAAATAAAACAAAACACAGAACAGCTAACCAAGTGTTCATTTCACTAAACAAAAAAAAACAAAAAAAAAACAAAAAATCACTTATTAGGTTTTCAGGACTTCAAAAAAAAATGTGTTATTTTTAACTAATAAACAGTGTTTGATATAAGTCATTTGTTTTTGTTGTTTTTAAGAATTTCTTTACTGTTAACTATTCCACACTTTAACAAGTGAGTAAGTACTTATTTTAAAATAGGGGGAGGGGTTTAGTCTCTATTTAAAACTAGACCCAAACCCACCAAACAAAAAGAAATTTAGAAAAGTTGATTTTAGTTGCTTCTAAACAACAGAGTAAATACTTATTTTAAAATATTGAGGGCGGAGGGGAAATTTTCCACACCGAATTATTCTTGCTTTGTGCCATATTTTCCCTAGGCAACGCCGGGACACGGGTCCTGCTAGTATATATATATATATATATATATATATATAGTAGAGAATGGTAGTTTGCTTGAAGCATTGCTGGGTATAGTAGTAGTAAGTTTTTGAAAGGCTGTGGGCAATGCAATTCCGGGTAAGATGCAAGTTGAAAGGAAAGGAACAAAAACAATAAAAATAAATCGAATACGATATAAGACTTACTATTTATTTTTCCTTTTTTTTCCTTTTTTTTTTTTCCTACATAACAGCAAGAGTGTATTAGCTGTCCGGGTGATTAAAAATCACTATTTGATATTTCGGGAAAAGACATCCCTTTTTCAAAAATAATTAGACCAGAAGAAGAATAATATTTTATTCTTCTCCGACTGTGTAGAGAATAATACAAAACAAAATGGCTGCCAGATATAGACCGCAGCAAAAACAGTTTCACAGGGAATATAAATTAAGTTAAGTTTTATTTTAATATTATGTTAAATATATGATTGGTGTTTAGAATATTAGTGTAAACATTACACTAATATTCTAAACACCAATCATATATTTAACATAATATTAAAATAAAACTTAACTTAATTTATATTCCCTGTGAAACTGTTTTTGCTGCGGTCTATATCTGGCAGCCATTTTGTTTTGTATTATTCTCTACACAGTCGGAGAAGAATAAAATATTATTCTTCTTCTGGTCTAATTATTTTTGAAAAAGGGATGTCTTTTCCCGAAATATCAAATAGTGATTTTTAATCACCCGGACAGCTAATACACTCTTGCTGTTATGTAGGAAAAAAAAAAAAGGAAAAAAAAGGAAAAATAAATAGTAAGTCTTATATCGTATTCGATTTATTTTTATTGTTTTTGTTCCTTTCCTTTCAACTTGCATCTTACCCGGAATTGCATTGCCCACAGCCTTTCAAAAACTTACTACTATATATATATATATATATATTCAAATCAATTAACTTCAAACATCTATTACATATCAGATGGATTATAGTATAGTTTATGTGTAATAATAACGCATTGTCATGTTAATACAGAATTTTGTTATTATGAATTCTATTTTATTTTCAAATCTTATTATTAATTTCATTTTTACTTATGAAACTTAACTTTTTCCAAAGGATATATTGTAACAGTGAAGATACACATAACTTAAGAACTGTCTTTTCTTCAGCATAAGAGTTCTGTCTGTCTGTTCTCTTATTCCAGTTGGCTACCATTGTTACGTTTTTGTTTACCGAAGCGTGTATAAATCATTATAAATAGTGTCGCCAGGAAGAGACTGAATTCTCTCTCTCAGGAAAGTCACATGATTTTGTCGACTTCCGTTAACTAAGCATTCTGACCTCCCATCTGTCAATCACTCTGCCATTCAATGAACGGCTTTCGATTCAAACCAAAATGTGGAAATAAGAAATCGTATAACAATGAGAATATTCAGCGATTAAAAAAAATTTCTTTCTCTCTCGTAAACAGAGAAAAACGATATAAAACTAAATCAGAACGCGTGAAGTTCACAGCAGAAATCTAACCTGCAACAGGAAGTTACGCAGCCAGACAAGCGTGACTGCTGTCCACCAATGCTTGACAGCCGTTTTGTACAGAATGGAGAGCAGACTCTTTAAGAATGTGTGCACTGCACATGCATCCAGGATTGTTGATATATCTCTTGATATAGGGAACCCTTTTCATCGGGGCATTATTGCAGTGTTGTCATCGCCCCTTTATAAGTATCTGGTTAAACAGAGAAGCTAATGGCTTTAACCAACCGTGACAAACTGATAAAAATGTGCTAGTTTTTTACCTTGGAGTAGTATTTTTTATTTTTAGCTCCTTACATCAAGTGGCTTCATGTCTTGTCTGGAGCGATTTCCATAATAATTATAATAATAATATTATTTCCATAATAATCAAAAACGCAGGATATTTGCCAGTTTCTTTTTTCTTTCTTTTTCACTTTCAACATATGCACATATACTAATGGTGATTATTAAAAAAAAAAAACTTTGAATCAAAAATATTTAAATTATCTTTAAAATAATATTTACAAAATGAATCCATAATTTGCTAAATTAAAATAAAAAATACCTTAGAAATTGTTTTCTGTATGGTAAATTTTTCCCTTCCTAGAAATACATTTGTTATATATTTTTAATTTTGCGAGGAATTCGCATATCTAATTGTCTTTTCAAAGATTTCTCTTCGGAATAAAAATGTAGTATCTGTCTTGTTCTCGATGAGAGTATGAGAAATCCTTCTAGACTGGGGAATTTTTATTTTTGTCCCATCCAGATTGCCCCTTTTTGAGAAGCTGGATATCCCCCACATTCAAAATTGACCCTGTGTCTAAACTTTCCTCTCATGGGGATGCAAGTGAATCAAATCGAATTTATTGGCAAAAAATATCAAAACCATGTAGAAGAACAGTTAGAAGATATGTACAGCTATATATCGTCTGAATGTTTTGTTTAAGGCGGCTTTAATCCTGGATATGATAGACATCGTCACAAACTCCTCTGGTAGGTTGTTTCACGAAGAAGAAACATGCACAGAAAATGCTGTCTTTCTTCTAAGGAGACAAAAGCGACTCTCGTACATCTTTTGCCGGATCTCGGGGAGATCAAGACTTGGCACGAAAAACTTCTTGAAAGCTATATTTAAATTCTGGTTGATGTTTTATACCAAAAACGCGTTTTCATGCTGCTCAATTGAGCCAATCAGGACAATATACGGAATTTCCTTTTCAAAAACTAACACTGCAGGATTTTCTATACATATTAATATCTCGCTTTATTAAACTGGTGTTCATAAGGTCGTATCAAAGTGTAGTATCTGTTCATATCCATCTATATTTCTGAGTTAATTGTTCGGTTCGTCTCTTTTATGACATATCAGCCTTTTTTTATTATATAATGCTAAAACAAAACTTATTGGAAATGATTCATCATACACGATTTACTGAACGCAAGTTGCTATTTAGCTGGGGGCGGGTATTCATACCTTTCGCAATGGTATTCAGGGATGTGAATAGCCAATGGGGAAAAATAGGTTAAATTAAGATGAATTTCATTTCCTAACGGGGGTGGGGTGGGGGGGGCACATTGTGTGTGTGTGTGTGTGTGTGTGTGTGTGTGTGTGTGTGTGTGTGTGTGAGTGTGAAGGGCAACACATAAAACAACAACTCCAATCAGTTACAACTAAGAAAGTCAAAATTAACAAAAGGACACCAGTGAGCATGTGTGTGTGTGTGTGTGTGTGGTGGGGGGCAGGAAGTCATTCTTTGATGAAATTAAAGTCATCTAACTCCTCATCATGAATTGTTTAAAGTCCCAAAATACCCTTCACGGCATAAATGAACATTTTTAGTTTTCAGAGAGAACTGTCAGAGTGAAAAGTTGAAAAGGCAAGACAAGGTGGAGAGAGGAAGAGAGAAAACGATAAGAAAAGAGAAAGAAAGATAAAGCGAGAGAGAGAGAGAGGAAGAAAGAGAAAGACAGAAAGAGAAATTAGATCCAGCCAAATAACGAAAAAAAAATAAGGAGGTAAGGTTTGGTAAAAATCAGATTTTTCTTATTAAAAAAAAGCGGATTTTTATCAAAAAGCAGAAACCTCACATTCATGGAAGTCTCTAACGATTTGAGCAGAAATCAGCTTTTTCTGATAAAAAAAGTGGAATTCTGCTAAAATGCAAAGAATCACATTCCTGGCTATTATAGTGTAAGCGAATGCAATAGCTACAACTGACAGATGTAGTGAATCAGAGTCGAAATCAAATTCAGCAATTTTTGCAGGAATTCGAGCCTGGTTTTTAAGAACCGCTGCCAGTGTCATATTTTTTTTTCATCCGAGTCTCCATCTCTGTCAACTAGACTTGAACTCATCTTAACTGGTTCCATAGTCGAAGTTGGTATCCATTATACAAGAAATGTCTGTTTGATACGTTATACAATATTTACAAGGTGATGATAACATATATGGCATAATCATGTTGACACTGGTTCTAGTTAGATCATCAATTTAAGTGACGTTGAGCTTGGCCAGTACCAGATGGGTGACCATTTGGGAAAACCACGTTGTATGTGGGAGGATGGCGTAAAAAAAAAAAAAAATTACAATCCTGATGATGCCTTTAGCAAGTACTTCCGTATAACCTGTTAATCCACACGTGTTGACACAATAGAAAAAACGCTCCCTGAGTGGAAGTTCTGTTCTCATTCATGTGTCGAAGCTCTCTAGAAAGAGTATGCAATTTTTTTTTTTCCCTCGATAACATGTAAAAAGGCTAAGGGTTACTTTTATGCAACATTTGTAAAGTAGAATTTTAATGTGGAAAATTTTTATTTAACAACAATATTTACAATGTTTTCTTAAAAAAAAGAAAAAAAAAGAAAATATTTAATGGCAGACAAACATTTTTAAAATATTTCTACAATTAAAACAACAAAACAAAAAAGGCTTAAAAAGTAGCAACAGATGATGCGACTTTTTTCTTTTTGGTTTTTAAATAGAAATTTTAAAGTTGCATATGCTATGAATTTCTTGATTATATTTGAAAACAAAAACCCAACTGTTTTTCTAAAATTTCTTATTTTTCTGAATAATTTCATTTCAAACATCTACAATCGACATTGGATGTTCAAGAGAAAAAGAAACACCCTCATCTGTACACACACACACACACACACACACACACACACAGTTTCCTCCAAAACAGTAAAGTCAAAATAACAGCACACACACATAATGTCCATTTGTAATCCAAGTTCTTGTACAGATCGAGACCCATGGCCGACAATATGGGCTCTGTAAAATCTGGTATCGAGTTCCAACAAAAGGCAATGACACAAAATGAAACCAACTTTGAGGAAACAGAAAATAAAAAAAAACATTTACTGATTTATTCTACATTGTTGGATTTTATTATTATACATTTTTTATTGTTAATTTTTTTTTTTTTTTTAGTAATTAATAGGTGTTAATTAGATATCTGGGATAGACTAGAGACGAAAGGGTTGATCCCAAATTTCTGCCGCCAATAAATTATGTCAAGTATGTTGACTAAACTCCTGTTTATCCCTTACTTTTTTTTTGTTTGGCTTCCTTCCATATTCTTTTAATGTGGTTTGTTACGGCCAATGTGCCACCTGGCCTTCTTCAGGTCTATGGTTCATTTACGGTGATATTTTTCCCATATTCGTGGCTGGGTCTATGAAATTCAAGGAATAGTTCACCGTCAAGTGTCAGTACCAAAAATCATCATCCATTTTATCATCTTATTTTCCTTGGTCAGGGGTCTGCCATTTTCTATCTATCAATCTCCGGTCTTGACAATTGATTCCTTTCAAATTCCAGTCCAAGATCTTGTTGATGGTTTGCATCCAAGTTTTCTTGGGTCAACCAACTTTCCTCCAGACATTCATCTCAAAGTCTCAGCATTTTCTTATCTAAGAGTTCCTATTAACTTGCCTCTCCATGGGTCGGTTTTTAATGTGGGGAGAATTCAGCTCCCCAAAAAGAGGCACTCTCAATTGAGACAAAAATAAAAATGGCCTCAATGAAGAAGGACTTCTTCTTCGCTGATCATGGACAGAAAATATCAAAACAGATACTACACTTTGCATTATTTATTTGCACAAAATATTTTGAAAATACATATGGAACAAATTAGGCACAAGGCCATCAAAAGTGTGGAGAAAATGGGTGTCGTTGGTCATCCTTGGTCTAAAGTGATAAAATTGTCTATCCTACTCTTAACTAGAATCATCTCAGTCACCATAATACCACATTTACACTAGGGGCTGTCCTAGTTAAGATATCCTCAAACTGGTTTGAAAATGTTATTGTACATAAATAGACATATATACAACTCTTTGCTCCTAGCCAAAAGGCCAAGGAAGGCGCTTCTCTCAACGTAACCAACTGACCGTCGCAAATTCATCCAGTTTTGATATATTCAGTGTCACCAACAGAGTATCAGAGCTGATATGCTCTGTGATTACATTTTGTATTTTCGTTTTGTGTCATTCTCTTTCAGCTGTTGTCTTCACTCGTTAGTGGATTTTACCAAGCTAATATTGTCAGCCATGGGTCTCGATCTGTACAAACACCATAATCCCAAATCAAGAAAACAATTGTTTGGATAGAATAAAAAAAGTTTTCAAAAAATGTTTTGTTTCTTTAATTTTTTTCCCCTTCCTTTGTTGAAAGCAAAGCAGCCATGTTGTAAATCAGCTGCTGACGAACAAAATGACAGGAAGAAATAAATAAATGATATAAAAGTGATCATGATTATACTCCAGTGATAACCAAGGCAACATAACTAGCAATCACAAAACAACACAGGTTTTTCTAAGTTTTTCTTCTCATCAAGGTGCTCAGCTAACTCAAGCCAGATTCAAAATCTCCATTATTAATATAAGTAATAGTATACTTTCAGCTCCAGACAGACAGATACTAAATCAGCATTAGTAATAGAAGACTTCTAACCACGTGGAGATAATTACTTATCTGATATTTATATTAGTTTTACTATGAAAAATAAAGTTTATAAAAGTAAATTGAAATTAGCAAAAATTAATTCACTAGTGAGGGAATTAATTTTTCTGGTTGTTTTCCAAGACCAAATTAATCGAGACAAATTCTAACGGGCAGGATTTTTATGATGCAAGTTGAAATGATTTGGACAGATGAAGGGCTATTTCTAAGTCTCGTCTATAAGTTTATTTAATGGCTGTATCATAAAATTCTCCACGTGTCTATTTTAAATATAAAATAAATTTACTAAAAAAATACGTTTTTATTTTTTATGCAGATAACAAATACATTTAAAATAATTTTTTTTTATAGATAATATTAAAGAAATTTTGGACTTGATGTATTTTCAGCACTCCAATTATTCTAGCAGTTGAAAGGAATGGGTTTAGCATGGAACCATATCTGCCATCACTCAAGTCCCATGTTTTTTCAAATAAACAAAAAACATTTTTTTTATTTTTATTTTTTAATTATCTTCTATTTTACTTATTGGTTTATAAATTAATTTGCATATTTATTTCATTTTCATACATCCTGATCTTTCTTTAAGAAGACATTTTTAAGTAAGAATAAGTATTTGTACAATGTACATTAAATCCTCTTAAAAGGTGAGATGAGATATAAAAAAAAAATGAGTAACTTGTGTGCTTTTAATATTTCAACTTAGAAAAGTTATAAGTATTCACATTTTTTAAAGAAATAAATGTTTTTTCTGTAAAACATCAACTCTATAATAAAAACCAATGGGTATGTATTTGTATACAAATAAATATATGTACTTCTATCCCATCAGGCAAAAGTTAGCAAGTTACGCCGTGGCAGTAAACCGTTGGGGAGGGAGGCCTCCTTAGTCCTGATCGACAACCTTCCTAGAGCTGGAATCTCGAACAAAATATCCGGTTTGCAAACCTACAATTGCTTAAAGAGTAGATAGGTTCTGCCTATCGCCGGCCCTTGCACTCTTTCCTTGACTATTAGTCAGGCGCAGAGGTAACAGCGCTGGGACGCCTGTAAACACCCAGTGCCTAGCCTTGTTTCCTTACTAGGTCAAGTAACGCCGTTCTTTTTCTCTCTATTTGGGCAAAATTTTTTCGTCACTAAGTCTTACATTGCCAATCTGGGTCTCTCTTGTTCCGACAGGTTGAGGGTACAGGTTAGACAGCTTGTCTGGCTGCTGTTTCTGACTGATAGGAAGGAGCCCAAACTCTTGGGTAGCACCAAGAACGGCTGCTCCATCATCAGTTGCATAATACCGTGGATAGTTGTATGTGCCATGTCGCGCATGGAAAGGGACCCTGCAATTATCTCCGGTGGGCTTTCCCGAGGCCACAACCCCCATGGACCAGGTCGAGACTAATGGATTGGTTGTGTGAGCTTATTGGCACCAAACAAGTACCCACCTTGGCCAACCCACCCTATAATCAAAACCTGCGCAGATCCCAATCTAGGTTGACCGCCCCCTACCTTCTCCCCCTTTTCTTTTTTCTCAGTAGCCCCTTACGTCTACAGTGGCGGTCTGCCTTGTTTGGGGTGAACTATGTTAAAAAAATATATTAAAAAACAAAAAAAACAAAAACATGTGCTTTTTGTCTAGCCTCCAAACGAAACCGTTTCAAGTAGTAAGACTAATCCTGCTGCCTGGAATGAATTTAGAAAGAATTCCTCCACTCTATAATAAAAAGTCAGTTTTTTTTCTTTTCTTTAGATCATCAGAAATGATAACTTATATATAAAAAAAATCAGAATTACTGACGTAATTTTATATGAATATTAGTGCAAACACTGACAAAGCATAATTCTTTCCGTCATTTTTGATGAAGGGCAGTACATTAATATTATTCAGTGTCAGATACTTTAGCTAGTCTTGAATAACGGTTATTTTCTGTTTAATTGTACTTTTAGAATTGCTTAGGGATAAACTGTCTGGCAGAGTTAAAGGGTCAGATTGATGATAAATGTGGGAATACAGATATAGCGAATGGTAACCAGATGAGGAATTATATCATCAGAGAAGGGGTTGTTAAGTTATAGTTAGTGGCAATAAACAAATTCGAACACATGAATATAGGTGCTTAGAACAGAACACAGATATTTTGTCCCCCCCCCCCCCCTCGCTGTACCTGACGTGTGTAAACCTTAAAATAAAACACCAGCTATTTAACTAAAAATATTGGAGTTAATTTAATTCATTTCAAGCATGGTTGAATTTTATGTGCCTGGAAAGAGATTGCTTCGAGTGACTTTAATTTCAGCTACCCTAGCAGTCTGCCTCAACGACTGACAATCAACACGAGTGGTCATTATGACCAGGACGAGAGTAAACCAAGGTAGTAAGTTTTGGATCGATTATGGTTACACCCCAGCATAGAACAAATATAGTTTTGGATTTTTTAATGAAATAAAAATGCTATTTTTAGAGCAAGTCAATTTGAAAATATATGTATCATGTTTATATTTGTAAAGACATGACGTTTGAATAGTGCCATGCTAAACTTTACTACCATTCACCTGTCAGCATAATTGAGAGTTCTGCAAATATATTTAGTCTAAAATTTAAAATAAATAAATTTTGATAAAACTAGCTGTACCTACCTGGCATTGCCTGATAGTGTATTTACTTGCAATTTCTTTTTCTTTTTTTTTTAAACTGTGCGGGGTTTTTTCCCTAAATTAAATTTTTCTGTTCCAAAGAAAAGTAAGTAAGTTTGTAATGGACAGAATACTGGTGGCTATCCAAAAATAAATGTTACCTGGATAAATTATTTTCTGGAAGCAATTAACTCTACATTTTATTGTTCTCAACAACATGGACCAACGTTCAACAAAAGAATATGGCTAGTCAGAATGAAATATTGATTTGTCAGAATACAAAGCTATCGATGACAAAAATCGAGAAACTGATGGCTTTACTTTATTATACAGAATTAATTAGTAAATTAATTAAGAAAGAAATTTTAAATTAAAGAAATAAAATTTTCCTTAGAAAAAACCCCAAAACAAAACAAAACAAAACAAAAAATAAAAAAAAACAAATAATTTTGATATTTCTTTGCAATTTTAAGATAAAAATCAGGAAATATTTTGATTGTTTAAAAAACATGGCTTTGCTGCTTTCAACCATTAGATTTGACAATTTTATTAAAATAAAAAATAAAAATTAAAAAGACAAAATCGAAACAAATAATCAAGAAACGACAATCATGCAATGTTGTCTGCTTCAGTGAAGACAACTTTTTCACTGAAATGTTTCTTCACTGACCTTTATTGAAAGACGTTAACGGTTACGGATGTCATCATCAGGTAATAACAAAATCTTCTGCAATTTGATGCACACAATCCATCTTCTGGATTAAAAATAATATCTCCATAAAAAGAAAACTAAATCAATTTAAATCGAAGCCAATCAATTAATTAGCAGCAGGAGCAAAAACTAAAAACATTTTTATAACTGAACTTTCCGATGAGCAATCATTTGCATTGTTTTTTCTTTCTCATTAATTTTAATATTTATATTTCAAATAGTTTTCAGCCAATATGCCCTCCCACCTTCTCCAGGTGTATTGCTCATTTACTATAATGTTTGTTTTTGTATTTAAATATGATTGTTGTTGTTTGTTTTTGTATTTAAATATGATTGTTGTTGATTACTTTTGTATTGTATAGGCTGATGTTTCCTTACAGGTTATTTTGGCATCATGTACACAGGTCCATGGTTTAAAAATTAACGTTAAAATAACTAGTTCAGTGGATTTAAGTATGGAAGAAACATCATCATACACAATACCCAAATAATCAACAACAATTATATTTGAATAAGGGAAAACCATCACTAGAGATGAACAAGACACTTGAAGAAAGCTGAAAACGTTGTCAGAAAATAAATTACAAGTCCAAGAAGAAAAAATGATCAGGATTATACTTCAGTGACAAACCGAGGCAAGATAACCAGACACCACAAAAACACAAGGTTTTATGAGATTTATTCTCATTAAGGTGATCAGCTAACTCAATCAGTTGTGTTTCCATCACTCCCTCCAAAACAAATAATGCTCATGTTTTTTTTTGTTTTTTTTTTTAAATTTAAAAAAAAAAATCAAACACTTCTATATGGTTTAGAAAGAGAATGAAAAAAAAATAAAAGAAAAAAAATGTTTGAAGCAAGATAACAATAGTGAGTCCTGTTGTGATAGTCTTAGCAACATTTTTTAATAATCACATTTTTTTTCTCTTTTTTTTCTTTCTCTAAAGTACAGAAACAATCTGTTTTGGATGAGGGGATTTTTTAAAATCTTTGAACTATTGTCCTCATCAACACTGATATTTATACTTCTACGTTTTGGCCGATGTGTCACTCAGCCTTCTTCAGGTCTATGGCTCATTTACAGTGATATTTTCCCCATATCTATGATTTGTGTACGCTGATCTTTTTTATGTAATCAAATCCTATTTTTCTTAGTATGATTCCTCGGATTAAATATGTAACAAACATCAAAATACACATATAATCAATATTTAAATACAGAAAAAACATAAATGAACGTCAGAAGAAAAACAATAATTTTTTTTTAAAAGGTTGTTAGTAGAAATCCAATCAACAAAACTGAGAGAAAATTTTCTTAATTTATTTTATACAATTCTTTATATATAAAATAAATTGCTTAGGTTTATTCTTTGCACGCTCCCCCTTCTTCCAGTTTTAACAAATCTTATTAGAAATTGGGTATACATATATATATATATATAAGTAGATTTCGAGTACAACAATAAGATAAATTTCAGAGGAAACATTTTTTAATCAATGAAATGAGCGGGTGGTAAAATAAGAAAATTGCTTTCCTTAAGGCCTTATCTCAATTGATTTCTCCAACTGAAACAATTTTACCCTCATTTCTCATTCAATGTTCTTAGTTTTTAATTTATCATTCTGACGTTTCCTCTTAGAGGGTCAGACGATAAGGTCTTAAGGAAAATTTTTTTTTAGCAATTTTTTTTTTTCTGCCCACTTGTTTCATTGATTAAAATATGTTTCCTCAGAAATATAATATATATATATATATATATATATATATATATATATATATACAAGTTCAAAGTGTACTATTCGGATTTTGTTAGTATCCTTAGGATTTAAATCTCATATTGAATGCATAATTGAAAAAAAAAAGGTAAAAAAAAAGGAGAAAAAAGGAAACGAAAAAAAAAGGAAAAGGGAAAAAAAGGAAGTATGTGTAAATAAGTGTATAAGCAAAAGGTGAGAACTCAAAGAAGCCTTTTTTGAATCAATTAAGAAACTATGAGTGGACTTATTGGATTTTCAGCACTTTATTATGCGAGCAGTTGAAAGGAATGGCTTTTAGCATGACACCATAATTATTCTGGTTTACTCACAAATCAAATAAAAGCTTAGATAAAATTTCAACAAAATATCACAAAAGCAGACAATAGTAATAACAGTAAAGTACATGAAAAAGTAAGATACGACTTAAAAGAAGAAAGGCTTTTCAACTGAGTCTCATTGTAAGTCAATAAAACATGAAAGTTAAGATAAGTCACATTTATTATAATTATTATAAAGCTCTATCGGAAAATATATTGAGTCTTTTATATGCACAAAGTCCGCTGTTATGATTTGTTTCACTTGTGATTTTGACAATTGATTTTCATGTATTATTTGGATTAGTCGGACTACTTTTTTGGATTAGTCAGACTACTTTTCTCATTCTTGGATGTTATTCTTTACATTTCAGCTGATGTAACTTCTAACCATCTTCAGGTTCGTCATGTCGAAGAAGGTTGGAGGTTACATTGGCCAAAATATTGTGAGAATAACATTAGTCCGGATTATCCAAATACAAAACAAATTATCAATCATCATCTCAAAAATGTGTAAAAGTATATATTATATACTTATAAAATAATATATTGAGTATATATATTTGTGTGTGTATATATATATTACTATTTGATGTATCCACATGAAATTTTATAAGGAGTTTTATGTATCCATTTTCAGTATTTACTTCAACAGTGCTCGATACGTAAGTAGAGCTAGGTAGTAAGCTATGAACATATATTTATGGCTATTAAGCTACACAGAGGCTCCCACGTTTCATCCCCGGGGGGGGGGGATCTTCAGGCTAAAATGCCTGAAGATCCCCCCCCCCCCGGGGGATGAAACGCAGGAGCCTCTGTGTAGCTTAATTGCCATAAATATATTTTCATAGCTTACTATATATATATATATATATATATACAGGGTGTTTCAAAAGTCTTGGGAACATTACAAGTTATTAAAAATCGTTATGTTCCCAAGACTTTTGAAACACCCTGTATATATACACACACACACACACAATTTCTAAGTCTGTAATATTCTAATTTAGTTAGTATCCCTAAGATTTAAACCGCTAGGCGGTCATATATTAGTGTTAGGATGGTCACTAGGAATACGAAAGAGGAGAATTTTTTCTGTATTGTTAGCAGTGTAGGCTGTTTCTATGGATGGCGTCTCTTGTGGATGACCTACATAAATATTTTTTCGTTTGCATGGTATTATTAATATTGAATATATGTTTTTTCTTCTTTTCTTCCTCATATATGACTAAAAGTTTTTTTGTTTTCGACTTTTAAACATAATTATAATCAGCTTTGTAATTTATTACTTTAATCGTATGCATTACCATAGTAATTTTTTTTTATCACATACTATATATAATCTGATATCATATGTTGTTTAAATTCTATCAATAAAATGACAAAAAATGTTTTCAATATTTTTTTGTTTAGTTGATGAGGATCCCCTAAATACAGCATTTAAAAAGAACGAAAATGTTTGGCATTCAGGGATGATTATATAAACACCCATCACTGATGAAAACAGAATACCGATTTTAATTTAGACATTTCATTTGGCATATTGTAATTTAAGGTGGATTATGTGAAGAAAAAACCCCACTCCATTCATCTGCCCTTTCTTCTCAACTAAAGAAAAAATATTTGAAATCTATTTTCTCATTCTATTCATATATATAATAATAAAATCAATCTCTCAATCGAAACAGAACTGCATTAAGATAACAAATTTTGGACAAATAAAGGGCTCAATATTCTATTAGATAGAGTTATATCAATAATAAATAATAATGTACTTAGCTTAACACTTTACTGCAGTTTCGCAGTATCATCAGTTATCAGAAATTTATCTGGATAAACTTCCGATGATCAGTGATGCTGTGAACCTGCAGTAAAGTGTCAAGCCAAATGAATTTTATTCCCATTTATATACACATATATATGAGAGAGAGAGAGTTAGTTTAAAGGAAAATAAATTTCCAATAAAAATGGAATAGCTAGTGTATGGAATGAGATGATGAACAAAATTTGATTGTTTTCTTGCTTATCATCTCATTCCATATATTATTATGTATATGGTTTGTTCGGCTTACATCGATAAGTTGACGTCTCAGTCTGTATGACCTCCTTAGAGCCGCTATTCTATTGAGGTTATACAGACCGATACCGTAACTTGTCAATGTAAGCCAACCCACATACCAGCTCTACTAACAAGCAACTTAACATTGAGCACTTCTGGAATGGATATATACCAACTTATTACCCTGTAATAAGCTTAAACCAATCCTTTTTTTTTTTCATGGTAAACAACTGATGATCCCTTAAATAATGTTAGAAGCAAACTAATATAATAACTGTAAAAATTAAATTGACTTACATGAGTGATTTTCCACTGAACGACTTCGGACTTAAGGTTTTTTTGTTTGTTTTTCCTTATATAGTTTTAATGGTTGAGATACTTCCAGGACTATATATATATATAAAGTATAAAAATATACTTATGGCATGTAAGCTTACTTGCCATAGGTATACTAAGCTCTACTCATGTATTTAACACTGTTGAAATAAATAGTTAAAAAGAGATATACATAATATATTATTTTGTAAATGTATATTCTTAAACGTATACGTCCATAGATAAATAAACAATAACAAATATTTATATTTGAAGCTCCTCGTTAAAAAGTAGAGCACTGTAAATGGTAGTAATAACACAGCGTGACGTCACTTGCTTTATATGCATCATTCCTTCACTTATAGAAGTTGAATGCCTGTATGTCTCGCCGCCTTTAAAAGTGTTAAAAAAAATTATCATTGTTTATAAGCTGTTCAGAACTGGCCTATCGGTTAGCGACGTTGGATTGGGGTTGAAAAATACTTGTAGTCCAGGGTTTCGAATCGTGTGACCGGTAGTGAATAGTCGTACTTCTATGCTGATGAGTCTTGATTGAAAAAAGACGAAACGTATACGTCCATAAATAAATAAACAATAACAAATATTTTTATATATATATATATATAAAATAGTAATTGTGTGTGTGTGTGTGCACCTGATCTTTGTGTCTTTTGTTCACCCAAACCGTTGGACAGAATTACTTGAAAATTGGCATGTGCACTACTGACCTCTGAGTGAAGGTCATAGGAAATATATCACTTCACCCCCCCCCCCCCCCCCCACACACACACACTGAAAACTTAAACCATAGGTAAATAACCAAAAATTATGTCTGTTCCCAAAATTTCAGTAAATTTTGATATTAAGATGGTCTCCGGGGGAACAACCCTTCCACTGATAACTGTTTTCCCATTGATTCAAATGAAATATATATATATATATATATATATATATATATATATAATCAAGAAGAACACCTCTCTGTCTGTGCATATCTGTCCCTAAAAACGAAGACATACTAGAAAGTGTACTTTCAATATAATTGTATTCACATGCACAATTTGCATGTGAACATAATGGAAGTATTTTTGCGTCTCTGGCTTCCCCTTAAAGAAGCTAATGACAATTTTCAAACATGTTACACAATGAAATTAATCTATTTATTAGCGTCAGATTAAGAGTATTAACATATATCTGAATAGCTCGGTGAGTAAGATATCTAGCTGACAGCATCAAGGTTGCTGTTAAAGTAAACTTTTCCTACCATGATGCTGCATATGATGCTATCCAACACTCTAACCTGGGCAACACCGGGTAGCTCTGCTAGTATATATATATATATATATACATATATATATATATATATATATCTAAATGAATAAATGCAAAAGTTTTTTTCCATCTATCCTAACTATATTAACATCAAAACAAGTTATGCTTATTTAATTCTAATGATACAAGAATGTTTGGAAATACTGTATATATAGTAATCTCAAAATTCCCTCAAACAAATCTCGATATCCCTCAGTTGCATATTTATCTTTTTTTAAATTTCTAATAAATTAATATTCTGTAATATACACATCTAATTTGTACTGCTAAATTTTCTTCTATATATGCAATCGTTTTGTTGATAGTAATACTATTATAATTATTAATATAATTAATTAAAGCTATTTAATAAAAAAAATGATAGCGTTTAAAAAAAAAAAAAATTTTATTTTATTTTCAAGGGAGTTAATTTACATGAAAACTTCCAGCACTAGTAAAAGTTAAAATGTCGCTGAGATGCGGAGAACAGATATTACACTTTGATCTTAGGCAATAGGCCAAGAAACCATAAAACAGAATGTTTTTGTCACAAGGCATTTTTAAATGAATGAAAAAAAAAAACTCAGTTTAATCAGAATATCTTTTAATGAGGATGAGTAGCATAGTATCGGTTCTGTTGCCATAAGACCATTCTCCTAGGAATTACCTCCTGCGTTTTTAAGGGTGTGTGTGCGGAATCATCTCAAGTATTACATCCTCCTTTATTGTATTATCGTTTATTTGGGATGGGTAGTGTAGTATCGGTTCTGTTGTCATAAGACTGTCCTCTCAGGAATTATCTCCTTTTTGGGCAGAGGGAGGGTAGTTTTCGTTAGTCATGATACCATCTTCTCAGTCAGGGGGTCAGTGTAGTATATGTTCGTTCACCATAATACCATCCTCTCAGGCAAGCAAGAATATGAGACTGTAGAGAGTGATTGTCGTAGCGTGTTTTTATTTGCAAGATAAAAGATCAAATAGTAAGAGCTATACATAGTCTGAAATAATTATGTCTATCACTTAATAAAATTGAATTTTCTGTTTAAATTATAAATTTTTTTATTTAAAGTTTTCTCTCACTTAATAAATCCTGTTATAAACATTTCTTGACCCCCGCCCTCAAATCAATAAGAACATAATTGACTGAAATAGAAAAATGGATTATTTTTTTTAGATTATTCTATCAACTATAGCCTGAAAATACTCCTCTTAATAGGCTTAATACCTATTTCAGTCATGTAAATTATTTAGAGTGAAATAAGTATCGGCATTACTCATAAGCAACTTATATATTTTTTTTATTTAAGCCATGTTTCAGTAAAAAAACAACTTAGATTTTTAATGTTTTTTTTTGTTGTTATGCCAAGTTTCATTGTACATGTGAAATGTCAAAATAAAAATTAGGTCGGAAAAATATAGTTGCCATCTAAACAAGCCGAGAATAGGCTAGCTAAGGAAAGACGATAACTCAAGTTTTAAACGTCTTTTTTTAACTATAAAATTATGAAAGGAAGTTATCGTTTTTCTTTATCTACCATATTTCGCCCAAATTTTATTTTCTGTGTAGTATATTTTCATTTGTCATGATACACTCCACACATGCATTACCTTCTTTTTTGGGGGGAGCATGCAGTATAGTATACATTCGTTCCTCACGATACCATCCTTTCAGGATTACCTTCTCCTTTTTGGGGTAGGTGAGTAGTCTACTATCTATTCTGTTGTCATGATATCATGTTTTCAGACATTAATTCCGACTTTTTATTTTTGGTAGTATTCGTTCATCATGATATCATCCTCTCAACCTAACAAAAATATGTGACTGAAGGGAGCATATATTTGCTAGTATGTATGTATGTATATATATATATAAATATATATATATATATATAGAGATAGAGAGAGATAAGATAAGTTTAGACTTATTACTAGGTAATATATTTGGTATATATCCGATCCAATAGTGCTCAAAACTATAGTCATTAGTAGCACTGATACATGTATGGGTTATTTGACTAACACTGGCAAGTTTAAGTTACAGTCCTTATGTCCTCCTCAGAGCCAATTCATTATTTAAATTAGTAAAATACTAAATTGTTGCTAAGGCGATCGCAAAGACCGAAACCGTAACTTGTTTTTATTTAATTGCCTTCCCACAAGAGTTAGACACAAGGTTGGTTTTAATGTAGGGATAATTAATCCCCCCCACACACACAAAAAAGGGGCATTCTGGATTGAAACAAAAATTTAAATTGCCCCAGTCTAGAA
Organism: Sepiola atlantica; assembly: GCA_963556195.1. Lineage (NCBI taxonomy): Eukaryota > Metazoa > Mollusca > Cephalopoda > Sepiida > Sepiolidae > Sepiola > Sepiola atlantica. Next base: position 147,637,618 of record OY744522.1, read on the forward strand.
AGATTTTTCACTGATCGAAGACAGATTCAGTGTAGTATCAGAACAGATACTACACTTTAATACGAGACAAAAAGCCAAATAACCCATATATATATATATATATATAATAAATATTATATAATAAATAATAAATGTGGCTTATCTTAACACTTTACTACAGTTTCATTGACCATCCAATCATCAGCTGTACATCAATGAACTAAACGTTTTTTTACACATTTGTATTCAAATGCATGAAAATGTTTAAGTGTTTATTAATGTGATGTTGTAGATTGGATGATTCATGAAACTGCAGTAAAACCTATTTCATATAATAAATTGTTTTTCTAGTCACTATTTATATCATACTGTCGGATATTTTCTCCCTTTACCTGCACATTATATATATATATATATATATATAAAAAGATAGGGATAAAATGATCTGCCGTAATAGAAAATGAAAGCCAAAAACTATATTATTTATATGTTTATCAACGTTTCGTCTTTATTGTAAAACTTCCTCAGGATAAAGAAAAATGAAGAAACAAATCACACAAGCATCAATTTGATTTGCCTGAAAGCGGTGAGCGTCAGCTGGTTTGTGATTGAAAGAAAAAATCAAAAAGTGAGAAGGCAGAACAAAACTGCGCGTAAATTTAGATTACCCCCCAACACCAAGTATTTCAGATATATTGAAGACATTCTAATTTTTCTTCCCGATGACACAAAAATTGAAGACATCAAAAACAAATTAAATACAGTTGAACCTTCCATAAAATTTACATATGAAACAGAAATAAATAACTCAATACCTTTTTTAGATACTCATAATAAAAGTACACTGCAAAACCACCCACAAAAATGACGATATACACTTCTATTCATACCATAACAAGATCAAAACAGGTATTATAATTGCCTTTTTCCTACGTGCTCTTAGAATCGGCAGTTCTCAATATATAGATGAGATCAAATACATTACAAATTCTTTAAAAACACTACAATATCCCACACATTTCATACTAAATGCTAAGAAAAAAAGCCCTACAGATATTCTCGAAAAACAATAAACAAGAATCTCAAACAACAAATATTTCTCTCATAAACAGACATCTTCTTTTACCCACTCATTCCAATAATACAATAATTTGCGACACACTTAATAAACTAGGAATTCCTACTATACAAACCACATCACAAACCATAAACTCTGCAAAACACCTCCGTAAACAATCCACATATAACGCCGGTATATACACTATCCCATGTAAAAACTGTCATCAAATATACATAGGGAAAACTTAACAGGAACTGAGGAAAAGGCTCAGTGAACACAAAAGAGACATTAAAAATAGCAACTCCCTTAACGCGCTTTTCTCCCACGCTGAATAACACGACCACTCATTTAACTTTGAACAGGCTAAAATAATTAATTTCTATCAAATAAATCTCAACGCAGACTCCTTGAAGCAGCACTGATCACAAACTCCAACACCATCAAACAACTTAATGGTTTCTATAATTTATCTCCGGTAATCAGCAAACTTATCATGGCTGAACAAAAATTAAGATCAGATCCAGACTAACCACCCCATACCACATCTCCTCCACATACATCTTGCACAATGTCTATATAAATGATGTATACACTATCAATATTCTGAGTAATATATTTAAATTTATCGTTTCCCTCGTCATCTCTGAACACTGCACGATTCTATCTTTCCCACTATATTATCAAGTAATCGGGTTGTTTTTTATGAGTATACACCTATGTACATGTTGTATATACACACATATTGCATATGCATCTACTTATACGCTCATAAATAATTTAATAATTGTTGATTAATTAATAATACACAAATAATTAAACAAATAGGAATAAATAGTCACACATAAATAAATAAACTAGTAGATATTATTTCCATCTCTCTCTTTTTGGCCACATTTTTCGTCTTTCATCATATTTTTCGTTTTTAAAACTTTTCATGCGATTACTTTTACATAGAAATTATTTTCCTTCTTTCCTTCACCTTTTTTTAATTCAAAACGTAGCAATGATTTCCACATGTGTATATTCCCCTCCCAACATCGGCCCCTACATTCATTTGACACGATGACCCAAACAAAAACATTTCTTTCAAAGCCGAATTAATAAACTCATTTCAACCAGCACACCCCTCCCACCTAAAAACTCTATAGACTGCTGCTGCTTGACGCGCAGTTTTGTTTTGCCTTCTTATTTTTTAAATTTTTCTTTCAATCACAAACCAGCTGAAGCTCGCCGCTTTCAGGCAAATCAAATTGATGCTTGTGTGATTTTTTCTTCATTTATCTTCATCCTGAGGAAGTCTTACAATAAAGACGAAACGTTGATGAACACATAAATAATATAGTTTTTTGGCCTTCCTTTTTCATTTTCCATATACATATAGATAATAAGAAAAAAAAACAACTTTATTTTCCAGTAAAGATATTCATTTTTGACAGCCGTTTTTTTTTCAATCAGTCCATACAATCAAGGTTTTATAAGTACATTCTGATTTTCTTTTTAGGACAAATGCTTCATCAGAATAAAACCCAGAAAAGTATTAAAAAAAAAAAAAAAAATTAAATAATAAAAAAAAAAATCGAAAACTTATATAGAAAACATTCCTTTCAATAGTTTTTTTTCCCCTAAACCACATGTCTATTTATTCCAAAACCGATGTCCTATTTGAAAATCAAATATGGTGTCGTTTTTTTTTCTTCTGATGAAACATTTGTTTTAAGAGATTCAGGATATGCTTGTAAAACCTTGATTGACTGGACAAATGGCTGTCAAAAAAGAATCTTTTTACTGGAAACTGCTGTTTTCTATTGTCTATTTATAAAGGTTTGACTACAAAAAAATAAATGTACACACACACATATATATTCAGGTATGTAATTGTTCATTAAGGTACAAAGAAATGAAAATCGATTTTTGCATTGTTTATTCACATCAGCCTATAAATCAATCAATGAAATTAATGTGAATAAAGTCATTCCATTCGTCGCAACAAAAATCATCCCGACTTCTGTGATTGAAACGATGATTATTTGAAAGTAGGTTTGTAGCAAAATGATTCTTTCTTTAATAAATATACACTTGCACAATTTTTTCTATTTGGAAGCAAAATGATGGATTTTCACTAAGATCCGCTTTTTTTTATAAAAAAAACAAAAACAAAACAAAAACATGTTATTCACTTTTCTAAATCCATTCTCATCCATTTTGGGGTGGGTGTGTCTTTTCCCACCTCCTGCAAAGAAAAATACATCTCACTTATTGAAGTTCATTGCAACAAAATGTTGGATATTTTTTTTTTGTCTAAGGGAGATAACTATTGGAAAGATTAAAAAAAATCTTTTTACTATAGAAATTCAATTCAGTTTCTTTTATCGTTTTTTTTTTGTTCAAATGAAGACAAAAAGAACCAGCCCAGCAGTAAGAAAGAGTAAAATATGGCAACTTTTGGAGGTGGAGCAGTTTGTGGAGAGGTTCATTACTTTTTGCCTACCTTGATTACTTATTTTTTTTGTTTATCTTTTAAAAAATGTATTTTTTCTTTTTTGTATCATAAATTTATTTTAAAGGACTAAAGAGTTGCCACAAGCAACCTGATGTTATTGTTGTTGGTGGGTGTTTTTTTTTTTTTTTTTGACAGATTGACATAGACCAGAAGTATCTCTGATCACTTGCTGCTCCGGAATGGGTACCAAAGGACATGAAGAAACCATTCAAATATTCCTAAGACAATGTTATTGTCAAGATTTACTTCGACCTCCGTTCGAATCATTATCCTTGAGGGTGTGCTCTGTAAACAAAAACAAAGAAATTACAATAAATTGAGAATATTATTTCGGTAATTTAATAGAATCACACCGTCTCCAATCGGGAGTTTTTTTGTTTTTTTTGTAAACTGTAGTAAATAAGTAGTGTGGTTGTTACATCATATGACATCAGGGGTACATGTTTTTTTTTATTAACTCCAGCACTAACTCTAAGTCTGAAGTGATAGATTTAAATAACATATTCGTTTTTAACGAACCAAAATATGTAGGAAAAAAAAAACGGTTTGGAGACGGGAGTGATTCTATAAAAATACTATTACTTTGGTAACACTGATCCGTAGAAAGAAAAACATTAGAAAAAAAATACATGAAATATACTTTCAAAAATTTATTATATAAAGCAAAGTCATATTTTCTGTCCGTTTAAAACTAAAAAAAATACCACAGATACATTTATGTTACAAAGTTAGATGTTGCATGTGTAAAAATAAGGTTAAAAATGGAAAATTCCACGTTAGGTTAGTTTAAGCATAAAGATTGAATTTTCCATGAGAAATCAAGTTAGAATTAAAGCTACGTTTACATGAATTTGCGCCATAGGATGAAGTATATGGCAGAGAAGCTAAAGAGTTCCTGCCTCTTGAGAGTTTAGCGTCAAAATGATAGGATGTGTTTTTCAAGGTTTCCACCACCCGACGGGATTTGGTTGGGAGTATGTAGTCCATCTTGATGTACTTTCTGTAAATTACTGTTTTTAAGTAAATCAAATCCCAGAGCAAATAATGGAGTTATTTGCTATTCTTTTTAATTGCTTCCAGCCACAAGGAGAAAAAGAAAGAAAATGACATCTCTACGACTTCTATTATTACCATTGCTGAGAGACATCACTATCCAATGAGCCAATTATTTACGTGTCAAAGAGACGAATAGCTGTTTCTGTCGACAAAAAGATGATGACCAATCTATGGGGATCGAAGAATTTACCACACAATGTTACACTTACAAACCTTACATATTTTGATTCAGTCGATCCCGAGCTGGTTATAGTAAAAAAAAAAAAAAAGAAGAAATACTCTTATATTTAGCACTAGGGATACAATTAGTGCATAAAGGTTAAAAAATAAAAAATAATTAAAAAAAATTTCATTCTTATTGTCAAATGTTTGAAGAACGACACCGAAACTAAGTAAAACTGTTAATCAACTGCTGATGGCTTTGTTTTCCGTTATTTTTTTTTTTCAGTTGCTAAAGTCTACATATGAATGAGAAAGAGAGTGAGTTGGAGGGAGGATGTGTTCAAAAAGTAACATGACTGAGGACATGTGAAGAGAGAAGGAAAAGGGGAGAGGGAGGGGGAGGTAGAGAGGGAGGGGGAGGGAGAGGGGGAAGGGTAGGGAGGGGGGAAGGGGAGGGAGAGAGAGAAACTTTTTATTAACTCTTCTATTTTCTTAGCCAAAACCCTAGGCAATGTTGGGTAGCCCTGATAGTATGCATAAAACATACATTATCCTTGAAAAAATAAAAATGAATGGAGAAGAGATGCTTGCAAGAAAAAAAAAAAATTAAAATGTTAAATATTTGTTGGCAATGATAAACTTTTAAAGTCAAGTCTAAATATGATTTGCCATGTTATTAGGTATAATTGATGGGAAATGACCGTTGGAGCTTAGCTGTTGCCAAATATGGGAAGTAGATAAATGGTCGGTTGGCTTCATCATATGACATAGGAAAGATTTGAAGTTGGATTTTAGTTACATCAGATATCCGAGTGAAGAAACATAAGGTCCTGGTAGATATTGTACTTCTTCATGAATATATGTCACTACCAGAGAGAAATATGAGAACATCTTCACCCCTGACCGTAAGAAGGCGGACAATGACATATCATGCATCAAGAATTTTGCACTATTACTTTGTTAACACTAATCAGTAGAAAAAAATCCATTGTAAAAAAATAAATGGTATATCAACAAATCATGTGAGTATAATTACAGTCTGAAATTTCCACTGTATATTGTTTAATCTTAGCACTACTTTTTAATCATTAGAAATTCATAACATGGTTTAATTATGTAAGTTTCTGGATCAAATGAATTTAAGGCACCCCCAAAACAAAACACATATGAAAAGGATAGATTTAGGTTGACATCGGTTGCTTTCATTTCCGGTTACTCGCGCATGCACATTGAACTTGTAAGCAGATGGATCATACTTAAAACTCTGTTTTTATTGATTAAAACTATTCTGCATTAGAGGAGACGAAAGAAATACATAAATAGCTCAGAGAGAGAGAGAGAGAGAGAGAGAGAGAGATAGCTGACTTGTTCAGTTAATTATAAATTACGACTAATAAGGACAATTAAAACAGAATTCATTGTGACCAAAAGGAGATTTAAATAAAAGACAAAAAACAAAAGGGTTTTTAAAATAAAGAGTAAACAAAGAAAAAAGAAAAGGTAAACACCACATGGGCGTCTCTATTTACTTGTCTCCCCACAAGGGCATAGGTAGACACAAGGTCGGTTTTTAATGTGGGGGAAAGCATTCAGCTCACCAAAAAGGGGCACTCTGGATTTGCACAAAAATTAAAATTGCCTCAGTCTAGAATGATTTATCCTGCACTGACCGAGGACAGAAAAGATGAAGTGTAGTATCAGAACAGATACTGCACTGCACCTATGAGAGTTATTTGGTCTGATGAATGTAAGGTGAGAAACTATCATTCACTATGCATTTTTCGATTCATGGAGTGTATATCTAGATTATCACTGTATAATTGGTTTGTTTTCCACTAATCAAATTGACAATGCACCTGTACATAACAGCATAAAAAAGGTCTTGAGCGTAAAACATTGCTTGAAATGAAGACTTCACACAAAACAAGGACTCACTTTTCATTGGAATCTTGAGAGGTTCAAAATCTCCTAAAATCACATGATGCAGTTTACCTCGGAATTTATAACGTATGCTTAAACTTTTTTCTTCTCCCAAACAAGGATCATAAAATCCTAAAAGTCCAGTCTGAAAAAAAGAAAGAAAAAGAAAATAACTTAACAGAAAATGTTGTCAGTTGTCTCCCTTGTCGAAAGAGCCAACAGTGGTATAAGGATTATTGTTTTCTAAATTGTTCTTACAAATAAACAAAAGAGGTAAACCAACAGGTAACAGAATACACTAGGACACAAGGTTAGTAAATAAAGCATATTTTATTCTATCACATTTATTGGTAATAAAGATTTCAAAAGCTAAATCTACCAAACAATTACATTTTTTTCCCTACAAATCGTGAAAACGTGACTAAAAAAAATTGTTTATGAATTTTCTAATTAGAATGATTTTTTTTTCTTTTACAAAACTTTACTTTTTATGCACATCAGCCTGTCAGCCTTAACTGCTAGCTGTTACTGATTTTAGGGAAGCAATGTCTAGCCTTTGATCCAGTTGAGTCATTGATACTGCTTTTTCGTTTTATTTGTGTGTTAGGCATCCAATCGCAGGGATTTCAGTTACGTGCAGAACTCACCCGGCTGAGAGACATCATGGAGGTCAGGTAGGCCTTTCCATCTTCTCCCAGATCCATAATGCACACTCTTGCTCAGAGGTTAGGAGATTGCGAGAGGTGGGACTGGGTAGTAAACTCTTGCACAGTCTGTTAGTATGCGTCTCATCACAGAGTCTACATTCCCTGCAAAGTATGTCAGTTGCCCAAGTGATTTTGAAGAGCCAGTATTTGAGCTCTGGGTGGTGCCCCCGATCAGAGTCAGCTAAGAGTAACTTGCTTTCTCTGGTTGGAGGATGCCTCTAGGTTGTGCTTGACTTTCTCTCCTCGTTTCTCATACTCTTGTGTGTTCAAGTGGCTGCCCTCAAATTGACACTTTCGCTGAGTTGTAATGCCAGGTGCTATTAACCTGATCTTGTTGAGAGCCCACTACGCTTTTTCGTCAGCTGCTTCTTTCCCTTTCATCCCGATGCTGCTGACTTTTTATGAGTAACCTCTCTTCCTGTTTGGTATAAACAATCGCTCCATTTTTACTTACAACTCTATGTCTTTCAAACTTTCAATTTACGACATTGTATATTTTACTCGCACTAATTAAATATTTGTTAGTTTTATAAACTTTCTTTTTCCTTCAGACTTTCACACTTAAGGTTAAATCTAAAAAAAAAAGAAGAAAAGTTTGAAAACTGTCCCCGCCCCCACCCATTTAGCTAGTTACCTTCGAGACTTATTTTCACATGTAACTATTCTCTTGATAAAGACATCCCAATACTTGTAAGGGATAAACAATCAAATTGTTTCCTGTAAATCAAATATTTTAAACTTTTAATAATCATGAAAAAAAATTATGAAGTGCAATTAAAGTTACTGCAAAAAAATGTTTTAAAGCAAATCAATTATAAGTTTAAAAACAATTTATTTTCAAAGTACAAAAACTAATATTTTATAAGATAAAATATTTTATTTTATTGAAGATTATAATAATAAATACTTACTTTACTGTTCTTTTCTGGTATCAACAGTGATGAATTTTTGACAAGGCACTGAAGCGGGACAGCAACGTCAATATATTTGCCCTCCACAAACCCACTGCAAGAAAAAAAATCAATTTCAATCATAATTCAGTGCATATATATATATATATACATTATATATATATATAAAAAGAAAAAAAAAGCTTTTAGCAGTCATTTATACATGACCTCCCTCACAAAACAACACACACACATATATATATATATATATATATATATATATATATATATATATATATACACATATTCAACATTAATAATAGAATGCAAGCCAAAAAATTTATTTAGGCCATCCATAGAAACAGGCTCCATTGCTATACAGAAGCATTCCCCTCTTTCGTATTCCTAGTGATAGCGATACTATCTTAACACTAATATACAACTTTCAAGGGGTTTAAAATCATATATATATATATATATATATATATATATAAAAAGTTTGTTTGTCCATTATAAAAATACATTTGGTAACAGTTAAAAGATCCTAACAATTACAAAAAGAGTTTAACATTTTATGAGGAAGCTCATGGTGTAAGCTCATTAGTGGATAATAACGTCCACTTATCAGGAACAAGCAAAAAAATTAAAGCACATTTCAAAAGAAATCCAAATAAAATATGACATTAATTTCTTTACACTGGCCCATTTAGCATAATGGTTAGAGTGTTTGCTAATGGACGGGAGATTGGGGTTCAATCCTTAGTAGTGTCATACCAAAGACTCAGAAATGGTACTTGATGCCGCTTTGCTAAACATTCAGCATTATAAGATGTAAATCAAGGTTAAGTGGAGTAATCCAGGAAAAGGATTGGTAGATTCTCCTATATCTCTGTGCAGTAGCCAATGAAAAGAGAGCCTTTGGGTTGCCCTCGACTAGTTGATCTACTTTCTTAAATTAAAAATATAAATATGAATAGAAAGAGAAATATAAACGGAGACTTTTTTCGGATATTCAATTTATTTGCGCATTTATTTTGAATAGAAAAAAATATTTAAATGAATTAAGTTTATTTCATTTTGTAAATACAGATTTACTTGTGACTTTTTGTAGATATGTGCAAAATTCTGCTGAGAATTCAGACAAACATAAAAAAAAATTCCAAAATCATAGGTCCATGCGCTAATAAGTAAGAATAACAATAACACTTCTATCCGGTCATGGGTGACAGAACAAGAATAATCTACCCCCATGGATTAAATTCAAGTGTTGACAGTTTTCAGATTCCTTTTCAGAATAAGGCACTCACAGGTGGGACCACAAGAAGGTTTCAAACACCCTCAGTGAAAGCGGACAAGAAAAAATTAAATTTTGTTTAGTTCTGTTTGTTTATGGCACATCACCCCTTTTTAGGTTATTTAATGTTGAAGCATAATCCATCCATTGTAAACGATTCATTGTATACAATTAATTGAACACAAGTTGCTAATTTATTTGCATCTTGGGCGGGGGGTGAGGATTCCCAACAATATTAGTACATAAATGATCACAATTGAACTGACTGGATTTGAACTCAACACCACAGATTCCATAGGAGTATCCATTAGACTCATAACAAACTCACAAAAATAAAAACTTACTTTTCTGATTTATCATCAAGTTTTCCATATAAAGCTTTTACTATAATCAATCCATTCTTTTCAGTTTCTTCTTCGATAATTCTTTGGACAGTTTCTTGCATCAAGTGAACCTAGAAATTAAAGAAAGGAATAAACAATAAAAAATTGCTAAACAGCAGATTAAATGAGATGTACGGATGTGAAATATGTATTTGACGATATTTCTGGTGTGAGGTAATCTTATTTATTTACATGTTTTAAACTGTTGTCCTCATCTGGGTTGTTTGCTGATACTCTGTCAAATTTTTCTTCAGCATTTTGAAATTAATTTTTTTTTTTTTTAAATCAAGTACATTTTTTCTGAATATTTATATTTACAAAGTTTGATTTAATTAATACGGTATAGCCGGGTCAGTAATATATAAATCATTTTCAAATTTCACTCAGTCACAAAGGAATTGATATTCAAACGAATGTTTGACGTTTTCAAATAAGCTTTGAATTCCGAGCCGTCACAAATTAAAAAACAAAATAAATAAATTCTGAATAAGTAATCACATATATAATAAGTGTCTTAATTTCATTCTTACAAACAGTCGTAATGTGAATAAAGTAAAATATACAAATAATTACGTACCCAACGGTTCTAGATGCCATTTTGAATTTTCCATTTGTAAGAAATACAGCATTTTCATTGGAGAATTATCTCTGTTGATTATCCAATGAAAATCAACAGTGAATCTAGTAATTATTGTGGAGTTAAGAGGTAGAGGCAGAGTCTGAGTCAGTTTTTTTAAAACAGACCCAGGAGCGGGATTTTTTTCAGCCTATACTCCCACCCTTCCTTACTTTCTGGGTTATTTAATAGCAACAAACATTTATTGTGCACAATTAATTGAACAGAATTTGCTATTTTACTTAAAGATGAAAGTAGATTGTGGGTTTATACCTTTTCCAGACGTATCAGTGTGTAAATGACCACATTGCCGATTCCATAGTCAGTGATCATATCCATTTGATCAAATCATCAACTCAAAAACAAATACAAAAATAAAATCCGATTCTTGTATCAAAGTTGCAAAGTTTAAATTTTAATTTTCCTACAGAAACTTGTAGATAAAATTGAAAATTCCTTACGGCTGCTTCTGCTTCCAATTTCTTCTTAAACAACATGTCACTGTGTTCTTCTTGTTTCTTCTCAATATCTCTGCAAAAAATCAAATTTTCAAAATCAGTAATTGTAACTATAGATTAGTGTTCGATAAATGTACAATTTCTCTCCACTTTTCACATCCAATGCAAACCTAAAATACAGACCACTTATAAAGCACTGTAACCTGAGGATATATATATATATATATATATATATATATATATATATATATACTAATATGACCCACGGCCCGGTGTTGCCCGGAAGAAATAATATAAAAGAATGAGAGAATCGTCTGCATTTATCATTCACAACCATTTAAAAATAAAGAGAATTGTGTGCATGCCCCCCCCCCTCCCCATAAAACACTACTTTTCTTTTTATTATTTTGTTACTTTTCAAAATATAATTAACGTTGATGGATTTTCCCCACATTACTAAATCTGGTCTCGATTTAAATTTTGTTTACTTGTTGGTTTTTAATTTATGTTATACTTTTCAAAATAAAATTAACGTTTAAGTGTAGTATCTTCTATACTGTACTTAATCTTTTCTCTATACTTCTGAACTTTATGGACCGTGCTGAAATAATAACGTTATTATTAACAACCTCATTTTAACATGGGGAGGGGGGGGGGGCTTTAAGTATTGTGTACTGTCACCAAACAATTTAATAAACAAAATATACCGTAACAATTGAACTTAACCTGAAAATCATATCTGAAAAATAGCACGGTCCTGGTCCGTAAACTGCAGAAGTATCCTTTTCTTTCCTGGGTCAGTGACGGAGAAATCATTCTAAACTGTGACAATTTAAATTTTTGTCCCAATCCAAAGTGCCCCTTTTTTGTGGGGAGATGTATTTCTCCCCAATTAATCGAGGAAAGAAAAGGATAATTCTGCAGTTTACAGACCCAGACCTTTTTTTATTAATTTCTTTTTTTTTTCCAAGTTAAAATCCATTTTTTACGGTATCTTATGTTTATTAAATTGAACGGTGAAAGTACAGAATAGTTAACATATTTAATTGGGGAAAATCCATCTCCTTGCAAAAAGGACCCCCTTCGGATTGGACCCAGAAGAAAAATTGGCACAGTCTAGAAAGATTTCTCTGCCACTCATTGAGGAGAGAAAAGGATACTTCTGCAATTTACAGACCCCGGACTGTGTTTCCCCCTTCCCTTTCCAATGTTAAGAATTGGTATGTAAAGAATAACAGTATTATTTCAGCACGGTCTGTAAACTGCAGAAGTACAGAGAAAAGATTGATGCAAGTAGCATTGTAGAATATAAAAGTTATGTATAAGTAGAAAGGAAGAAATGGTGATATCATACATGAAATGCTAGCAAAATGTATAACATTGTATGAATAGGTATTGTTATGAAAAGAATGTGATGCACATTGTAATATTTAGTAATGAAAACAAAACCTAATTACTATTTGTTTTTTTAATATTAAACTTGTTCGAAATGTACTTAGCTTTGCTGTATTGCATTCAGAATCATCTTGCTTAATAATGTCCTTGTGTAAATGTAAGCTTGGTATGAATGAACAGAAGCGAAACATTTTACTGATGGAGAAGAAGGGATCGATTTGGTTAAAGAATTAAATAAATAGTTTTTTTACAAAGACGTTATTCATGTGGCGTAAAGAATGTAGTGAGAAGTCGTGAATAGTGACCACTAACAGTAATGTTAAGATGCTAATTGTAGCGGATAATCTATTAAAAAAAGTGAACCTAATGGCTCCCATATCCGGAATAATGTTCAGATGTTAATTGTAGCTGACTGCGTCATCAAGAAAGTGACTTTACGGGCTGGCGTACAAGTGTTGTAAACAATGGAATCAAAGGCTGCATTGGCTGTGATGCTGTTATGTGTTTGAAAATGACGTAGAAGCTTTTAAAATGTCATGAATGTGTGCACTGAAGGTTGTATGTACGAAATGGTAAATTATGATAATAATTTACCATTTAAAAAAATGGAATCATTGGAAGTAAAATTGCATCGAACTTGGGAGTAGTGGATGGAGGACGCCATTTTGAATTGAGTTTGGTTAAAAGTTGAGGCGTTTGTTTATTGATTCTGAAATTCCAGAATGTGAATAGATGTAAGTGAAAAAGTATCATATCGTTAGGCGCAAACTCGATATTCTGTTATTTGTGTAATCTTTATGAAGAGAACGTTTCTTATTCAGTTTATGATACCTTTGTTATAAGTAGTATGTTTTGTTGATTTAAAATTGAAATAATAATCGTTGTTTTGAATATTAGTTTCTTATTTAATATTATCTACGGTGTGTAAGAGTTGTGTGGTAGGAGTAAAATATTAGGGGGAAAATGAGTATGCTACCCTCTGTATTACGTTTTTGGGAGAGTCAGACATAGGGGTCTAATAATAGTATTTAATGTTTGAGGATGATATTAAATAAAAGTTTTTTGAAACATGCTCGAATGAAGTAGGTGAATGACGTGGTGAGTTTCGTAGCCTATGATGCATGTGGTTATTTTCTTACTATAGTCAAAGTTACAAGGGGAAAAAAACAGTCTACTTTTTATATATATATATATATATATATATATATTAGTGGTATTTACTGGCATTGTCTAAGTGGAGATATATTGGCAGGTGGAAGGTTTCTGAGAAAAAAGTAATTCAAATTATAGTCATGTTTTCAATTTTTTCTTGGAAGTCACATTCAAAAATGCAGTCGAAACAAAAATAAAAGGTTGTGTTCAATTTTACGCATGTCGACAAAAAACAAAAAACAAATTTTAAACAATTTTAAAAATTTATTATTGATAATCATTTCTGAATATCTTCTGCCCAGACAACTTTTTAGGATAAAAAAATATGAATGAATAAAAATATTAACTTCGCTGGAGAAACAATTACAGTAAAAAAAAAAAAAGCTTGTCATGTAAATTCCGGAGAGATAATGGAGCTTAGATAAGGAAAATAGATTTGCTGGTTTAATAAAGTATGTTTAACGTTTAAATGTATTTTTTATCATCCATTTTTCTACGAGTGTCCAACAACTTGTCCCAAACTATGCAAACCCCAGATCATCAACCCCTGACCCTGAAAGGCAAACAACAATTACAGCCCCATTAGACAACTACCTAACAGGTGTATACCTTAGCTAGTATCATATGTTTTGATAGTAGTAAATATTATACAAACATTATTTTCCAAGCGCAGAAATAAAAAGATTAATGAAGTCAACTTTAGGTTTTCCATTTCAATTACATGTTTTCAAGACGAGCATCGTCCAGTAATGATGGGGATCTTCTGTATACTCCTGCTCCCAGCCCTGAACCCCATATTACCATTTTGATTATTTAAAAATGTTATTTCTATCATTTTACTTCTTAAAAGATGGCAAGTTAAAATGTTATACTTAATGAAAATTCTTTTCACATTTGTTTTTATATAGTTTAAGCTTTTTTCATGCAAAAAAAAAAGAAGAAAATGTTAATTACATAATTTTGACCATACCTAATCTGTTTTAATAAAACTATCAGCATTTTTTAGATAAGGATTGATAATTTGTATCATCTGGATTATTCAGACTAATGTTCTCATCTTGGGTTTTATTCTTGCAACGTTTCGGCTGACGTAACCTTCAATCTTCTTCAGGTGTATCTTGTTGAACTCGAGAATCTATACAGAATTTTGAACTAAACTCTTTATTTAATCCATGGAGATAAACTGCTCTCGCTTCATCTGTCATGACTTAAGTAATTTTTATTTTATCCTTAGTTTCGCCTATAGTGAGGATTGGACTTAACTTTCAACCTCCAGAAGACTATCACTTACTTTTTTTTTTTACTTAACACCTTTATCCGCTGCGCCACGTGAAATAACAGTCAAGATTAGAAATGAAGTCTGAATAACCCAAAAGATCTTGTGTCTTTGTGCTTCTCACCTATACGTAACTTTAATAAATACACATTGAATTATTATTTTTTTTTATTATTTACCATTGATCGAATATTTATTGAAATCAAAAATAAAATAAGGGAAAACTTAAACGAATTTGTAAAATTCCTATTTTAAAAAAATATGCAAATATGACTTTATTTTTAATTATTTTTTTAAGCCCTCCACCTAGACTATGCCGGATAAATGCAGCTTATACATTATAATGATGTTCAATTTCTTTGGTTTTTGACATATCAACATTTTAATGCTGATAGAATTATTCGTATATGATTCATTGAATACAAGTTGATATTTTCCAATTAGTTGGGGAAAATTATAGGTTCAAATTTTTCCCCAAAGTATTATTGCGTAAGTGAATACAATAGGGTTTGATAGGAATTTAGCTCGGCTAAGCCAATTCCATAGTCCACATGGATATCCATTATGCGAATGAATCATGCACTTCACATTCTCATTCGAAAAAAAGTTCTATCCATTAGATAATAAGAAAAAAGGAACTAATTTTTTTTCTAAAAATCTTATTTCACACAAAATACATAGCATTAAGGGAGATAATTCTGCCAAATTTAAAAAGATATAACAAAAAATTACTGGAATTGACAATAATAGGCATGAAAACATGCTCTTAATTATCGTTATAGTAGGTATCCCAAACAAATTTTATTTTTATTACATCTAAACACTTTTAATGCATGCACACATATCTTTGCAAAACAAACAATGATACCAAATTTATTTTGGTAGCACAATTAGCCACTGAATTATGACTGTTCAAAGTTTGTTGAAAATTAGAAAACTTGCCATCTTGTGTTCTATTGGTCCAGAAGACAATTTTCAGTGTATAACTAAAAACGCAAGCTTCAAATAAGTGAAAAATTCTTACAAATGTAACGTCATCTTGCGGTAAATGAAAATTAATCATAATGGAAGCAATAATTATTAGATCAAACCAGTCCTAAAATCTCATTACCTCCTGAAAATAGGTACAAAAATGACATTGACGTGCAACTTTGACTGTTCATATAAGATTCATTTCAACAGCTAACACATTGAATCTTCTTAATATGATTCAGAGCACAGTAGATATCAAGTAGGATTTTCTTTTAACAGTAAATCAATAAAAATAACTCTCAGATTTGGACCATGTAAAAACAGAGAGAACCACAATTTGATAATAGGACAAAAATTTAATTCACTAAAGTTTTCAAATTGGAGTTTTTTTTTTTGGTGAAAGACAACTTAAACCCCCTATATTAAGCTTACCATATTTACTAGTGGGCTTTTTTCTTAAAGTTGGGACTGTTTTCATATGCATAGAGATAAACAATATCGTACGCATTAAGTTCAAAACACCAACATTAAAAAATAAATCACTTATCACTGAAAATAGTAACCTAATTGAAGGAAGCTGAATAAACAAGCCGCGCGTGCGTGGTCCCCCTCTGTATATGACTCGATGTGGCGAGTGTAAAATGCAATAAATTTGGGCAATTTGGGGCATTTTTGACTCTCCTTTGACCCCCTGGGGGCGCGAACCAAAATTTGTCTCAGGTCAAGGATGCTCATTTTATATCCAGAACAATTGCCTCTACATTTTGGCCAAGTTTCAGAAAAATTGAATGGATGGATCAAACGTCATGGGAGAAAAGGGTAATTTTTGCCATTTTGGGGGCTTTTGACCCCCCTGGGGGCACGAACCAGATTTTTTCCAAGGTCAGCGATACTTATTTTCTATTAGGAACTATTGCCTCCACATTTTGGCCAAGTTTCAGAGAAATTGAATGGATGGATGAAAAGTTATGGGCAAAAAATGTCATTTTTTGCCATTTTGGGGCCTTTTGACCCCCTGGGGGGCTAACCAGATATTTTTTCAAAAATCGGAGAATGTCACTTTCTAACCTGACAAAAGTTACAACTTCATGCAAAATTTCAGAGAAATTCAATGGATGGTTGCGGAGAAAAATCCGGACGGACATGGCTCAAAACATAGGTTTCCCGATTTTATAAATTGGGGGACCAAAAAACTATTACTAATAACACAAGAGAAAGAATTGTACATTTATAAAGAGAAAAGATTAAGTTTTGTTTACATCAAAATGTTATCAAAATAACAAAAACATATGAGTTATGTAAAGTTGAAATTGAAGGAAATTTCACTATATTTATCCATTTTCGCACACTAACCTAAACTGGTTTATGATACCAAATTATCACTCTAAGTTCAGAGTGGCATCAACAATGCCAGGATTAGGATCAAGAACCTAAATTTGGCACTACTTCATAGTATGAAAGTGATGGTTAAGACCTTAAATATGCCAAATAAATTTTTATCAAAACATAATTTCTTCAAAATTTGTTAAATTATCTCCCTATCTGGGTCGGTCCATTAAACCCTGATTTAGCCGAAAGCCTCATCAGAAAATAGTTGAAATAAAGTAAAAGTTGCTTAACGATTAATACTTACTTTTTTTTCTGATCCTGTAAGTACGGTTTAATGACGAGGATTCTCATCGCATGATACAGCATAAACGGGACAGCGGTTCCATAAAACATGGCACTTGGCGATAAATGGTCAGAAAGATGAATGGGAAACAGGAAGGTTTGTCTGCCTCGACTTAACCTACATGCAAAAAAGGATATAGTCAATATTCTAACAATTTTTAAGATATAAAGGAGTTGCAAACACGACCAATATATAAAGTATTTCAATTGTCTTGTATTTCTTTTAATTCTAAAACGATTTCTATTGTTTACATTACTTTTGATAATATACTAGACGTACCCATGACCCGTTGGATCACAACCGCTTGCATAACTAAAAATAATAAGTCCATTCACTTCTATATTACCCTTAGTGATAGTATAAAAGTAAAGGGAATTCTTTATTTGCTCTCTAATTTACATACATGTTTACAGTATGTATGGACACACTATGTAAATTAGATGGTAAAATAAAGCAATTAAGAGGCAACACTTAAAAAAAGAGAGTCACTCTTTCTTTAAATTCTCAGACATAAAAAAAATATTAAAGAGTTGTAGAATCAACATCCAGTCAGAGATGGCAAGAGAAATATATAGAAAGGTAGATAATTAGAAGAATTAAAATGGAATTTCTTTCAAACATAACTCAATCCTAGAACTAAGAGTATTTTAGCAAGTATTTCATGTTATCAAAGTATATGTAAAAAAAAAATCTTTGACAAAAAAAAAAAAAGATTGATTCAGTCAGCTTTAGTATAATAAAAACTATAACACTAAAGATTATTATTATATGCAATTATCGAACTGGTTTCCTTATCTTGGTTGTTGTTATTACTACATTTCAGCCTCTTTGCCATTGTTCTTCTTTAGGTGGCTTTTGTCAAAATCAAGAACTATCATGAAATTTTGAACCCAACTGTTTATTGAAGCCATAGGGGTATACTGTTCACATTCCATTCTCTAACAAAAAACAACCAAATCCGAAAAATTATAAATAACGAAACGATTTCATCTCCGAACTAGAGACAAATAGTAATGATATATGAAAAGTCCTACTCATCTTAGAGCACCCTGCTATAGTTTTGAAGAATTAGGTAAATATTGTTACATTCATCATCATCATCAAGCGTTTTTCTCCACATCCTCCACAATCTCTCTCTATCTCTCTCTGCCTGAAGCATGTATCCTGATATAATAAAGAACTACATATATTTTGGGTACAAATGTCTGTGACAACCAACAATCTGGCCATAGACATCTTTATGAAGAATACCCACTAGCAAAGCAGAACAACCCACCAGAAGAAGTCTTCCGATTACTTCGCCATCTTTACACCATCTCAGAAGAAGTGAAAAAAAGTATCCAAAATATAAACCGCAATTTAATGTCAGCTGAAAAAAGGTTTTTACCTGATGTTCTGATTTGTAGAGTTACACATTTCTTATTTCCAATTTATTTGCTAATAATGAAATTATTTCAATATCTGAATGAAGAAATAAAACTTTTAGTATCTATTCATTTAAGTAAACTAAAAATATATAAACTAATTTGAGGTCGATGATATTTCTTATTTCCTTAACTTTAGAATGTTATGTCTACACATTCAGAAAGTTGGGCGTTAAAGTTTCATGGGGCCCATATACCCCCCACCCCACCCATTTTAATCTGCCCCTTTCCGACCCTGATAACACAAGTCTAAATATAAATTCTGACAAAGCCTATTTCCAATCATTGCAGAATAAGAACAATTTATTTTTAATAAATTATGCATATTTAATACATGTTTTTAATAATGTAAATTTATTTGCAACTGTATACAATATATTATGTATTAAGTTGCTTTTTTTGTTAATGATATTGTTTGCACAGGTAATATTACTAAACAAGCGATTTATTTAGTCCACAAGACTGGATATAAACAAAGAATATCACAAAGTGAAAAATGAGACTTGTACAGAATACAAACCTGTGCCTCAAAAGAGAGACCACCTCACATGTCCAACCTTGTAGACTAAATAAATTTCCAATACAAAAAAAAAAATTATCGTATTTTGTTGCAAGGAGATATGGTTACATTGTTAGTAAAAACGTAAACAAAGATTTGCCACAAAGCAAACAATAGCATCAACAACAAAAAAAGCAACTTAATATAGAACATATTGTGAATTTAATATATCAATTTTATCTCAGATCAAAGTTTTATAACAGGATCCATTATTAGTTACATGTTTTCAACGTTTTTGGCTCATCTTGGTTGTTGGCATTTTCACAATGTTTCGGCCGTTGTTGTACTTTCTAGCCATCTTCAGGTGGCTTTTAGCAGAGTTGGAAATCTTCTGGAAATTCCGCACTGAACCATTTATTTAATCCACAGACTAAACTGATATCATTCCATGCCTTTTTAGATATCTAGTATCAGTTCATTTTTTTTTCTTAAATTCTTCACCAGAGACTGAACTCACAACCGTGAGGTAGAATTCACTCTAAAATATCTCTTAACCAACACCTTTATCCACTTAACCAGGTGTCAAACAGAAAAGATGAGAAAAACAGTAAAGATGAGAAAAACAGTAAAGATGAGAAAAACAGGAAAGATGAGAAAAACAGTAAAGATGAGAAAAACAGGAAAGATGAGAAAAACAGGAAAGATGAGAAAAACAGCAAAGATGAGAAAAACAGGAAAGATGAGAAAAACAGGAAAGATGAGAAAAACAGCAAAGATGAGAAAAACAGTAAAGATGAGAAAAACAGCAAAGATGAGAAAAACAGCAAAGATGAGAAAAACAGCAAAGATGAGAAAAACAGCAAAGATGAGAAAAACAGCAAAGATGAGAAAAACAGCAAAGATGAGAAAAACAGTAAAGATGAGAAAAACAGTAAAGATGAGAAAAACAGCAAAGATGAGAAAAACAGGAAAGATGAGAAAAACAGCAAAGATGAGAAAAACAGCAAAGATGAGAAAAACAGGAAAGATGAGAAAAACAGCAAAGATGAGAAAAACAGGAAAGATGAGAAAAACAGTCGGGAACCTGTAAATAGCAATTCCTTAAAGATCGTGTCAAACAGGATCCAATTATTATACTCACTTTATCCGGAGTGTGACGCCTGTGGGTATTCCGACCAACATGGTTGCTCCCAACGTACTATATTCAGTAATTTTCTTTTCAACTGCACATTCTAGAATTGTACTGAACACACCAATACTATATAAAAAAACAAAAAAGGAATACAATGCTTAAAATGAACTTCATCAAAATAATAATTTAGATTTATAATTGACAGAAGTTAAAAAAAATAACTCAAG
Source organism: Sepiola atlantica (assembly GCA_963556195.1). NCBI lineage: Eukaryota > Metazoa > Mollusca > Cephalopoda > Sepiida > Sepiolidae > Sepiola > Sepiola atlantica. The sequence continues at coordinate 147,658,392 of OY744522.1, forward strand.
CAAAGAGAATGTACTCACCGTATAGCACCTCGTAATTTTGAGTCGTCATCATCTTGAAATTTATGTGTATAACTTAAAGATACAAAACTATTTGGAATTCCGACCTGAAACAAATTGAATTAAAAAGCAAAGTTTTGAAATGCAAAATACTGCCCATAATATTTGCGTTAATACAGAAAGAATTCTTAACCATTTGAAAATCAAGCAGCTTATGCGAGCCATTTAATTGGGATATTAATTCAACAAAAATCAAGTAAAACATTCTGATAAGAAAGAAAACTTTTTTTTTTTTTACTATTGGGTCACGACTTATGAAGGCCAAGAGCCACTAGAGGATAACGGTTAAGTCAGAAATCTATTTAAAAAAATAAGGGTTAATGAAATGAATAAATTGACAGTTGAATGATGATGAATACTATGAGAAGATTGAAAACCTCCGCCTGGTATAATTTCAAAACAACAGCCGACCCAGAAACATCGCTCATGGAATGGATGAGGACTAAAAGGACAAAATAGGGGTAAACGACAATTACGAGGCTGTCGAAAGTAAATCCGAAGTTCACTTTCTACTCTACATTATGTCATCAGATTGGAAGTATTTATGTTTATGCATAATTTGTATATCTGGGCAGCAAATATTCATTTAAATAAATTGACAATCTTTTATAATAAACTTCTCTGATTATTTCCCTTTAATTGAACTCTTAAAAGAACGCTCACACCTCAAAGATGGCTGTCTGGCACGATTCAATTTGTTAATAATAGCACTTTATTGTTTAATAAAGCCATTATTCTGTGGTAATTTTTGTTATTGTTTCATCGACACAACTCATACCAGTTGTGTTTTATAAACTAATCCAAGGATTTATTTATCTTAAAATTATAGAAAAAAAGGGACGGATTTATATGTGTGACTGGAACTGGGTCAATTGGATGGATGTCAGCTTTGTTTATGTGTAAAGATGAGGTGTGTGCCACCCTAGAATTGAAATCACACTATTATTGAAGATTTGCCATACACACAATTAATTGGACTTTTGGATTCTTATGGTTAACAACTCACTTATTGCATTGTTCTTTATATCGGATTGTTTTATGGCCTGCCTTCACAATGCCATATTGTGTTTTGGGCCTTTCGTTGGTTGGAATCCAGTTGAGGCTACTGATACAGTTAACCAAAGTAACTCTGTTGTTTCATCCTTACTTAGAGAGGAGGAGGAAAAAGAAAGGCGGTGAGGGAAGAAAAATGGCAATGGTAGAAAGGAGAGGGAGGGGGGGGAGAGGTTTGGTTTGTAAGTTTTGTGAAATGTCATTTAATGCTAAAGCATAATATCTATTATACGTGATTCATTAAACACAGGTTGCTATTTTACCCATAGAAATTGCAAATTCATGGCATTCCTAAACACTATCAGTGAGTAGATAACAACAATCTGATGGGATTTGATCATGGCATATCCGATTTCATAGTTTGCGACAGTATCGTGGAGCACAGGGTGGAGCAGGTGGAGTAAGTTCAGGGAACTTCTGCCATTACTAATTACTAAGCAGCAGAGAGTTTCATTGTCGGCCAAGGGAAGAATCTATCAGGAATGTGTACGCAGTGTGATGATGTATGGAAGTTAAACCTGGCCAGTGAGGGTTGACGACATGCGTTGCATGAAGAGAAATTATATGAGAATGATATGATAGATGTGTAATGCGAGTCTTAAAGACAGGCTTAGTTCTGATGACCTCAGAGGAAGATTAAATCTAGACAGTATAAGATGTGTGCAGGAGAGTAGACTTAGATGGTATGACCACGTTGAAAGAATGAATAAGAGTTCTTGGGTTAGATGTAGAACAGTTGAGGTAGCAGGTTCAGTTCACAAGAGAAGGCCAAGGAAAACATGGGAGGAAGTGATAAAAATTAACCTGAGGGAAATAAGGATAAATAAAGACCTGGACAGAGATAGATTACTTTGGAAGTCGTTCAATGCATGCCAGCATGTAAAACGGACGTTAAACCAAGTATGATGAGGAGTATCTATTAGGTCAATCATACACACGTTCAATGTGGCTTGCGATTTTTCAATAGAGAAAAATTTGCAGGTTTACAGGATCGATTAGTATATAGCTTTCTTTAGGGGAAATAATCATACATTTATTTTTTAATAAACCATAAAAAAAACACAAGGGTTAATATTAAGTTTAATGAAACTATTATGAAGAGAGAGATAACTTTAAGATTATACTTATAACCAGGAGGTGGATAGTTCGAGTTAGAATCAGTATTCAGAGTCCATTTAAAAAAAAAACAACTATGGACCGAGAGTCTTTTTTTTTTAACCGACTCTTCATCTCTAACCCCAACATTGATGTGTACTTCAGTTAGTCAATGTAAAATAGTGCACCTGAGGTTATGTATATTTAGTGTTGAGTTTGTATGCAAGGATATACACTCCAGCCGGAAGATTGCCACTTGAAATAGGAGACTAGATTCTTCGTAGAAAAAGTAATTCTCACTTAAAATAGTGGCATCAAACTGGGATATATTTTCATGGCGTAAATACAGTCTAATGCTCAGGTTATACATTTTCCTTTAAGGTCAGCTGGAATTTCAAGAGGATGAAAGATTTTAGGGGTGGGATCACTGAACACAGATGATAAGATTTATATGTTGTCTGACCTTTGAGAAGAAGGAGAGAATCTAGCTGGTAACAGGAAGAGAGGGCTGAACAGCTAGGCTGGGCAGATAATAGAGCTCGGAGTAAACATGGAGATAGTCACTATCACAAAACTCCACATTTTTTGTATTGCAGACCGAATGAGAGATTAATTTTCCACTAGTATCTTTCAATGTTACAAAATCCAAACTTTATTCATTATACCAATAAATGTTAAGTAAAATAATAAAAATTGTTAACTATTAATAACACAGTGTTATACCTTTATTTGTATAAGCTCTTTTATTCCAGCTAGCTAGACACATGTGACAGCTTTTACCGAAATCAAACACTTATTGATTTTGAACAGGACACTGAATGATGACAATCACGGGCCTCAACCGAATGATATGACGGTGATGCAACCAACTACATGTGCAGCGGTGACAACCAAGCTATACCAGCAGTCAATAGGCTTGTTCAATTAAGAAAGAAGCATTATAAAATAGTTTGGAAAGAACGAAAGGGAAAATCGAGTTAAAATATATATTTACCTGAACCGTTAATATTGCATGTCTTTTCACAGTGTCATAGACAACAATTGTGCTCATGGATGTTGACAAACCGGCTGTCCATAACAGTCGACCTTGGATATTACCAAACTGGGATACCAACACTTAAAATATAATGTCACATAAATAAGTTATTTTTAAACTGACATAAATAATAGAATACTTGTTCATATTAAGCAGCAGCATTTACGTACCTCAAAAGCGGCCTTTTTTCTTCTTCTTGTAATCATGGATGATTAGTTGTCCCAATGGAAGTCTTTTTACTTTCATATTTGTTATATTTTTTTAAAGTTTTTTTTTTTTTTTTACCAAATCATTTTTGTAAATAGGATTTCACAAGTTAAATTTAATTATTATGGTATTGTTTTATCATTGAATTATTAATTGAACCAAATTGTTGTAAAACTATGAATAATTTTGTTACGGTAATCTTGTTTGAATCTTTATTTATAAAAATATTGGATGCAAATAGCCTGCAAAACTTTTAATCTTTTCATACATGAGGATTTGCTAAGAATTTTAAAGCCAGATATGACAGTAACAAAGTAATTTATTCTTTCTTTCAACTATTCAAAGATTAGAATGGCTGACTTGTTTACGAAGAAATAGAAATGCATTCCGATGGATTTAAACAATCAATTGATAGTAAATAAATTAAAAAAAAAATTAATTCATGTGTAAACAATGTACTCAAGAAAAGTGGTTATACAATTTTACTAATATAGAGATAAAATCACAACAGCTTATCTAAGATTATAGACTAAAAAACAAAAACCATACAACGTTTTTTTTTGGTTTATAACATATATAAAGTAAAGTCAGATTTTCCCCTATTTCAATGACAGGTTTAGCTCTGTAAACACAACCGTCATTTAGAATTCTGCTTCGTATATGTGCTTTAGTCGCTTCTTGGTATGTGCTTCCATATAAAACATTTCAGTCTCGTTCGGATTTGTCGATCCTTATATTTTATCCACTAAGCTGTTCTCTCTTTTTTTAATAATTTCAGCACTGGAGTAACAGTGACTAACCCTCCCATAATAATAAAACCTCTTTCTTTGACCTATTACACCATAAGGATATACTGAATATCTCTTATTCGAGTACATTTTTCGATTCACACAGTGCAATCAAATCCTTCACATTTAATAATTGTGACTATTAGCACTTACACGGCTATTAAATACAATATAAAAATCTACAAAAATATTTTTTCTGATTGTATACAATACAAATAAACCCCAAAAATGTCTGCCAGACGACAGTCTTAGAATAAATATGCATACAAAAACCCCACAAAACTCCAACATTGCTTTGTTTGCAAAACAGTATTCCTAAGTATTCAGAAGTACTTTTTCCCTTTACTTTGAAGGACATGTATTCTGTTATGCTTTTGCAACGTTGACATAGCAGCAGTGAAAAAAAAGTCTTATTGTCACCATGACAACAGGTTTGTGCATGCGTTCAACCAGTCTCCGCATCAGTCCATGACAGGTCAGTCGTTAGCGATTTAGACTGAAGGACTAACTTTTCCTGGTTCGATCCAGACGGTGCATGCAGAATTTCTTTTCTTTTTTTTTTCTTATGAGACACATATTCGTTGAACTCAGTAATGCAATAGCATATACTAAATGTATTTTCTTCTTTTACATAATTGCAACAACAATCCCACATGTATTATGGTTACTTTGGAAACAAGTCAACAAATTTAATAAATATACATACAGATGCCTTCATGTGATTTATACATTACTCCATCTAAATGAATAAATGCGAAAGTTTTTTTAATTTTAAGTCAATAATACGATATAATATTTTGAAATAAACTTAAGACAGCTATTTGAATGCCTCATTTGCATAACTATTTTTTAAACAATCGATAATAAATTAAATTTTGGTTTTATTCATTTGTTATTTTATTCTCCTATTTATCCTATATATATATGCAATAGTTTTCTTGATATTAACAGTAATTAACTAAAGTGGTTTAATAAAATAAAAAAGGATAAATTACAAAAACCTTTCTTACGGTCTTATTTAAAAAATGAATAAATTTGTATAAAAAAAGTTTAAGAATTCATAGAGAGAAAGGGTGATTGCTCTCTCTCTCTCTCACACACACATACACACACCCTCTCCGTCCCCCTCTTTCTTTCACTCTAGTGACATCAAATTTTTTTTATTGCTTTTAAAAGAGTTCCCTTCAGCACGCACCAGCGCTCAAACCAATTGATATCTTCTTTCTTTTCATTTCTTTATGGTCTAATTAAAAGAATAATTAATTTGTACAAAAATTACCAAAATGTTAATATTTATCTATTTATATTAATAAATGTGAAAGATTTTGTCTTGTGTTTACAAGAAACTTATGAATTAAATGTTTATTATTTAAATTTGGGTTTCATGCCGTAAGGTTTTTGAAGTGATAGCGAGCTGACAAAGCTAACTAGTTTATAACATTTATCAATTACTTTTTTGACATCTTATGCCAAAAGAATGCGTTTCAAGTTATTTTAAAACAATTTGGCTATTTCTTCGTTGGCTTAATACTCGAGAAAAGCACTTTTTAGCAATCCTATTTAAACAATAAGTGACATATGAGATTTGAAACTAAATAAAGATTAGTTTAGTGTGTATTCTGTGTAATTTAAACATATAAGCAAAAAACATTAGGGGGAAACAAACATTAATTAACTCATCTTCAATATAATAATAGATATACGAAATTAAGTAAATTTTACTTATATCTACATTGGATTTTTCTTTTTTCTATAAATACGAACAATCGTTCCAAAAATTATTTTTTTTTTTAGCCAATTACTCAACAAGGTCATGCGATTTGCAATTTCATACTTAAAATTTTTTTTTTTTTACTTTTCTGGTTACTGCTACTGTTTTACATTTATATTGTGTGGTCTGCTTTTGCGCCGGCCAACTATAAACAGCAAATAATACAATAGTTTAAAGTTTTCATTTATCTTCCTCCCACAAGGTAAGATGTGACACAAGGTCGGGAAAGTGGGATTTGAAAAGCCAGCGCCCGAGAAGGTGAGCACTCTGGCCTACAAAAAATGCCTGGGCAGCCCTGTCGGCATTCCCCGGTAGGGGCATCTCAGGCAGTAAGCTATAAACTTACTCCTCCCCAAAGAGGGGAGGCAAAGCCTGGGAGGGTGGACCTCCTAGAACTGCACAGAACAGACCCATAGACCGACGTAAATCAAGCCCCGAAGGCCAAGACAATATCGGTTTACGGGGTGTAGTATCCATCGGAACAGATACTACACTTTGTTCCTGGCCAAAAGACCGAGAAAGTAAAGTTGGAGCCAGGAGTTTCTTGGTTTGTCTACTTTCCCCGAGCAATGCCGGAACACGTGTTCGCTAGTAACTTTAATGAATTTATTATTTGCTTTGTTTACATGTTCAGCATTAACTTTTATTTTTTAAATTTAAAAAAAATTTCAATTTAATTTTATGTACATAAAAAAAAAATTATCCGATGTAATAACACATCTTGTGTCAGTTTCAATATCTACATGGATAAAATAGCTGTTTGTTTGCTTGCAACACAAAGGGAGGTAATTCGGTTTGTATTCAAGCAAATGCAAATAGCAGCAGCAGCTGACTGAAGTATTAGTATGGTTTGTAATGTAAATAAGACGATAACCAAGTGAATTTAGTGATAAAAGTTGTAAGTTAGGAACCAAAATTTGTAGAGGAAACAGGAGTTTCATTTTTGTCTCACTATGTTTACAAAAAAATATGTTTCTGTGTAGAGTAGATTCTCAATTTAAATGTGCAATTTTTGTCAGCTAATATTTTTATTTTGCTATGTGTATCTATCTGTTCACCAAGCAACACCATACAAAACATCAGCAGCAGCCAACTTGAAGTATTCGTATTGTTTATAACCAGTATGACAACTTTTTTTTCAAAGTGACTTTAATTATAAAAACATCTAAGTTGAGGAGAAAAAATGAATGAAGTATGCCATCATTTTTGCTGGCACAGACACTAGTTATGAGATGAATCTAACAAAATTAATGTCATCTCATGTCATATTTTTTCTAGTAACTGCTACTTATAAGTATGTCAACACTTTTTAAATTAATTTTCAAACTTTTTCACAAATACAGATGTGTGTTATCAGGTACTATTCATTGAAGTATTATTTATAGTCTAGTAGGATCCCGTGGAAATTGCATGATTGCTTACCTACAGTCTTCTTCCTTCTTACCGTAAAAATAATTGTCAACTAAATATCCTTTAAATAAATGAGACAAATGTCACTTTTAAGATTATGATGATGACAAAACTATTTATGATGTCTTATTAAATTTTGGAAAAATTCATTTTAGAAATGGGTAAAAATGTGAATTTTTAGCAATCAGTAACATCAAAATAGCCAGTAATTGTTTTTTCATTTCATCCTTGCGTTGGATAATGGCCCTATGGGAATGGACGTATCTGTTGGAAATCGTTGGTGTGACTTGCGTGAATTAACGTGGGTGCAGTCGAGTGCAGAATAGGGCTTGTTCTCACAGTCAGAGCTAACAGACGAGACAAGGTTACCGTGTGACGAGACCCCAGATCAAGGTGTCAGTATGTACCTGCGAGAGGCTCTGTGACGTCACTCGTTCTCGTGAGAAGCAAGTTTTCGAGTCTGATTCGGAAGGCGAACCGAGCAGGACGTGCGATTTACAATGTAAAAATAAGGAAAATATTTCCCTTAAGGGAATACAAGCGAGAGAAATCCTTTCCTCCCCCCCCCCTCTCTATGAATGGTTAAGAAAATATTGTTAACTAACTACGATAGGGAGAGACCCTCTCTCTCGGCGTAGTGAGTGACCCCCAGTTGAAATAACAACGCTTGTAATAAAATGAATTAAATTTAAAAGAAGAGTTTGTCTTCGGAGTGTGTCATGAGGCTTTTGTTGCAGACACGGATGGCGTGGTTCACGACAGGAAGGAAAGAACAAAGAATTCATCCACTAGACGACACACCACCCTCTATAACAGATGAGGGAGAAAATTAAGGTATGCAACACTTGGTGTACAGATGATCTCATTTTTAAAAAAATTGGTGTGAAAGGTGATAACATACAAAGGTACAAGCATCAACACAAAATTCAGGATGAAGGTTGAGAGTGCCGTGATTGGGGTTGAGACCCTAAATTCAGCTTTACCTCATGTAAAGATCATGTGGTAATCAAAAATGGCTGCCATACGAACTTGTGTTGGAAAGTAATGAAAGATTTGTGAAAAGTAATGACAGGTAATTCACAAGTAACGATCTAAATTTATGGAGAAAGGCTTCAGATTTCAAAGAGAATATTTTCCTAAATTTAATACATAAATAACATAGTATCAATATAGGTATCTAAAATCAAAATTTTATTTTCTAAAAACTTTTAATGTGAGCACATAGATCTTTGCAAAACAAACAATGCTATCAAATTTATTTTGATAGCTAAATTAGCCACTGAATTGATTGTTCTAAGTTCGGTTGGAAATGAGAAAATTTGCTTTCTTGTGTGTTATTAGTTCAGAAGCCAATATTCAGTGTATAACTAAAAATGCATCCCCAAACAAGTAAAAAAACAAAACAAAAAACCCTTACAAATGTAATGTCATCTTTTAGTAAATGAAAATTAATCATAATGGAAGCAATAATTATTAGATCAAGCCAGTCTAAATATTGTCAAAATCCCATTACCCCCTTGAAAAAACATGCAAAAATGACACAGAAGCGCAACTTTGACGATTCATATAAAATTCATTTTAACAGCTAACACATTGAATCATCTTAATATCATTCATTGCACATGAGAGATCAAACTAATCTTTTCTTCTAATAGTAAATCAATCAAAGAACTCCGATTTGGATCATGTAAAAACAGACTGAAACAATTTGATAAATGGGACAAAACATTATATTAAGTCCACCATATTGACAAGTGACCCATTTTCTTTAAGACTGGAGTATCTTTATATGCTTAGAGATACACAATATCACGTACACCAAATTTGAAAAAATCATAATATGAAGTGGCTTCGAAAAAAAAAACTATTAATGGCACAAGAGAAAGAATTGTATATTCATAAAGAGAAAAGATTAAATTTTGTTTTCATCTAAATTTTATCAAAATAACTAACAAATATAAACGAGATATCACAAGTTGAAAATGAAGGTAATTTCACTATATTTATCCATTTTCATACTCTAAACTAGGCTGGTTTTTAATACCTAATCAATAGTTCTTGAAATGAAAATGATCAAGGATACTTACTTGCAGAGAATGCAGGCCGTATTCCTCGTGGTGTCATATTCAGGCCACCACCTACGGTACCATACCTGAAATATACATATAAACCAAATTGAAATAAAGTAATAAGCTAAGCCAGATTGTTGTACATCCCAATCACTCTCTTTATATTAATGAGCTCAAAAAAACCCAGATGGATGTGACATCATTGCATCAGATGTTACATGATCCTGAGTAAATGAAATAATGTTCTCATTCGTTAGTCTCTGGTGACGTCATTTTCATAAAAAAACTGGTACTTGTCCAGATTAAGACCCAAGCTAAAATCAACTTGAAGTCGGTAATTTATGGATGTTTATGTAGACTGCCAGAAAATGCTGAAGCGTTTATCCATTCAGAATGCGAGAAAATAAGTAGACGACAAGTTAACATTTTAATTGATTGAATCGCGAAATTCAATAATTGGAAAAAAAAAATTAATCAAAGCGATAATGAATTTTAACGAACCCTAACCTTGTTTTAACACTTATTCAGTGATATTTTTCTTCAAAAACAAATCTTTTACGTGTAGGCTGTACAGCCAGCCTAGTTTTGGATTTTTTGGATGCAGGCAACCAACTTTTCATTCGTCTTTTTCTAGCCATTTACGTAAACACCCGGAAACTACCAAAGCCAAATCGATTTTAGCTTGGGTCCTAATCTCGACAGGTACCAAAAACTTTTCCAATTTATTTTGAGAGGACTGCTTTTTCTGAATCAAACATACAGCCAGCCAGCATCATCAACTGCAGATGACAATCTTTCTCATCAACAACTCATTAAAGCAGACGACTTACCTCTTCACAGCAAATATATGCACGCTCTGGGTGTGTCTTTTTACTAGCTTGTATGTTAAACTATCTGAATTTTTCTTGTTTGTCATTGCGCTTTATTTGGATGCCATAATTTCATTAATCATAGTAGAAATTAGAAAATAGAATTTAAAAAAAAAATGTATTTAAGTTAGATAATAAAATAATAAGTTTATGCAAATGTTTAATTCTGTTTTTCCTGTATAAATATGATGTTCCATTCATTTACTTCTAGGTTCCCCAGTGTTGAGAGAAAAGAGAAAAAAAGAGGAGAGGAAAAAGAAAAGAAAAAGAAAGAAAAGAAAAAGTAAAAAACAAACAATAAGAAAAAGAAACAATAGAAAATAAAGAAAACAGAAGAGAAAACAGAAAAGAGCAAAAGGAGAATGAAAAAGATAAGAGAAAAAAAGAAAGAAAAAAGACGAAAAAGAAAGGAGAAAGAAAAGAAAGGAGAAAGAAAAGGAGAAACAAAAGAAAGAAGAAAACTTACATTGAGTTTGTGATTCTCCGAAAACCTTTAATACTACACCCAAATCCATTTCCGCTATTCATCTCCAACTAAAACAGAAAAGTGATTACAGAGCTACTTTATTGCATCACAAGACAAAACTCAATATTATTTGCATTGTTTTATATTCAGATTATTTTTCGACTATGTTTCGGCTGATGCACCCTTCAGCCTTCTTCAGGTGTCTTGTTCATTCATTAATGTTTTCCATGTATTCAATATTGTAGATTATTTGTATACACTGATGTTTCCTAAATACTTACATCTGATAAATTCATCTCATATGTAACATCAGGGTAATCAATATACAAATCATCAACAACACTGAATAGAAGAAAAACATCAACGTGGATGAACAATACACATGAACATTGTCAAAAAATAAACAACAACGGTGAGGACAATAGTCCAAATAAAAGCAGTGCAAATAATGAGAAATCTGCATTCCAAAATTTCAGACATAAATATAAAAAAAAACAAAAAAAACACTCCAATATGACCATCATAAGGTTTTTGAAATTAATAACCTAATGTTCCTTTATGAGGAGAAACACATTTCCAATCACTTTAGATAACACATTAAAAAAATTATTAAGTAAGAAAAAGGACAAGAGAAATAAAAAATAATTTAACAAATTCTCTGCAATCTTGGATGTTAGAAGCCATCTACTATATAAAGGGCAGTTGTTTGTGTCCACCTAAAAGTTAGAAACTACACAAGACACCCACAAAGCTGATATATTCTTCTTTAGCATTACCTCGGATATCGGATAGAATATGGACATGTTTTTGTAATATTCATCGACAGGAACAACATTAGTCAGGAGAGGGGGGGGATAATTTAGAGCAATTTCTTTCATCGATTTTTGGTGTGAAATGATACTTGTGATAGATAGGGAGAGAAAAGTTTTAAAAGAAAGATGCTACATACACATTGTAACTCCTATTTTGTTGTCCATGATCCTCCTGGGCAACGCTGAGTAGCCATGCTAGTTACATAATAATTTCAACTTTGAATTTTATAAATGTTACCATCAGAAATTGTTATTTAACAGTCGGCATGCTTTAATTTGGTTTGTCGATGTTACAGCATATTAAGCCTTTTTGGTGTTATTTAATGCCGAAACACAACACAAGTTACTGTTTAATCTATCACCAGGAGCGAAGGGGATGGCCGAGTTAATACCTTTTCCAATACTATTAGTACACAATAGGATCCTAACACGGCTTAGCCAATTCCATAGCCTGTGATGGTATCTATCAGGTCAATCACACATACTTTTTAGTGAATGAAACTAAATTTATTAAAATAAACAATAACGCCAACACATGTCCGTTGTTCGACCATAACACATTTGTACATATTTAATACAGAAGTTTGCTTCTATTTTAGAATTTTTTTAACTTCAACCTCCATTTTTCCCCTTGATCTTCATAAACGACCTCCCTAGTACAATCATGTTTGAGATGGGTATATTTGCTATTGACACCACACACTATTCTCAACATGCGGGGAAAACGAACGCACACATATACAAGGCAATGGCTGAATCCTTAGAAAAATGACATCCAGTCTGTAGTAGAATGAGGTCAAAAATGGATGGTTACATTTAATGTTACCAAAACAATTATAGTAAACCTTCCCAACCACTGATTGGCATGACTGATAGCATCCTGACAGAGAGTCTAATGTTCAAACTCCTTGGCCTAACATTCAGACAACATGAATTGGAATATATTAAATAGAAGATACTGCCAAGAAGGTGAGCTCCCTCTACCAGGCTACAAAGATTTTCACACCTGCCAGTATCCTATATCTCTATAAAGCCATCATTTGTCCATGCAAAAACTGGGGTACCAACCACTAGTCTCTCCCCCTTGGACAGGGTCCCAAAAGAGTCTCTAACCCAGGACCGGCGGGACAGTTATAAAAGTGTGTGTGTGTGTGTGGGGGGGCTCTCCTAAAAAGTGACAGGGGGAGGGGGTCTGGTTAAACACATGCATATATAACTTAATTATTGATGACCGTAAAGTGTGTGTGTGTGTGTGTGGGGGGGGGCTTGAGCACCCCCCACCCTCCCGGTGCCGCCGTCCACGTAACCTAATAGGTCTTGCACTGTCTACCAAACTCCAGCCTCTATTCCATCACCACAATGTTGCATCCCTGTGCTCTTTTTACAAGTACTTCAACAAAATGTGCTCCAACGAACTTACTGCAAAAAATTAGCAATAAAATATTTTACTTTTTCAATTTTTAAACAGAATAACCAATCAGATATAGAAAACAAAAACAAAGGCTGATTATGATTCAGAAAAATCTATCGGCAGATTTTTGAGGACATCTTCAAACACCACCATGAAAAATGTACATTATTATTTTTTTTAAATAGGCCAATCTTTTTTTTGGGGAGCGGTAAGGAATACTACAAGAAATCATAAATACTTAGAATCTGTGCAGTTCGATAACAAACAAGTAGTTCTTGTGTTTTTTCTTTTTGATTTAAAATTTTACTTATTAAATGATACAATTACGGGTGTCACCATCTTGCCTGCCACTACATTAAACTACAGCATCATAAAATGCTCAGTATTTTGCGGTTTAGGTGTGCAAAGCATATAAACTAAGGCACGTGAAGCATTTTGTGTTGCTGTAGTTTAATACAAAGACCGGCAATATAGCGACACTTGTAAGTGATAAAGACTTAATATAAAATTTTTCAAACTAATACGCCACTCAATAAGTCTCGGGCCTGACATATAGATGGCGCCTCTAAAAACAAATTCCATATGATTTTTATAAAGTACTAACCTTCAAATGACGCGTGTCAAAATTTGAGCTCAATCGGATTATTAGTTTACAAATTAGTTATTTAGGTGAAGCTACCGTTACAAATTTTCAAAACAATGGAAAAATCTGAATTTGATGTGTTGATAAAGCATTGCTTTCTGATAAGAAAAAATGCTGGTCAGGCAAAGCAATGGCTTGATAAATGTTATTTGAACTCTACTACGTTGGAAACAATATTTAAAAAGTGGTACGCCGATTTCAAACAGTTATAAAGACACAAATGCTCAGGACGTCCAAAATCGGCAGTTGTAGCAAAAAACATAAAAAGTCCACAAATTCGTTTTAGCCGATCATAAATTGAAGTTGCGTGAGATAGCAGAGGAGTTGAATATATCAGAAGGCAGTGTATTCAGCATTTAGCATGAATATTTGGTAATAAAGTTCCACGTTTGCTCTCAGTCGATCAAAAACAATGCATTTACGATTCAGAGCGTTGATTGGAATTATTTCAACACAACAAAAAGGAGTTTTTGCATCAATATGTGACAATGGATGAAACATGGATCCACCATTTCACTCCAGAGTCAAATCGTCAGTCAGCTTAATGGACAGCAGCAGGTGAAAGCCATCCAAAATGACCAAGATGCAAACATCAGCAGACAAGGATTTGGCCTCCGTATTTTGGGGTGTACACAGTATTTTATTCATAGATTACCATGAGAAAAATGAATATAAATAACGAATATTATGGAGGATTGTTGGCGTGTTTGAAAGAAAAAAAATCACAAAACAGCCACAAGTGAAGAAAAAAACAATTTTTCCGCTCGGCACTAACGGACAAAATCTTTATTTATAAAAGATGAGACACTAATGCGGATTTTTAAATTTCTCTAGAAATTATCGAAACAAGATGAAATTATGAGCAGATCAAATCATTTAAAAGAATAGATCCTTAGGAATTCAAAATTATTTGATTTTAATTAAAATAATTTATAAAATGTGTAGTCATTTGTTTCACTTGATTTTAAAAAGTATTTTTTGGAAAGTGATTTGCATATGAGTCATGGCATGAAAGAGCCAATCCTGTTTGGACTAATAGAAGGAGATGGAATAGGGCACCTCTGCTGGTCGAAAGTAGGGTTGCAGAGTCGGACTCAGAAAAATGCAAGGAGTTGGAGTTAGATTTTTTTTTTTTTTTTTTAATTCAAGTCTGATTATTACTGAACATGGGAAGATTTTAAAATAAGGAGTCAGATCGGAATTTTTGGAATCCTAGGAGTCAAAGTTTCAACATATATCTTCCAACTCCACAACCCTGATTGAAAGGGAGTTCAATTTAATGGCAGCTAATTTCTCCTCGGCAAAAGTCTACCAATTGCCTAGATAACCTCAATCCTAGGAGGCCATCCTCTCAGATGCCCTCACTCATGCTGAAGAAACATTTTTACAGATAGTTTGTTACCAGCCACGAATGCTCATGAAGGTATCTTTTCTAGCTACACTCAGCATTAAGCCCAACCGGCCTTCGTGGAGGGTAAGTTAAATACAAACTGCCTGAATAATCTGTATTCTTGACCCGAACTTACAGACGGGAACCGAACAAACAAAACTGAGGGCAGAAGTGTACAAGATGGTAACTAAGTGCAACAAAAACTTCTTCATGGTTTAAAAGAAAAACAAATGGATTTTGAAATCCGGAGAATAGATTTGAAATTAGGGAGACAAAAGAAAAATGGGTAATTGCAGTAGATTGGAATTTAATTGGCGCAGAGAGACAAATGCAAGAGAAGTACCATAATAACAAGCCATGTGTGCGTGGTCCCCCTTTGTATGTGACTCGATGTGGCGAGTGTAAAATGCAATAAATTTTGGCAATTTAGAGCATTTTTGACCCCCCTTTGACCCCCTGAGGGCGTGAACCAGAATTTTTCTGAGGTCAAGGATGCTCATTTTATATCCAGAACAATTGTCTCTACATTTTGGCCAAGTTTCAGAAAAATTGAATGGATGGATCAAACGTTATGGGAGTAAAAGGATCATTTTTTGCCATTTGGAGGGCTTTTGACCCCCCTGGGGGATAACCAGATTTTTTCCAAGGTCAGCGATACTTATTTTCTATTAGTAACAATTGCCTCCACATTTTGGCCAAGTTTCAGAGAAATTGAATAGATGGATGAAAAGTTATGGGGCAAAATATGTCATTTTTTGCCATTTTTCAAAAATCGGAGAATGTCACTTTCTAACCTGACCAAAGTTACAACTTCATGCAAAATTTCAGAGAAATTCAATGGATGGTTGCACAGAAAAATCCGCACGGACATGCCTCAAAACATAAGTCCTCAGATTTTATAAATCGGGGAACCAATAAGAAGAACCTGTATTTTGCTTTTCTGAATCTAGAGAAAGCTTTTGGCATGAACTAGGGGCAAGCAAGTGGTTGGTAAAGGTTGTTCAAACAATGTACAGAAATGCTCAAAATTGTGTTAGAATTAACAGCACTTTTAGTGACAGCTTCAATGTTAAAGCAGGAGTACATCAGGGTTTTATACTGAGTCCGTTGCTTTTCATTTGTGTCTGAGAAACTTTGTCCAGAGAGTTTTGTATGGGTTGTGCAGAAGAGATGCTGTACGCTGATGATTTAGCACTTGTCTGGGAAACAATGGAAGACCTATTTGTTAAGTTAAAGACTTTGGAAAGTAAAAGTCTAAGAGTGAATGTTACCAAGACCAAAGTGATGATCAGTGGTTGTAGTGTTGGAAAGTTCCCCTGTTCAGTTTGGGAAAAGGGAGTCGAATGCAATTCAATCTTTTGTGGTACTTGTAAGCATTGAGTACACAAGAAGTGCAGTTGAATTACTGATAGTTTGAGAAAGAATAACCAGTTTATATGCAAGAAGTGTAAGACAATGGAGATGGATGAGAACTCAGATGTGGAAAACATATATTTGGATGGCGAAATTATTGAGGTTGTCAAGAAGTTTTGTTACCTTGGTGATAGCACTGGAGCACAGGGAGAAGCAGGTGCTAGTGTGATTGTAAGAATAAGTTCAGGGTACTTTACTAAACAGTCGATCAAGAGAAGAGTCTATCACACATGTGTATGGAAGTGAAACCTGGCCAATCAGGGTTGAAGACATGCGTTGAATGGAGAGAAATGATGAGAATGATACGATGGATGTGTAATGTGAGTCTTAAGAACAGGCTTAGTTCTGATGATCTCAGAGGAAGTTTAAATCTGGACAGTATAGGGAGATGTGTGCAGAACAGCAGACTTTGATGGTATGGCTACATTGAAAGAATCAATGAGATTTCTTGAGTTAGCAGATGTAGAACAGTTAAGGTAGAAGATCCATAGGTGAAAGCCAAAGAAAACATAGGACAAAGTGATAAAAATGGACTTGAGAGAAAGAGGGATAAAGACCTGACCAAAGATAGGTTAGTTTGGAAGTCAATTTCTTAAAGCTGTCCAACATTTGCCAGCATGTAAAACGGACATTAAACCGAATATGACTACGATGAGAAAAACTGGGATCATCTAAAATGTCTATCTAAATAACTAGCAACTGTTTTATGTGTGCAGTGTTTTTGTAATAAAAAAATATTCAGCTATTTTGAAAAGTGAAAAAGAGAAACAGTTCGGCTAATTAAGAGAAAAAAAAAAAAATCTAACTATTTGAAAATTATGAATAAATGATTTAGCCATGAAAAAAAAAGCAAAACGTGTCTATTGGTTTTGATGCAACATACAAATTACCAACCCAACCAATATGAACATCATTTCAAAGTAACAAAAAAAAAAAAAAAAAGTAGAAAAAAATAGCATTCAAATATTCATGTTTCTCACATAACTCGTAAAATAGCATTAAAATAAAAATCATCAAAAGAAATTCTTTAACAAAAAAAAAACAAAAAACATTATCCCACAGAAAAACTTCTCCATGACCAGGTGTCTCTGCACAAAATGAAAAACAACATTAAGTAAAAGGACAACATTAAAAACAACAAAATGGCCGAAGACTCAAGAATAAAATAAAAGATTTATTAATTTGTTTCAGAGAAGCAGTATTGCAATAAGATGCTCTGTATGTCCAGTTTGGCCTTTTCTCGTTGCAGTGGCTGCATGCGCCGAAGACTTCCAGCCACGTGCATGCCAAATAAATCCTCAGGATCGTGACGGTTTCGTAAATTAAGCATTTTCAAGGCTTCTTTAAATAAATCTTCTTTCGGATCAAGATCTTCCAAATATCTCCGTTTTTTTATTCCACTCGTTGCATACTGAGGTGAATTACTGTAGTTTGCGTCTGTGTATGTCTCTGATGATCGAGTAGCATTATCATTTTCTATCTTATTATTATTATTATTATTATTGTTGCTGCTGCTGCTGTTGTTATTTCGTAAAGAGATTGGTTCACTAATTAATATTTCGTTTGGAAATGGTTCGGATGACCACGTAACAGAATCATTGTCACCATCGGAGTCGTCGGATAGTGAATAAGCCTACAATAGAAAAAGAAAATCAATTTGAATATAAAAATTAAGAACATAAAATACATACAGGGTGGGAAGCAAAATTTACAATGAATGTTAAGTTATTTCTCAGCAGGCACTAAGTCAATTGTTTTGAAACCTAGCATATATTGATGTCATAATCATCTTTTTAGAAACTTTTGTCCTGCTGAGTAATCAGGAAAACAACTGTCAAAGAGTGTGTGATTTGCTGAATGCACTCGTCACACCAAAGGTGATTTCAAGAATAGTTGAAGTGTCTATAAAAACTGTTTATAATGTAAAGAATAGAATGACTATGAACAAAAAACAAAGTCTGGAAGTGGAGGAATCAACAAAAAACGTATCAAAGCTTTTATTAAAACTTGCAGATACAAAATCTCAAAGAATCCACCCAAATCCATGAGAAAAATGGCAATTGAACTTTAGGTAGACAACAAGATCATTAGAAATGCAGTAAAATATGATTTGAAGTTAAAATCTTGTGCAAAAACACTAAAACACTTGTTGACAACATCTATGAACGTAAAAGAGATTGGAAAAGTGCAATGAAATTATTATATGGTTCAAGAAAAACTCCTCCATTGTAATGTTCTTTTCCAATGTCGATGCTGTACTGAGCTGCAGAAATGACAGATTTATCGAAAACTCGACAGCTGGTGTGAAGGATAGATTGAGAACAAAACATCCTGCTCAAGTTATGACTTTTAGTGTTGTGGCTTCCGATGGAAAGAAAATGCCTATAAAATTCTACAAATCTGATGAAAAGATCAATGTTAATACGTACTACAAGACTAGGTATTGTCATAGCTTAAAGCAAACTACCTAGATGGTAATTATGTATGGACACAGGATGGGGATCCATCACACACAGCTAGAAAAATACAAGATTTCTGCAAATCTAACTTTGGCAATTTTAGGGAATCATGTTTATGGACAGCTTCTCACCCAGATCTAAACCCTATGGATTATGCGACTTGGGGTTTAGAACATGCTACCAATAGAACCTCACACAGCAATGTCGACTTTCTTAAAAATAATATTAAAGAAGAATGAGATAAATTGTCTCCTGAATATTTGAGGAATACTTGTGCAAGTTTCAGGAAGCATGTGAAGGTAGTTATTGAGAAAGGAGGACACATAAAATAAAAACATTTTCTATCATGTAAATTTTCTTATGCCAAATAAATTCTCATGACTTTCAATAAACTAATTAATCATACACTGTTTTTCAATCCCTGCCTCAAAATATTGTAAATTTTGCTTCCCCACACTGTAGATATATGCCACTAAAAAGTAAAATAAACAAAGGATAAATAAACGTAAAAGAAATCCCAAATTATTCTATTTAGAACATTCTTTTTGCTCTCGAAGGATTGCATTGTTACGATAACCAAGTTATCTCATCTTGAGTAATTGTATGTTTGAAGAATTGAAGTGGTGGCGCTGGTGTATAATCTGTATAGCAGTTATATTGGCCAATCAAAATTCACCCTGAGGTAAGTAGGTGGCAGAGAAAAGTTGAGTGTGAGAACTATGAACAAAAGGTAGAGTTTTGGACATTAAAAAATGTTTAATTGCAATGCAAAAATAAAATGTAGAATTTATATGGAGTTTCATTAATTGTAGTTAATAAGTTTAAATGTCAGCCATTCTGTTGCTATTAAGTAACGTGTTGTTTAATTTTTGTTTTTAGTTGATATACGAAAAAGTTTTATTACAATATGAATTCATAGATGATAGCTTTTCATAAAATTTAATTTATTTTTATGGAAATCGCTCCAGACAAGGCATGAAGCCACTTGATGTAATAAGCTAATAAAGAAAATACTACTTCAAGGTCAAAAACTAGCCAATGATAAGTGTTATGGATAAATTCCGAACCAGAAAATAGCGATTCTCTCTTTGTAAGAACCATCACTCATGGAATGTGAGGACTAAAGGACAAAATAAGGGAAGCGAGAGTTACGAGGGTGCCGAAAGTAAACCAAAAGTTCATTTTCTACTCTCCTTTTTTAATTAATAAACATTATCCTATTTTAATGGCATCTGATGATAGATATATATTTTAGTATTTTATATAAACGCCGAGGGGGTGGAAATGGGGATACGCTTCCATTGTCGATAAAATGCTCCTTATGGCACATGTCTTAAACAGCTAAGTCCAGCTCCTAACCTGCTAATTTGTGTAAAAGATTGAATTGCCTTGTGCCAGACTAGGCTGTTCTGAATTTCAGACGGTTTAAAGGAAGCCTAAAATTTTATCTGGTCAAATGAGGGACAAACGGCAGATTCTAGGATAAGTAACATATCAGGAGACATTCTGAATCCAACTATGCATGTTTATAAATATAAGAAATGAAATCACACAAGTGCGACAATGCTAAAAGCAAGAAGATGAATTCAGTGTGGTTCACAATTCAATCTAAAACCGTTCTACCCCCATTAGTTCCCCATAATCCCTATTTTTTAGTGAGTCACTGTGTTTGGCTTTCATGTTTGACTCCCTAGACTACTAGATGCAGTGATAAGTGCGTCTTCTCTCCATCTGATTATCTTGCCTTTAAGGACAGCATCAACAGTATTATGTTATTGCTTTTTTTTTTTCCATAGGAATTGGACTCACGTTTTAAAAACTTATTTTTTTATAGTTTTGCAATGTAACATTCGACGTACATCTTTATCACATCTTTACAAAGGTCCTATTCTTCACATATCTTCGTAAAATTTGTTACTTGTTGCAAACTCTTATTTTTTTATAACGTTGTGTTGTTTATAAAGGGGTAGTACCTTTCCTGGTTGGCGTTCAGGATTGTCCTCGACTGATCTCAATGCATTCCAGCACTATGTGATGTGCAAAATATAGCCTCTCCATAGTGAATGATCATGAGTGAGTGGTGAGGAGACATCTTTTTTAAGATTGCCCTGTTAATAGACATGGACAGAACACAATGGAACTAGAGACAGAACGCGGTGGATCTAGAGACAGAACGCGGTGGATCTAGAGACAGAACGCGGTGGATCTAGAGACAGAACGCGGTGGATCTAGAGACAGAACGCGGTGGATCTAGAGACAGAACGCGGTGGATCTAGAGACAGAACGCGGTGGATCTAGAGACAGAACGCGGTGGATCTAGAGACAGAACGCGGTGGATCTAGAGACAGAACGCGGTGGATCTAGAGACAGAACGCGGTGGATCTAGAGACAGAACGCGGTGGATCTAGAGACAGAACGCGGTGGATCTAGAGACAGAACGCGGTGGATCTAGAGACAGAACGCGGTGGATCTAGAGACAGAACGCGGTGGATCTAGAGACAGAACGCGGTGGATCTAGAGACAGAACACGGTGGATCTAGGAGTAAACCGTGACCACAAATCCTGCTATTCCATGGGTAGCAGTAGTTTCAGTTGTACTCATTGACAATGGGAAGATATAACTGTTCTAATTATTGAAGCATTGTGGACTATATGCAGGTTTGGTGTGCTGCATATGCAATAAGCCATTAGATAAGACCTAATCAAGTTCAATAATAGCACCAAAGTTAAAGGCCCTTGATACGTGGTGCACAAACTTTGTGAATATTTCATCGTCAATTGATGGATGACTTAAATCAAGTGTTTACCAACAAATTGCTTATTGACATCAGTATCGATCAAGTTTAGGAGATACGACTTGAGAAAGACTATGGAAGCGGGAAGTCAAGTTCAAATCAGATCTAGTGCATTGCTCACTAACACCGTTTGGAAAGATATGACCCTCTCCTCTAATTAAGATAGCAATTTGCTTACAATGAATAATTCATTTACAAAAAGTATTTTCTCGACATTAAATAACCCCAAAAGAACTGAGATGCCGTAAAACAGACAGTAAAACTACACTTTAAGCGCGCTGCGAAACCAAATTTTTAGGAACCATTTTTTTCTCTTCTTCTGGGTACTGATTCAAATCATAAAAAAGTTAACCCCCATTCTTACGACAAATAAACTGCATCATCTAGTTTTTTTTAAGTTTAAATATTAACAAAATTATGAGACTTTATGCACGTGTGTATTTTTCGTGTCAATCTAACTTTGATAATTATAGATCGAACTATTACTTTTTTTTTTATTTAATGTTAATTGATTATTTATTGAAATAAAAAAATGTACTGACAAATTAAATCCACCAGAATGCATTCGGGTTTATTTGTAAGCTATTTTAATCTTTTAGTGGAAAAGAAAACTCTTTAGCTACTATGCACTTTTGGAAATTTGAAAGAAATTTGGAAGCACTTAAACTAGACAAAATTGATAGCATCAAGAAATCATTGTAAGAGTGCAATAGCCGCAGCTAAGAATAGGTATACTGAGATGACCAGAAAACGTATTGAGTCACAGAAATTAGGAACTCGCGATTTATGGAAAATCTACAATAGTGTGGTGAATAAAAGGAAATCAACAATTCTCCCACTATCCAACCACCATCATGCTGCCTGCACAGCAACTGATAAGGCTGAACTGCTTGCCCAGAGGTTCGCCTTGAACTCCACCTTGGACTCTACAAACCACTCCCAAGTCACACTTGATGATCTGATCATCATTCCTTTCCATGTTCGGGATATCATAAAAAACCTTAATACCTCCAAAGCATGTTGACCTGACCATATCCCTGCTATAGTAATAAAGAAATGCTCTGCTGAGCTGGCCCCTGTTCTCTCAAAACTCTACAATAAATGCCTTGTTGAATCTTGCTTCCCTGATGGTTGGAAAATTGCCTCTGTGGTACCAGTGTTCAAGAATTCTGGTGAAACTGACCCACAAAATTATCACTCCATCAGTCTTCTCCCACTCTTTGCTAAAACCTTTGAATCAATAATCAATCTAGCCATAGTCCACCACATCATTAATGCTAAACTTCTTTCTGACCATCAGTATGGATTTAAGTATACCTATTCTACTGTGGATATCCTAACGGTCATTTCTGAACGCATATACCATACATTGGACAACGCTGGTGAAGCTAGGGTGGTAGCGCTTCATATATCCAAAGCCTTTGACAAGGTCTGTCATGAAGTTCTTCTCATGAAAATATATTACTGGACGAATATTTAATATACTCAGATCTTTCTTAGCTAAAAGAAAGATCTAGGTTTTCCTCGATGGTCGTACATTTAAACATCATGTCATTAATGCGGGTGTGCCCCAGGGGGTCCATCCTTGGATCGTTATTATTCCTGATATTTATAAACGACCTCCCTGATGCAATTGTGTCAAAGATGGGTATATTTGCTGATGACACTATACTCTATTCTCGACATGTGGCCCTTATTTTGTCCTTTAGTTCTCACATTCCATGAGCGATGTTTCTGACAAAGGGGGAAGAATTGCTGTTCTAGCAAACTTCTCTTACCCGACAGTATCCTGTATCTCTACAAAGCCATCGTTCGCTTATGCATGGAGTACTGCTGTCACATCTGGGCTGGTGCCTCAACCACTAACCTCTCCCCTTTTAAACAGGGTCCAAAAAGGAGCCTCTAATAGGTCCCACACTATCTACCAAGATCCAGCCCCTATCCCATCCTTGTGCTTGTTTTACAAGTAAGCCCATGTAATGTGCTCCTACGAACTTGCTACACTGGTCCCTCTTCAACGTAAATACCCTTGACTGACCCGACAATCAGAAAGATTCCACCCTTTCACTGTTGAGGTCCTCAGATGCCGAATGCTTTCTGCTCTAATAGCTGCTTTCTTCAAACTGTTAACCTTTGGAATTCTCTCTGCCTACTGTTTCCCCGACTGCACTAACATGCAGAAATTTAAATCTAACGTACACAAACATATCGCTGCACAACTCTCCACTTAGGCTCTGTAGGTATGACCCCAAATTCACAGTAACCCCTTGTTTCAGCAGCAATGTGCCTTGTTTGGGGTGAATTAAAGTAACAAAAACAAAGAAAATTGTTGAATAGAAAGTCATTTCTGCCGTTAAAATTATTAGCAAATTCTCATGTATTAAAAGATTGGAAACTACTTTACATTCAATCATTTTATAAATAATTAATAACTAAACGATACTGTAATAATTCAACTTTCAAAAAAATATTTTAAAAATTAATTTGCTAAAGAACCCCCCCCCCCCCCCAAAAAAAAACAAACCCCAAGGGCACAGTTATAAAATACAAAGAGAAACAAGAAAAGAAAGCTGAAAAACTTGTAAGAATGTTTGATTAACTAATTTTATTTTTAAGAAAAGAAATCTCTTTAGGATTCAGGTTGGAGTTAAAGTAAGGGTTGAACAATCATCACATTCTTATCATAATTAAGCAAAGGATCTCTTTGATTTTGATTTCTCAATTGCAAGATGGTTAACAGAAATGGGCTGTGTTATGCACAAGTATAAAAATCGAAATTGCTTATACCATCTAATAGTTTTTATTTGTATAACGTGCGACTTTACCTTTTTATGACTAGATAAATAACGAGGAGGAAAAAAAAAAATGAACCCTTAAAAATGTGTAGTTTAGCGGCATCGCCAGTAAATTGACAAGAGTGCAGAAAAAATATTTCCAGACTTACTTGACATGGATCTGCATTGTTCTGCAAATGTGACATATTTCTTGACTGTCCCCGAACTTTGAGACAATCTTTGAGGAAGGAAAGACGTTCTGTATGTGTCCATCGAGATATGTAGGGAGCTTCACGATAATGAAGTTTATGACGTTCCATCTTTTTTAATTCTCGAGCATAAGTTGTTCGTAGATTTTTCCACTTTTGCTTGATGAAAGTTTCTAAAAATATAAAATATAAAAAAAAGCAACATTAAAAAAAAAAAAAATATGTTCTATCTAAATGCATCATAAAAGAATTTCAACATGAACATTTTGTTTTTGATAAAATATACAAAGTCATTGTTTACAAATTTTGTATTTTCTCCAAGTGATGCATCACCACATGTAAGTAAATTTACATTTCTCTTCATTCACACTTTTCTGTCTTTCTAACAACTTGTGCATATTTTGGTGTTGACATGGAACATTGTATTTGTTATTTAGGATCCACTTTTCTTTGTGTACTTTCATGCATCTACACATCTTCAATATGCCTTTAATGTCTAGTCGGTAGAATTCAACAGCATGATAATTTTAGTTTCGGTATAAGGTTTCATTTTATTTTTTGATTCAGTTTCAGTTTGTTATTTAGTATTTTTTCTTTCTAATGAAGTTATGTATTCGGTTAAATCTGTAACTATGTTTGTTGTGTACGGCAATCGCTTGACCAATCGTCACCAAACCTGGTCAAATATCAGTCCTGGTCTAACTTAAAACTGATTTAATTTTGGTATATCTCGATCAAGGAAAAGGTGAAAGTCACACCTTGAGTGTTAACTTTGGTTTTGTTAATTGAAGAAACTCGCTACTTGGTCTATATTGTAGCCAATACTGGGAAAAAATCTTCAGTAATTTGAAATTCTTCGTATTGCCTGCACTGAGGATTGAACCTTCAACCTTAGAACTGAAGTTTACTTTTTCTTGTTTTTGATCTAACTACTTATCTATTATTTTTATAATTATATATTGTTCAAAATTCCGCCCAGATTCCTGAGTTCGACAGAAAGTTTCCCCGAGTTCGACAAGGTACACCTGAAGACGGTCAGAGGTTACATCGGCCGAAACATTGTGATAAAAACACCTAAGATAAGAACAGTAATCCAAATATACCAAATTCTACAAAACTTATAGTTTCGTTCTGTTCTAATTCTTTAGCACTCTTATTTTGTCACGCATAGAGGGGGGGGGGGGGCGAGATACCTAAACAGCAGAAAAGAATGAAAGCAATTGACGACCGATTCAGACTTCAAAGTAAAATAAGTGTCTTGATATACTTGTTTTGTGAAATAATTGTTAGTTTTTTTTGTTTTTTTCAATTATGGTAGAATTTATTTTAAAATTACATTAAAAAACGGTAAGATTTTTAAATAAAAATACTAAAAAAAATTATTCAATGAAGCAATGCTAAAAATAAAAATTAACTTATTTTTTGAATTGTTGAACCAAATTGTTATACAACTAAAGAAATAAAAATGAAGTAATTGAAATTTTCGATGTTTTTGAAAAAAAATTGATGTAAGTCTTCTATTTCAGGTCTGGAGTGAAAGCCAGTCCTAGAAGCTTATCAAAGCAGGGGGCTTCCTCAAGGAGAGAGTCATTCATTTAAACTGGGACAAAGTGAGGATCAGAGCATTGGCAGTGAAAATAGAGAAACTTGAATTTAGACATATTAAAAGTAACCAGCCACCTTCTCCCTCATTACACCACATGTTCTAGGTCAGAAGAGAGAATTAGAAAGATCTTGATCATTAATGTTCTTCGAAGTGTTGCTATAGATGGTTGTGTTATATGCATAAATGTCAACGAATGATATTAGAATGTAATTTGGGAGATCATTGATGGTTTGGCCCAGAATGGATTCTTGATACGACTTCTGCTTATCAACGACTACTTTTATAAATCTATCCGAAAGAAAAGATTTGATGGCTGAGAAGACATTTTCAAATACTCTATAGCTGGCAAGCATGTGAAGTAAACCTTTGTACCAACCCCTGTCAAAGGCCTTTGATATGTCAAGAATGAAGCCCTCATCAATAGATTCAATGATCATGTGTGATATTACAGTCAGCACATCAGCTGTTGATCTTGCAGGGAACATCCATATTGCTTGTCACCGAGTAGATTGCTTTTATTGAAGTGGTTGACAACTTCTTGAATTATCAGATTTAAACAACTTAGTTGTGACTGTTGTATAACAAATTGTTTTTAGGGAGTTAAAAAACTGACTTAGTTCACGCAAACAAAAATATATCTATGACAAAAAGTTTCAAGTTTGTACCTTCAATGGATACATTTTTTAACAATTTCAGTAATATACACTTTAGACTCATTTTTTAAACCCAGTTTTACCCTACTATCAAATTGTGTTTTCGACCGTTTTTACACACTTGAAATCAGAGTTGCTTTTTAAATTTTTTTTATTGAAAGAAAATTCTAGCTTGATCCCTACTGTGCTATGAATCATTAAGATTCAACATGTTAGTTGAAATGAATCTTATATGAACAGTTAAAGTTGAACTTCCGTGTTATTTTTGTACATATTTTCGAGAGGTAATGGGATTTTGCCCAATGTTTAGGTTGGCTTGATCTAATAATTATTGCTTCTATTATGTTTAATTTTCATTTACCGCAAGGTGACATTACATTTCTAAGGATTTTTCGCTTGTTTGAAGCCTGCATTTTTAGTTATACATTGTTAAAATTGGCTTCTGGACCAATAGCACACAAGATGACAAATTTTCTCATTTCCAACAAACTTCGACCCGTCATAATTCAGTGGCTAATGGCGCTACCAAAATAAATATGGTATCATTGCTTATGTTTTGCAAAGAAGTATGTGCATACATGAAAAGTTTTTAGATATAATGAAAATAAAATTTTGGGATGCCTAATATTAAGCAAAATACAGACATGTGCAGGATAATTTAAAAGATCAAACCGTATGTTTGGACCGTAATGAATATACAGTAATCCTGGTGGAGGAAGTAGGAATGCTGAAATTATTTTCATTGGCAGATTCTGAGTGTCTATGTCGCATTTAGTCAGTCCATTTAGTTTGTAATGTTTATATTATGTGTAGCACAATGTTGCATTCGAGAGGAAGCATTTTTCTTTTAAGAAAAGCTTCGGTTGCTGGTAAAGTGGGTCTAATGATTTAAAACCGAAAACTTGCAGTGAAACCAATCCATCACTTATGACCGACATATTTTAAGATTGTAGGCAAGTCAATGATGACCTTGGTGAGATATGCGTGTTGGAGTGGAGACTATAGAGAAACATTATTTTAGCAGAGTTACAAAATAAAATGAAACCTTTTTCAAGTTGTTGACTCAGTCATTGGTCAGTATTTAATACATAATTCAAATTGTTCATCTGCCCACACTGGAAACTGCCTGTTATCCACTCCATCAAGATTTTGGAACATATCTATATCAGTACAAGACAGCCATCTTTATGCAGATAAAAGAACTTCATTTTTTGCAGTTTAAAAACTTTTAAACATTCCAACACTATCTCTCCCTGTCTATCTTACATGGTATTTTATCAACAACGCCTCTTTGTACATAAACATTAATTCTCAGATTGTTATTGATAAATCCTGTTCTACTAACTCAATAGCAAAGGCTATTTATCGATTGTGGAACCAAAGTAAAATGTTAATAGATTTAATTGTTTCCAGATAATATTCAAACCAAGTAGGTTTCGTTTTTAGAAATGAAGCTGATAAAGAAAAAACATCTTTTGGAAATTAAATATTGCATAGTTTAAATTAAAAAAAAAATAAAAAGATTGGAACAGTCCATTATAAACAAAATGGAATAACACCATAAGTAATAAAAATATTTACCACAGAGCCGAGAAAAATCTGTACATGCAGAAAACACAACATGCACTATTTTTCTTAAATCTATGTAAACAACATTTGAAACATTTTTTTCCCAGCATAGACAAAAACTTTGTTCCCAAACAATAAAAATGTCCTCTGTAAAAATCCTGAGAATTTCAGATATTTTAAAGAAATAATAGTCAAACCTTAAAAACACTATGACCATAAGTTTTTAAGGAGTTGCCAGATTGTGGTCAATTGTTTATAAAAATTAATAATCTTGTGATTTTGGAACATTCGACAAACATTTGCCAAAGTGTATGGAAATTTGGATAATGGATAGTTATTTCTGTGTAGGTGGGTTTGAAAGCCGGAGACTATAGACAACTAGAATATTGGAAGAGAATGATCTGTATCATGGTGATTCGCGTCGGATTAAAAAAATTCTTAAATCTTAGCTGCAGCTCAGTGCTCTTTGAATACAATGTGGAATGTGAACTTTAGACCGATATGAATGTAGTGGCTAACAAGAAGGATCATAGCAGGCATTTTGACTGTGTACACAACAAAATTCATCAAGACGCTGAAAAAAAAAAAAAAGATCCAGGCAAGCGAATACGGACCTTGGCGAGATATGGGTGTTAGAGTAGCGACTATGAAGAATGCGCTGAACAAGGACCCTTACTACTCCTTATACAGGAATCACAACGGCAAACCAGCATACTGCCTGCAACAGCAAGGACGAGCTGACTGCCAGGATCAAACTAGAGTTCAGGCATCTCTCAAACACCACCATGAAATCTGCTTGCTCCAGGTCATGGTTCAGCCAGGAGGTCGCCATAGAGGCTGTGCAGCTTCTTTGGGTGAGCTGCATTCAGAACATTCACCATACAGGTTGAATTGAGAAGTAGAAATTACATAAGAGAAAGGTTACACTGAACAATAAGAAAATTCTGATAACAATAATGCAAGAATACAATAAAATGAAATAAAGTAAAATAAATAATTATTTTATTTAATTTTATTGTATTCTAACATTGTTGTTATCAGAATTTTCTTACTTTTCTTAATATTGTTTAATGTAACCAGTTTATTTAAAAAAAATTTTTTTTTTTATTGATGTATTTAACAAAAACATTTTTTTATTGATTTATTTCTCTTCTGTAATTTCTCCTTGATTCAACCTGTATGGTGAATGTTTTAAATGTTTGATTTGTTATTCAATTTGCTGTCTTTTTTATGCTTCGAAAGTCTTTTCACTGGTGTTGGCTTTTAGTACTGAAATCTGATGTTTTTTTTCTCTTAAGAGACTTCTGTATGTGATGTTATAAAAGGCACCGACGAAGAGACGTTTAGGAATCATCAAAAATAATGAACAAGAAAATATTTCCAAAAAGTCTTGGAAACAGTCGTACACCGAATAGTAGTTGGTTTTGAATTCTTGGAACATTGTTCAAATTATATTGATCTCAAACTTATAACATTCCCAGTTGATCTTTTATTTTAGATTATTGTTATTTAAACACAGTTAATATAAAGAGCTCTGTAAATGGAGTTTAAAACTGTTTGAATTATGCAAATATTGCTAGTAGTTCAAAAGTTACATCATTATATGAAAAAAATTACTTGAAATTACAGAACAATTCGCAAGAAATTCTGTAATTTCCTAAAGATTTTTCTAGTTTTGGATCAATTTTGATATAACTTATGATTTTCATGTAAAAATGTATGTTCTTCATGATTCTGCATTCAAATTGTATGTATCTCTATGCTGTAACCCATTATTTAGAGAATAAGAATACAAATATAAGCGTTTTTATTTTTAAAGAAATCGAGCGACATGTGACGCATACAAAGTATATACAGGGTGGGCAAAAATAAGGGTCCTATTTTTAAAAATTCATAACTTTTTTATTTATTGATTTAAAAAAATTTTTTTTTTAGAATAAGTAAAGGACCCCTTCCGAAGCAAGCATGAGCCATATTAGCCCTAAGGAACGTACCCTCATTTAGAAAACATTATTTTTGCTTAAAAAACTCAAAACAGTGTAAAAAACAATACTTTAGTTTTTGTAAGTTTTAAGAAGTGTTTTTCGGCTAAAATTTGTTTTGTTTATTTCAAAAAATCTCGGAAGGGTCAGTCTACACACACATAAAGTTTGGTGAGTTTAACTTTTATTTTGTGGAAGTTATTCAAATTCAAGTTATTCAAATTTAAAGATAGGACCCTTATTTTGGCCCACCCTGTATATATATATATATATATATATATATATATATACACACATACATACACACACACATATATATACACGCACATACATATATATATACACATATACACACGCATACATATACACACACATATATACACGCTTACATATACACACACATACATATATAATTCCCGAAACAGTTTTTCATGGTAAACAACTGATGATCCCTTAAAATAGTGTTAGAAACAAACTAATATAATAACTGTAAAAAATAAATTGACTTACATGAATGATTTTCCACTGAAAGACTTGGGACTATTAGTTTTTTTGTTTTCTTTTTTAATATAGTTTTAATGGTTGAGAAACTTCCGAGACTATATATATATACACATACATATATACACACATACATATACACACACATACATATATACACACACGCATACATATAAATACACACATACATATACACACATATATATATACACGCATATATATATACATATATACATGCATACATATACACACACACATATATACATGCATACATATACACACACACATACATATATACATGCATACATATACACACATATACATATATACATGCATACATATACACACATACATATATATATACATGCATACATATACACACCCACATACATATATATACATGCATACATATATCCACCCACATACATATATATACATGCATACATATACACACCCACATACATATATATACACGCATACATATACGCACACATACATATATATACACACGCATACACATACACACACATACATATATACACACACACACATATATATATACACGCATACATATACACACACATACATATATATATACACGCATACATATACACACATAC
>OY744522.1:147695049-147935049 GCA_963556195.1 Sepiola atlantica
ATGGGTAAATTTTCAGATTAATACTCTCAGATACCCCCTCCCCCAATGACATTCTGCTTCTTTTTTTTTAAGCGATTGCATGTTAACACTGTAAAAAGCAGAGATAAAGAAAAACAAAAATTAAAGAATTTAGTGGGGGATCATATATATATATATATATATATATATATCAACCGTACTATGTTCTCAATTTCTGGGCCATTCTATCTTTTTAGGGAACTTACCAACATTTTTTACTACTAACCCTAAGTCCGAGTGGCAATGTCATAAAACGACATGTAATCGCCTAAAAAAAAAAGTAGCTAAAAATAAAATAAAAAGGCAGTGGATTTAACTCCCATAGAAAAAAGAATTGCTCATTCTATCAGCCATGTAAGTAAATTCTTAATTATATTCTTAGTATCATGCACACTGAGGATTGAACCTTCAACCTCCAGAAGACTGTAACTTAGAACTAATTATTACTTAGCATTTTATCCGTTGTGCAACGGCTCCATGCTATAATTGGTTTGTGTAACTTTAAGAGTTTGACTAAAAATCCCTTATTGACAAACGTGTCCTGTTGATCTTAGCATCTTATGTAGCTGAAAATAGCGTAACTTTTTACTTAATTGAAACTGACATTATTTTTAGCCTTTGTAAATGTTAAGATTATTTCACAGGATCATTAATGGTCTTTGCAATGTAAAACTTGTAATTACCTGAGTACGGTTGGCCATGTTGATCTTTACCCAGTTTTGAACTAAGTTCTTTAACCAGGCAGTCTCTGAGATCTCTGTTAAAATAGTCCGGATGCAAATGGTCCCACAAGAAGCGATTACCTACAAAAAACAAAATCTGATTGTTTCGCTTTTACAAATAAAAAAAAAAGAAAAGAAACAAAGAAAAAAAAAACATTAAAAAATAAAATTTACATTGTTAAATTAAAATACAACATTATGACGTGATGGAAAGTGGCAATAGTTATACGGATACCGGTGCAGACTAACAACTCTGTGTGCCAGGTTTGAATCTTGTCGGATCCATAGCACCACGTTCCCTATGGATGTTGGCAACCGTAACATGGTCCCTCCTGTAAGCATTTGATTCTTAAAAAGAATTGGAGGGAAACCAATGCCATCAAGAGGTAATGACATTTTTCCTTAAATTTAACATGATTCATACAAAAAGGACAGGATTTCCTGTTTAACAATCAGTTCCAGAGAGTATTCAATTGTGAAGCCACTTTTATGGAACCTCCTACCTAACATTGTCTGAGAATGAATGAGAACCGTGGTGTACCCATGCTCTTAATTCTAAATCCCAGATTATCATTTTTATGATTTAAAAACAGAGAGAGAGGGTCATGAAAATTAAACGGAGAGAGAGGGTCATGAAAATTAAACGGAGAGAGAGGGTCATGAAAATTAAACGGAGAGAGAGGGTCATGAAAATTAAACGGAGGGAGAGGGTCATGAAAAATAAACGGAGGGAGAGGGTCATGAAAAATAAACGGAGGGAGAGGGGCATGAAAAATAAACGGAGGGAGAGGGGCATGAAAAATAAACGGAGGGAGAGGGGCATGAAAAATAAACGGAGGGAGAGGGGCATGAAAAATAAACGGAGGGAGAGGGGCATGAAAAATAAACGGAGGGAGAGGGGCATGAAAAATAAACGGAGGGAGAGGGGCATGAAAAATAAACGGAGGGAGAGGGGCATGAAAAATAAACGGAGGGAGAGGGGCATGAAAAATAAACGGAGGGAGAGGGGCATGAAAAATAAACGGAGGGAGAGGGGCATGAAAAATAAACGGAGGGAGAGGGGCATGAAAAATAAACGGAGGGAGAGGGGCATGAAAAATAAACGGAGGGAGAGGGACAAGAAAAGGAAAAATAAGGAATGAAAGAAAAAGAGGAAGGAAAGGAAAAAGTAAAGAATGAAAGAGGAAAAGAAAGGAAAAAGTAAAGAATGAAAGAGGAAAAGAAAGGAAAAAGTAAAGAATGAAAGAGGAAAAGAAAGGAAAAAGTAAAGAATGAAAGAGGAAAAGAAAGGAAAAAGAACAAAAGAAAAAGGGAAGGAAAGGAAAAAAAAAGATGACTACTTACTTTCAAAAAATGATATCAGTTCATTTTCTTTGTCTTTGTTCCAAGACACTCTTTCATTGTTGTAAGTGTCACCAATCGAAATCACTTCTGTCCCCCGTTGGTAATCATGATTAGGGCTTGCCGTTTCTGAGCATTCACCTTTAAGATCACGTATATAGGCAACATGTCCTATGGAATTAACACTATTTTCAGAATCATGTTTATTTTCTGTAATCTCAATATGACCAAACTGTCCTTGTCCGACAGACCGGAAACCTTTTTTCCACATTTCCAAGGAATTAACCCGTTGGTCTTCGAGTCTCCACTCAGCTTGGGACCCTGTTTTCTCTTGTACAATCCACGCCGTTTCACCCGTGTCCACTGCTGTCGCCTTGCCATTATCAACATTTTTCACGTCAGACTGACTGTTCAGTAAACTTGCAGTCTCAGCTATCCACAGGGCCTGATTGTTCTTATCATCGCTCTCCCATACATTAGGATTAGACTTTTGAGTGGAATGATTCTCTTTGAAAGACTCTGATAAACACACAACTAAATCGTCATCCTCTTCTTCATCATCATCCTCCTTGTCAATATCATCATCTGAAAGAGTCTATAAAATATGAAGAAAAAGTTAAGATTAAAATAACCAGTCATGATAACACAGCGTTTATTTAGTAAACAAACACAAATATATCAGAAGTTTAATCTTTATATAGAAAAAAAAAAAAAGAAAATCTTTATCACAGTTTAAAAAAAAAAGTTTAATCTTTATCACAGAAAATAATAACAGTAAGTCTTGGAAATATATAGATGGTAAAGTCTTCGTAATGTATTAAGTGTTTAAAAAGATTGAGAAAATAACTTAATTAAGAGTTTATTATTTAATATGTATTCTTGAACGTTAGGGGGAGACAACTCTAGCCTGGTGTAGCATGGTGAATTACTAAACAATTTTTGTGTTAACTATTAGTGTAAATTACATAACTTAAGTTATGGTCGTTATTTTATCAGAGACATTCAGCTTCCACACTAAAAGTATAGTGGCATCCAGTGAAAAACAAACTCTAATCATAGGTCTGTTCACCTACTTGTTTAAGAATTTCATTATATAAATAACTTTATCAAAACGTGTGTGTGTGTGTGTGTGTATATATATAGGTTGTTTGGTTTACATCGACAAGTTGAGGTTTCAGTTTTTGCGACCTCCTCAGAGCCATTACGCTATTCAACCGATACAACAGCAGAAACTTAGTGAGAGATGGATCATTTAGTTAGTTAATTGTAAATCATGACGAATCCGAAGAATTAAAAGTAAAACAATCTGGAAATCAGGAATATTTTAACATGTATTTTGTATAATTAAAATATATAGGAAAAAAGCCTTAGGTAAACAAACGTTGATTAATTCAGATTTAGTATAATAAATATCCCCACCACATTACTTTTATTAATATATACATATTTCCACCGATTCTCACATCCAAAATACATACACATATACTCCCACACTTAAGTACCCATGCAGACACAGACGTTTTACCCTATCCTCATTTAACCACTTTGTCTATTGTTGCTATTGATGGTGCTGGGGTGTTTATACCAAAAGCACTATGCTGTTTGGTTTAATGTCTATATTAATTTGTAAATTTAAATTAAATTTTCTTTTTTGTGGATCATTGGGATGATATATGGTTTAATTAGCCTAACAAATCTATATGTTTATATCTGACGATTTGTACCTATGTTTGCAAACGATCGATCATTCTGATCTATTGTTTAGTAGGTTATGTTTATTATGAAACGTTAGAATCGTTAACTTCTCATGTAGGCACAGGGGGAGGGGAATTGAAATCATCTAGTGATTTTTAAACATTACTTTTTCTCTTTTTAGCTTTCAGAAATAATCAGATAAAATGTAGTTTTTAATTCTACTATTTGTGAAGGAGTGGAGGTAGTTTGATAATCTGCATTTGAAGGGTGCATGTGCACGACTTTTTATGTTTTTGTTATGTAAGGTTATTCGATACCAATTTAAGCTTCATAGACTATGTTTTTAGTCATGGATTTTTAAAAATATGCAGTTATTCGAGTCTCGACAATTTCATGTTCTTTGTTGTGGTGCGGTTGCAATATTCCAATTATGTTTGTTTATTATTTATTTTATTGTGTTTTATCGTGTTTTTTAATAGTCTTTTTCTAGGTTGGGCATACAAATAACAAATTTTAAGTGTATTCTTATTGAATATTTTTTGAGTGGTTTATTGGGTGGGATATGTTTGTGAATTAGTTCCAGGAAGGTCTTATCGATTCTATTTTTAATCTACTTGTTGTAAGGGAGTGCAAAACAGATTGTTTTTCTGCCTTTTTCGGATGTATAATGGGGTGGTGTTGTTTTTTAATATATGCCTCAAATATATCTATTTACTTGCCTCCCCACAAGGGCAGAGTAAGACAAGGTTTTTTTTTGTTGTTTTTTTTTTAAATGTAAGGGAAACCCAGCTTCCCAAAAAGGGGCACTCTGGATTCGGACAAAAATAAAAAATTGCCTCAGTGTAGAAGGATTCCTCATTCACCGACTGAGGATAGAACAGATATTACACTTTGCTCCTAGCCAAAAGGCTAATGAGTTGCATGCTGATACATCTAGGAAGTTAGAGATGATGTCCTCCTACCATATATATATATATATATAGAAGTGTGGTAAATAAATACCATCAAAGCTTGTTATAGATGCAATATGTATTTTACAAAAAAGAAAAGACAAATCGAAGACGATTTTTTTTTTTTTTTTTCCTCTTTATATAAACTAACATTAAGTATGTATGTAGTTTATAGTTATACAGATATTTCGCTAATAAAATTAGCTTATTCATTGTAGTTGAAAATTCCGATGTAATTGGAAAGCCCGCTTCTGTTGATATGAGCCGGCGAGTGGGATGTTGTTTTTTTTTCCTCTCTCGTATGAAATCACGCAAGCACGTGGAAGGTTATAGTTTAAAGGTTCATACTTTTTTTTTTAATAAGCATCCGTTTGAAATTTAATAAAAAAGAAGTGTGGTAAATAAATACCATCAAAGCTTGTTATAGATGCAATATGTATTTTACAAAAAAGAAAAGACAAATCGAAGACGATTTTTTTTTTTTTTTTCCTCTTTATATAAACTAACATTAAGTATGTATGTAGTTTATAGTTATACAGATATTTCGCTAATAAAATTAGCTTATTCATTGTAGTTGAAAATTCCGATGTAATTGGAAAGCCCGCTTCTGTTGATATGAGCCGGCGAGTGGGATGTTGTTTTTTTTTCCTCTCTCGTATGAAATCACGCAAGCACGTGGAAGGTTATAGTTTAAAGGTTCATACTTTTTTTGAGTGGGATGTTGTTTTTTTATACGAGAGAGGAAAAAAAAACAACATCCCACTCGCCGGCTCATATCAACAGAAGCGGGCTTTCCAATTACATCGGAATTTTCAACTACAATGAATAAGCTAATTTTATTAGCGAAATATCTGTATAACTATAAACTACATACATACTTAATGTTAGTTTATATAAAGAGGAAAAAAAAAAAAAAAATCGTCTTCGATTTGTCTTTTCTTTTTTGTAAAATACATATTGCATCTATAACAAGCTTTGATGGTATTTATTTACCACACTTCTTTTTTATTAAATTTCAAACGGATGCTTATTAAAAAAAAAAGTATGAACCTTTAAACTATATATATATATATATAGAATGAATAGCGATAAATAAATAAAAAGATTTATAACATTATTTATTCCAAGAATTCAATGTCAACAATGGTATAGCATACAATTGTTTCAAAGATGATGAGGAATCATATTTAAATTTCTTATTTTATATTATAGTATTTTGGACAAAAGAGACAAAATATTAGCCAAACAAAGATGTTTTTGCTTTAATTTGTCGTCTGTATTCGGTGCTTATTCGTGAGAGTGAGAGAGATTGATTATGTGAGTCAAAAGGTTTTGTTGTATCCTAACATTGGTAGAAGGTAGATTTGTAATTCGAAACATACCTGGAAGTTTTCAGATTGGTCAGCAGTCGAAGAGGATAAACCAGAGTTAAAGCTACTGTAATTATTAGGAATTCTTGCTTTAATGAAGTCTTTGACAAATCCAAGTCTGTCAATGAAAGCCCATTTGGAGACATATTGATTATCGGGATTTGTATCGGATTTGTTTTCACATTTACGACATTCTCGTGCATAAGTTGTACGGAGGTTTTTCCACCGCCGTTTTATGTGTATTTCTGGAAAAAAAAAAAAAAAAAAAAACTTGAAAAAAAATCAACCAGCACTGTGATTATTTTCAGTATTTTTCATAAGTATAGCAATGTTAAGAGAAAGAGCACAAAGCTCTGCAAAGGTCTAATACCCACCATCTAATAGGCATGTATCGCTAGTCAGGTCACAATACAACACATTGTTTAAGATATACACATAATAGAAAAAACAAACTCATTCTATTATTCTAAAAGTTTGTTCTTTATAGAAATGAATATGGTTGATTTTTTTTAATACTAATTTATCACCACTTATCAAGGCAAAAAATCATTCAAGGATAAGAGTTAATGAGATGAATAGATTAACAGTTGAATGAGGAATATTATGAGGATTTAAAATCTCCAAACACCACCACTTCAAAACAACTATTCTTTTCACTTTGTCAGAAACATCACTCATGGAATGTGACGACTAATAGGAAGTGAGAGTAACAAAGCTGCTGAAAGTAAACCCAAGATTCACTTTTTACTTTCATCAGATGTAACTTTTCATGAGTACACTAACGGTCTGTAAAAAAAGTATCAAAATTATATATTAAAAATTAACAGTCAAAAAAATGAGTTGGGTAAGTTCTATTTTCATCCCCCATCCCAGATTATTAAAAAATGGCATTGCATTATTTGAGGGTCTGAACTCTTCCACTTAGAAAATGGTCCAACTCTAAGGGTATCCTCGTATTATGAATCGCATACATGCAAATGAGGAGTCGTTGCTTGCGAGAGTTGTTATAAACAGGATTGCAGAGTCGGGAGGTATAAGTCTGATTCCAACTCCTAGAATTACAAAATACTTGACTTAGACTCCTTATTTTATAAAAAAATCTGACTCCTATCATTACAACAAGTTCAGACCCTTTGGATTCTGAGCACTTGTTTTAACATCCCCTCCGTTTTCTGAAAGTCTTGTTCATTTGGCAGTCCCGTTTTAGTGATGGTCCGAGGGATAATCTGTACCGCCCTTCTTTACAGATTATTTAACTCAAACACAATTCTTATTGAAAATGAAGAGTTAAGTTCATATCTGGCCAATGCTATTGCTGTGCAATAGAACATAAATAACTGATAAGATTTGACCTTGGTTAGTTGCAATTTTTATAATGTTACAAATAAATATAATGATAACCTAAAAAAGAACACTTTCAAGAGGACTTCTTTGACAGGTGTGCGGGTTTGATGAGTATTACTATGTGATTCAGTAGCATCTGCTGCATAAACTGGTTATCGGCGACTGAACCAGTTTCACCCTCAAGCTTGACTGGTGAGTAGGGTGACTAGTCACCCAACAGGTTTCTTAAGAGAAACCAATTCAATCTGCACGTTGTTTGCTATTTCAAGTTTAAGTGTGACAGGCCGCCGAAAATGCTATTACTTTATCATTAGACTGAAGTTAGACTCATCAGATTAAAAGTGGAGAAAACAAAAAACCTTTGTTTATTATGTACTTCGACAGAATTTGAACGGTACTGTTGTTTTACCCTTGTAGGTTTAGTTTGGTTCATATTTAGTGAGAGAAAGAAAAAGAGATTATATATATATATGTATCTATATGTATCTTTCACATTATACTCATTTGTATATTGATTTTTAAAAAGGATATATTATTAACTATTATTTGTTATTGTTTTGTTTTTGAATTCAATGATTGTTTTGATTTTAATATAACAAATAGTAGCGTTATTGAATTTTCTCGTTCACACGCCACTTTTCTGATTCATGATCTTGGGCCGCTATCAATAGACTGCCTCTCCTGTACAAAACGGCCATTTAAAAATTAAAAAAATTTTTTTTTTAATTTTCAAGGAAAAATTTTATGATTAAAATTTGCTGGAATAGTTTTTGGTACTTCTGTAGTTTAACGTTATTATTTAGAAACCCATTTTTTTAATAAACAAAAGATACCGTAAAAATTGAATTTAACTTGAAAATCCCATCTAAAAGAAATAGCACGGTCTGTAAACTGCAGAAGTACCTAATTTTTAAAATGAAAATTAAATATCAAGTAAAAATGGAACTTTTACTTAATTACTGAAAACCATCAAAAATTGATTCTTTTTTACTTAATTATTTTTATTCAGATTAGGACCCGAGCTAACTGACTCCGTCGTTAGCGTCAGAGTTAGGTTGGGTCCTAATTTTAAGAAGTACCATTTATATCAGATTTAAACAATCTAAATGGTGCTTATATCGATGAGGGCGCATATGAAAACCGCATTTCCAAGTAAAAACTATTGTTTAAAGTTATGTATCGGACAAAAATAAGTATCCTCACCAAAAATTAGGAAACATAATCGAGTAGAATTTTAATAAAAAATAAGTTTTATCATATTTTGCCAACCGCCATTGATTTATGACTTATTCATATAACAGACTGCGTTATGTCCACCTGATGTACGTGTTTTTTGCTTGAATCAATGACGGACCCTTAAAATACAATAAGACTGATTTTTATTTTTAATTAAAATTTTACTCAATAATTTTTAGTGTATATACCTATTTTTAATTTATTTGGAACTGATTTTTACCTGTGTAACTGTGTTTTTCATATATACCTTCATTTATATAAGCACTGTTGAAATAAATCTTAAAACGTTGTTTATGACCTTTTGGTACAAGAGAGAGTTCACTGACAGTATCCAACGGCCACAAATCTGGAATAGGGGCGTGTGAACAAGAAAATTCAATTTGTATAATTTGGATTAATCGGACGACTGTTCTCATCTTGAGTGTCATCATCACAACGTTTCGGCCGCTGTAAGCTCCGGCATTCTTCAGGTGTTTCTTTTCGAACTCAGGAATATTTCTGCCGAACTCAAGAATCTGGATGGAATTTCGAACAGAACCCTTTATTTAATCCACGCGGGTAGAATGCTCTCGGTCCGTCAGCCATGACTGGGAGAAGTCTTCAGTAATTCGCAATTCTTCGTATTGCCTGCACCTAAGATTGAACCACAGTAGTCCAAATAATCCAAATTATCAATCACTAGGAACCTCTAAAGCTAACCATAGAATTCATTCCCCTCACCCTGCTATATGTAACTTCAATATATGTTTATATTATCATCATAACTTTTTTACCATTCAAAAGAAGAAACGTAAAATAAACTGCTGATGAGTTTTCAAAAATTTTTTCAGCGTAGCAAAATAATGAAAATGAGAAAATAAAAACGTTTGTACTTTTAGTGACCAATTTTTATGCGCTAACACCCGTGTGTTTAATAAATCTAGCAAAACTCAAGTAATGATCAGATTTTCACAAAATTTTCAATACTTATTCATTATTCGACTAATTTATCTTTAATATGCTTTTTTCGTAAAATATATTAAGGAAAATATTTTTTCTACGTGACCCCCCCCCCCCATTTAATTTCATAAAATCTGATAAAAATATATTCTGATCGATCGAAATATTAATGTTATATAAAGCGAAAGAGTCTTAAAAAGTACATCAGATTCACCCCCGCCTTTTTTTTTTTAATTATTGGTAAACACTTTTGGGTAAAGTATCCATGAATTCATAAATAAAATGTGGAAATAAATACGATATGATTATGTTTTGAATTTTTTAAATTTAATTTTCTCTTTAATATAATCTATGCTCCATTGAATTGCAAAGAGAAAAAATGTTCTAAACAATAATTAATTTTTCAGAGATTTTAATTCATTTAAATGACTTCATTATTTAGACATTTTAAAGTTAAACATCTATTTTGAATAGTTTGTCTTCCCAATGTTTTAAATACTTGATAATATAATATAAACCTAATTGTTATTAATTGCAAAAACTTACATCGGTGGCAACCTAATAATTTATATTTTTTTATAGAATGTTTACTTGCTAGAGGTAAGCATGCGTTTTGTTGTATTCCTCTGACATTACCAAACTATGGAAGGCCGTAATAGATTTTATGAGCGTGTACGACAAAAGTAATTATTACATACTTACTATCATTTTTCTTCTTTCAAATTTAAATCCTTATCCATTCAAAATTATTTCGAATTTTGATTTTATTCAGCGAAAATGCGACATGACTTAAACTTATTTTCACTTTGAAATGGTCTTATTTATTTTTAATTGACAAATAATATTGTTAAATCATTAACAAAAAAAAACAATATTTTTTCAATTTTAGTTTGATTTTTATTATATATAAAATTCAAACCAAACACTAACAAAACAAAATAATAGCAAAAATTGTTACTTCCATTAGTTCTTTCAAACTATTTTTTATATTTATTTTGATGAAATTCAAACCTTTTCTTCTATTAAAAGTGTTCACTTCAGTTATATTTTTAGTTAGTTATTATAAGTGTAGTATTAAATTTTCAAAAACAAGGGTAAAAAAATTCTTTGAAAAAAATCGTTAATTTTTTGTACAACATATTGTAAATAATTTGTTTCCCTTCCGCTCATCCATACATATCACATAATAATCACATTTTGTGTAAACAATAACCCCCACCCTACCCCGCTGTAGAAAAAAAAATTGTATTTCGTAATTATATCTGGTTTCTTTCCCAGTTCGATAATTTAATCTTTAAATAAACTATTTTACTTTTAAAACAACTTCCTATATATATAACTTTATTTTTTGGAGATTTAACAACAAAGAATTAAAAATGCATTTAAGAATCTCATGTGAAGTACGCTAGGGACCTCCAAAGTGCACCATAAAATGACGTCATCAATAATGGTAAATATGTATATTGAAGTGAACACTTGAGGGGGAAAAAAGTTTGAATTTAATCAAAATAAATATTTAAAAAATAGTTTAAAAGGACTTATGGAAGTAACGATTTTCATTTTGATTTTTATTATATTTAGTAGGGTACCCCTACTAAATATTATAAAAGCAAATTAAAAAAAGTATTGCAATTTGTTAATGATTTAAAAATATTATTTGTCAATTAAAAATAAATTAGACCATTTCAAAGTGAAAATAGGTTTTTAGTCATGTCGCATTTTCACTGAATAAAATTAAAATTCTAAAGAAAATTTTCAACGGACAACCCTTTAAATTTGAAAAAAGAAAAATGATAAAAAGTATACAATACTTACTTTTGTCGTAAAAAAAAATCTTGTAAAGAGAATAAGATTATTAACACATGTGCGTTTGCTAAAGCGATAACTTTCTCCTTACGAGTTGACTTTAACAGAGTGTATTATGATTTTCAGGGACCTCGAAGGCGTACCACAAAGTCGATGACGTCATCATATGTGTGTACTTTACATAAGATGCTTAAATGCGTTTTTAATTCTTTGTTTCAAATCTCCCAAAAATAAAGTTATATATAGGAAGTTGTTTTAAAGTAAAATAGTTTATTTAAAGATTAAATTATCGAACTGAAAAAGATACCTATTCTTTATCTTGAGATTTTAGTACAAAATTCGAGTTTTTCTACAGCGGGGAGGAGGGGGGGGGGCTATTGTTTACACTAGGGACCTCCAAGCGCATCCATAGAATCGTTGACGTCACTGGTCGTTGCTTTCTTTAAGAAATTCATACATTCGCGTTCCATTTAGCATTTTAAAAAATCTACCTAAAATAAAGTTATACTTTGGAGGAAGGAAGGAAGGAAGTTGTTTTAAAGTAAAATAGTTTATTTAAAGATTAAATTATCTAATTTGGAAAAAAACCCTTCTTTATCTTGCGATACAAGTACAAAATTTTCTTTTTCTACGGCTGGATGTATTGTTTACACATAAAAAATTAGCATTATCATGTGAGACATTGCGAGATTTTATGTACTTATGGATGTCCAAAAGTGAGAGAATTACTTTCATTATGTTGCAGACAAAATTAACAGGGTTTTTTTTTTTAACCCTTTTTATTTTTTAAAATTTTCCTTGAGTTGCACATTTTTGAGACAGATTACTTTTTTTTACTGACAAAAGAAAAAAAGAAAAGAATTGCCAAAATAACTTACCTGCTTAAACTAGTATTTATTTTTGTTTAAGGAAAGAATATTAAAATGGATAATTTTAGGATTTTAATATTTACAAATACTATATTTATTAATATATATATATAAATTTATAATTAAAATATACATTGTATATATATTATATATATATATATATATATATATATATACATAGTCGGCGAGACAGAAGGCAGGGAGGGAGTTCTTTTTTAAAATATAACAATAATAACAATGTTGGTTCTTCTAAGAAAAATATTTATTCAATAAAACAGTAGTTATCATTTTTGTTCTTTTCCAAAATATAACTTTAATATTACTTTTACAAATGTTAGTTTTTTTTTTTTAACTACTAATAAATAATTGGCATCATATTATTTATATTCTATTTCTTTTAAACTTGACTTGACAAAATTGTCATATTTTCCATTGACTTTCTAAAGTATTTATAAAGGAAAATTATAGAGATTTAAACATCTCATTCATATAATTAGAAGTATTGGAGCAAGAGTACAATAAGAACCCCAGTTCATTAACACAACACGCGGAACATGTTCCGGAAGTCACCGGCGTCTTCCGGTTGACCTCGCAATACACGTGGTCGCTATTTACAAAACAACTTGTAAATAAACCTTTTATTTACTTAAATGCAGTACATTCTATATTTCAGAATTTTTTTTTTCTTTTAACATGTTAATATTTATTTTAAGGCAGAGGGTCGATAAATAAAACAAATAAAATATTAACATGTTTTCTTTTAAAACATGTTTTGTCACATGTTTTTGTGTCACTATTTACTTGCCTCCCCACGAGGGCAGGAATGGGGGGGGGGGTATGAAATATTTATCGCCGGACTTAAGTAATCTTCCGTTTTGTAGGAAAAAAATCAAGCTTCCCAAAAAGGGGAACTCTGGATCTTACCTCAGTTTAGAAGGATTTTTCCATACTACACTTTGCTCCTAGCCCGAGGAGGCAAAACGG
Organism: Sepiola atlantica; assembly: GCA_963556195.1. Classification (NCBI taxonomy): domain Eukaryota; kingdom Metazoa; phylum Mollusca; class Cephalopoda; order Sepiida; family Sepiolidae; genus Sepiola; species Sepiola atlantica. Next base: position 147,708,324 of record OY744522.1, read on the forward strand.
AATATTACGCAAGTTATTTTAATAAATAAACGAAATATATACGCTTTTTTAAAAATCGGCTGACTTGTAATCTTTCGTTTTGCAATAACAAAACAATTTATCGTTTTTTTTGTTTTACTTTTATTTACTAAAAAAAAAAAAACAAATTTTAAACGCAGAACATTCTATATTTCGTGTTGTGTATTTTAAGAAAAAGTGGAGACCTATATGAAAATACTTTTTTTTTTTTTGTAGGGAGGTGAGTAAATAGCGAAGGTTTATTCATTTGTTTATAATTGTTGCTTACAGAAAAAAAAGGACAAAAACTTCATAAACTTTAAATTGCTTCTGTTTAGAAACTGAATTTTGAAGTCTAACTCCGCCCTCGTGGGTAGGCAAATTGTGTACACTCACAAATATTTTAATTAAATAAGCATTTCCTTTTTTATTATAACAAAATAAGGGTACTTAAATTTGTTTATAACCTTAAAAAGAATAAAAAAATTAATGGATAATAATTTTTCAATTTCTATAAACTATTACAAAACCATTTTTATATATAAAAGTTAAAAATGATAAATTATGACATTTTTGTCTTACATATATTTTGCATAGCGATAGTCAATTGGTAAACAAAGTCCTTTACCGGTTAATTGATGTCGGATTTTACGAATTTATGCCGTTTGCTAATTTTTAGTAAAACGTGGGAATTTTTTTTTTTTAATTCAGTATCTTATGACTTTAATTTAATAATTATCTTTGAAATAGTTCCCAAAAACTTATATTTATCTTTCAAGGGATTTTTTACAAGTAATTTTTTCAAAGTTCAAAATTCGCTGAATTTTTTAGTTTTTTAGCCGCCGTGATTACATATTTCATTATAATTTATTTTTCACACGTAAATATGCAGTTTTTTTCGTTTAGAGATTAAGTTTAGGCTTTTATCTTTCAAACACAAAGTTTACACGGAAACTAATTAAATAATTAATGATAAGCCCCTTTTTAATAAGCATAGTCTGTACAAAAGGCGGCCATTTTTGCACGTACCTAACAGATACTTTACCCAAAAGTGTTTAGCAATAATAATAAAAAAGGTAAATCTGATGTGCTTTTGAAGACTCTTTCACTTTATGGGCATTTATAACGACAGCAAACAGAAAGAAATAGGGGCGCAAAACAAAAAACAAAAAAATGATACGAAAGGCAAAATAAATTACTCTTCTATAAGTTTATTTGTGTTCAAACTTATTTTAAAGGTTTTTTTTTAGTTCGATTTAAAATTATGTCGAGACGGTATATTAGAATTGAAAACAAAAAAAAAAATGTTGTTTTGATCACGTGACATCGACACTAATTTTAAATCGAACTAAAAAAAACGCTTAAAAATAAGTTAAAACACAAATAAACTTATCCAAGTAGGTAGAATAGTAACTTATTTTGTCTGTCATAACATTTATGGTGCTGCTATCGATCCCGGACCGGCATTCGTGACGTTCGACTCGGAAGCGTTCGTCTGTTCTACGCAAACGCCCGAGAGTTGCCGAGTCGATTTGTTCCAGACGACATTTTTGATACGCGTCCTATGATGATGTTTTGCTTGTTTTTTTGGTAAGAAGTTTTTAAAAAAAACAAAGAAAATTAAACATATTTACATGAATTCTTTTGAAAGAAACAGGAAAAAAACATAGCGAGGTTACTGTTATAAAATGAATACTGTATTTGGCACATGTTCGTCTTTAACCACTGTCCGTTTTTCACAACTTTTTACTGACCATTTTTCTTTTCTTTTTTCGGTGTACACTTATCTATCAGGCTGCTAGAGAATTCCGGCGTTTTTGGAATTTGTTTTTAAATATTTTACATTTTAGGAGGGGGATCAGTTTCCAATCTTAATTCAACGTAGACTGATCCCCCTCTTTTTGACCATCTCAATTAAAAAAAAAATCTTTTTCGGTGTACGATTACCTATCATGTCAATAGAGAATTCCGGGGGTTTTGAACAGAAATTTTAAAAAATTGTGATTTTTAGACGGGGGATCAGTTTTCAATGTAAATTCAACGTGGACTGATCCCCCTCTTTTTAACCATCTCAAATTTTAAAAATTATTATTCTGCATACAATTACCTACCATGTCACGAGAGAATTCCGGGGTTTTTGGAAAGAAATTTAAAAAAAAATGAGATTTTAAGACGTAAAAAGTTGTGAAAAACGAACTATGGTAAAAGACGAACAAGACTGATCCCCCGTCTTAAAATCTTAATTTTATTTTTACTTGCTCGCGATGATACTGCAGTGCAAAGCTGTTCGTAATTCATTTTGGATTTATTTTCTTCAAAAAAACTTCCTGACAAAAAATCCGTCTTCGAAAGCACTTATTTTCAATTTGTAACAAAGTTATCGGCTGCTCGCTGCTTCGGCTCGTCAACACTCGGCCGTTTGCGTAGGCAAGCCGAACGATTCCGAGTCGCACGTCACGACATCCGGTCCGGGATCGATAGCAGTACCACATTTATTTGTTGCCGATTTGTTTTGTTTTTTTATACCCTTTTTCGTTGTTAGCTGTCGTTATAAATGCCCATATATATAAAACATAGTTTCGATTTTTTTTCCTTAAAAGTTGAACTCTTTATCAAAATAAAATAAGACATAAAATAAATGTAGATTGTGTATGTACAACAATTTTACACTTAAAATGTAATAAAATAAAAAAAACAACTTTATACGAAACTAAGAATATATCATTTCATCAACAACAATTCAGTCTAATAATTAATTTACAAACAAGTGATAGGAACGCCTCAAAACTAAATAAACGATATATGAAAAAATTGGGTACTTTCACAGAATAGGACCGATGCTAACTTTGACCCTAACCCTAACGAGGGGATCAAAGTTAGCGTTAGTCTTAATCTACCATCTGTGAAAGCACCAAAAATTGAATTGGAGTAAATCAAATAATGGAGAACAAGGAGATGAGAGACAAACTTAATAAATTAGAAGAAAAATGAACAAAATAAATAAAATTTTCTAAGTAAGATTTCTTTTAAAAAACAAAACAAGTCTAAGTCATAAATAGCAAGTGTCGGTTTTTCCTTTCGACACTAGAGTAAACAACAATCGATTTCAGACATCAAAAAAGAGTTGTTTTTCTTATAAACACATTATTAAAACACGCTTTTCTTTTGTTTAAACTACTTACCAGTGTAGATTTGTCCAGAACGATCGCATCCGAGTTTGTTACTAAGATCTTTCATGAGTGCATCGCGTACATCCCTCCTAAAATAGTCGATGTGCGTGTGATCCCAGAGACAAGGGTGGGCTGCGATGAGAGGTGAAAAAAAAAGACACAAATCATCAAAAAGAGGCTTATAAATAAATATAACAATAATCACGAAACCGATAACAATGATCAGAAATCGAAATAAAACGAAACAAATTTGTCTTACCTTCGAAGAAGTCGACCAATTCGTACTCCTTTTTTTTATCCCACGTAACGCGGTAGTCGGCCATCTTTATGGTGAGTCAGATAGAGTAGTCACGTCTGGGCCGGCTTTAAAAACCACCAACAACCGATCACGCATTTATTTACAAAAATGTTAATGTGAAAAAAAGTTAAACATTTTTCCTCGCGCGTTAATAAATTAGATTTATGAGTTAAAGAGAGTTCATAATGAACACACTGTGCCTAAACGAAATGCACATGAATATTAACTGAGACCTTTGTTTGTATTATTTCGATAATGAGTTAGTTGCCGCTGCAAGACATAACTGATTGAGTATAAAAAAATTCGAAATCACCAGGAATATCGATTTCAATATTACAAGTGATCGAACAATAACTTTTATACTACTGGTAACTACCTCGAAATACATCATTTCGTTATTTTATTTTATTTACACACACAGGTAAATTTTACCATTAGCCCCCACGCTATCAAAATAAAAATGTGATTCTAATTTTTTAATGAATAAATAAACAAATATTTTAGAGTTTAGAATAGGGGTTCACTTTACAATTTTAACGTAAAATGATCATCCACTTCCTGACCAGAAAGCGTTATTGATCACTCAGTTCTTGACCACATAGCACTGGGCAGAACGAGTAACCATTTTTTGTATTTTCAAAATGGCCGCTTTTTTTTTTTAATTATTTTTTTTCTTCTCGTATTGCTGCCCCATTTTTTTTCCCGAATTGCCAGTGGACTTTGGTTTAATCTTGGGTTAATGAAGGGCATGTTTATTCTTTAAGGGTCTTGCTTTTTTTTCTGTTGAAAAAAAAAAAAATACGACCCTTAAAGAAAAAATATGCCGTTCATTAACCCCAACACTAACCCATCGGTCGGAGTGGGGGGGGGGGGCTATATCAAGAAAAAGTGGAGTGACAATAAGAACAAAACAAACTAAATTCTGAAAAAAAAAAAAAATGGCGACTATTTTGGGGGAAAAATGGTTACTCGTTTTGTCTTATGCAATGTGGTCAAAAACTGAATGATCATTTTATGCTAAATTCATATAGTAAGGTGACTCCCTTACAGTCTAAAATATTTTATTGTATTATTTTTATTTTTTATATTATTATTTTTAAAAAAATATATCATTTTTATTTTTCTGTTGGCAGCATGGGGTAAAGAGTAAAATTTTGCCGAAAATTCCCCATTTAGGGCTAATGCATAAACTTTTTTGTTGCTGTTTTTGGGGATGATACATGGAAGAGGCACATGAGAAAATTTAAGTTTTCCTTTGATTTTTACAAACCATAATAATTTTTACTCAAACTGAAACCAGTAATTACTCTCTTAACAGTTTAATGGTTTCACAATTACTTTAGAATTTCGAAGTTTCACAGAGTAAGACATCAGTTTTTCTTTTATCCATAAAATAAGATTAAAATGGCCACCTTTTTTTTAAAATTTACTCATGAATCAACACTTATCGAGGCTAAAAGCCATTTGAAGATGTTAATGAGATGGATTGTCAGTTAAATGATGAAGAATATTATGAGAGGATTGAAAATAATGATTGGAATTAATAACATTTGATGACTTATGAGGACAGTTTATGACCAAGTATTTATTGACATTGGATCTGAAGATGATCATGTTGTAGTCTGCAGAGAAGCAATCCTGTGATAATGTGTTTCACAGAGAAGTTCTTGAAAAGAAACACTGTTCATAGAAATTCCGTTTGATGTTAGGCACGGGAAGTTTTTTTCAGTTGTGGTAAGAAGACGAGTTCTTGCTGTGAATGTTTTACAAGGGGGGGGGGGACCAGAAATTGGAGTTCAGTTGAACACCTTTTATGGAAATAATGAAATAGTAGAGAAAGACTAACAATGTCATTTCTGTGAGAAAGGGGCTGTAGAGAACAGAAGAGATCCCCCCCCCCCACCCCACAAGATTGTGAAGTTGATTTTGAACTCTGTCAAGGCAAGTAAAAGTGCTCTGAGCGGCGCCTCCCCAGATGTGGTAGCAGTATTTCAACTTGGGAAGTATATGACTTATATCGGTAAAGGATTGCATTGGGTTGTCCAGAAGAGATGCTGTATGCTGATGATTTAGTACAATGGAATATTTACTTGTTAAGTTAGAGGAATGCTATGCTATGATTGACAATTTCTTGATTTATTACAGATTCAAACAACTTATAATGCACAGGAGCTGGATCCGTCTATACTGAAATGCAGAAGACTGATCATCAGTATTTTTAAATACTGGAAAACCAACAAAGTTTTCCAAGGAGATGGAAAGCATTTCCCCTTTAAGCAACAGTTGAATAGTTTTGTAAGGATAGGAGCAAGTTCCAGCAGCAGATTCTTAAACACAATGACTGAAATGTCAGGATCAGTTGCTTTGCTGGCATCAAGTTCGACAACATCTCGGACAGATATGACTATCACTTAGAATATTTACATGATTTTACCATCGTTACTCATCGAAATCTGAAAGTAATTTTAAAGCCTTAAACTGACAGATGGAAAGTAATTGAACTGGCTACCCTGGTGCCCCCTTGACGTAAATTCACTAGACCAACTCGACAATCAGCTAAATCTCATCCATTCACTGTGGAGGTCCCCAGATGCCGGAGAGCCTTCTACTCCAATAGCTTCTTTCCTCGTGCTGCGGACCTCTAGAACTCCCTCCCTGCTCCCCCGACAGTACTGACATGCAGAGGTTTAAAACTAATTTAAACAGACACCTTGCTACACTGCTCCCAACTTGAGGTGACACCCAAAACCCACACCCAAATTCTCAGTAACCCTTTACGTCTACAGTGGCAGCCTGCCTTGTTTGGGGTGAAATATGTTTTAAAAAAATTAAAAATCTCCTTTTTTTTTAATCTTTAATTAAAGTTGAAAACAACGCAAAAACACATGTCAAGTATTATGGTTAATTTGTGCTCATATATAAAATAACTTTTTTAACTATTCAAAAAAATATTCTTTTTCAGAAAATGTAATTTAACAGCAAAATCTTAATTCTTATTCACTTGCACTCTTAGAAAAATAATTAATTTTTAGTTAATAACTAGAGTCAAATACGTCCAAAGATGGACTGTTCCCATATCTGGAGAGATTCTGCTCAGAGCATCCTTTCCTGCCTTGACAGAGTAGAAAATTAACTTCGAAATCTAATGGGGGGGGGGGGGATGTCCTCTTCTCTTCCTTAAAGCCTCTTTCTCACAGAAGAGAGGTTGCTAGTTTTCCTCTACTCTATCGTTATTTTCATGGTAGGTGTTCGACAGAGATCCAATCTATGCCCCCCCCCCCCCTAAAACATTCACAACAAAAACACATCTAGCTACAACCACTGAAAATGATTTTCCTTTCTTCTTCTGTGTACTCAAAACTAAACGGAACTTCCATGAGAAAAGTTTTTATTCCAATAGCTGCCCGTCTGTGGAACAGAATATCACAGCGTTGCTTCCCAGCTGACTACAACATGGTCGTTTTCAAATCCAACGTTAACAAGTTCTTGTTGAGCCGTTCTCTTAAATAATCAAACTTTGCTCAGTCCCAACCATCGTTACCAATCCTCCGGACAAACTCATTAATCCTTATCCTCTGGGCCTTGATAAGCGGTGACACTTAGTCGAATAAAAAGTAGTAGTTACAGCTAAAATCACGTTGACACATTGGTTCCTGTCAGATCACTGAAGTTAAGGTCAGTACTTAGATGGGTGACAATTTGAGAAAACCAAGTACTGTATGCAAACAGTCCACCCCAGTGTATAAATGGATACTAGGCATGCTGGTAAGTACAGCTGGTGAGAGAATAGTGTTCTATCACGGGGATTGTTCAGGCCATCCGTTCACTAAAATTAATGGTCAAGGCTTTGATAGACACAGGAAACACTGAAAGCTTCATAACTCACTAAATTGTCTGGCAGCTGGGATGAGGTGTTACTTCTGTAATTCCATAGTTTCTTCATATCTTTCATGTAAAATTAGAGGCACCTGTTCAACTGACCTACTCGTTCATCCTACTGGGTTTACTTTAATATGAAACTGGCAATTTTGCACGACTTAAAACTACAACTTCTTGCAATGAAACTGGCACTTTCCAATCTCATTTGGAGGATCTTTACCTGGGCGAAGTGAGTGAGTGATCGTTTTGCTATAGATATCTAATCTCTTTGTTTACACACCTTTCACCTTACTAAAATTCCATAACTGAAATATCGGCGCTTTGCAGATGCTGATAAAACCTTCATGGGTTCTGAAATAAAGAGACTTCTGTAAGAAGGAATAACAGAACAAACAAGCCGCGCGTGCGTGGTCCCCCTCTGTATGTGACTCGATGTGGGGAGTGTAAAATGTAGAGATGGGCGGTTTTACCGAAAAACCGCGGTTTTTCGGTTTCGTCTCCATACCGAATCGGTTTTTTTTTTTAAAACCGTAACCGTTCGGTATTGTTTTTACTACAGTAAGCCACCATATACAAGGAAACACGGTTGAAAAGATTTTCCGATTTGAATAAAATTGAATATTACCAAAAAATGTTATATTAGTAAGAGGACAGATTGAACAAATATATTACTGCAATTACTGCTATAAACACGAGGCGATTTTTGTTTATTTTCATTCTAGAACGAATTTTAAACATTTTAAAATATGAATATAGAAAATGTTGTTACATTTTTCGTACCCAACTAGTAAATAAATTAATCTTTCATCTTTTTTTATGCATTAAAATTATAATTGTACGTTGTTTTGTCTTTCGGTAATAGTAATTTTAAATTATCTTATCCTAAAAAATATTGTCCTTTTTTTGAGCGAAAGTCAACAATGGCTACTAGTATTGCTGATATAACAATCAATCAGCAGCAGCGTCTTGTAAAAAAAGATAAAAATACTTTTTAAAAAAGTTAATCCTATTTGGTTCTTTTATAAAAAATACTTTAAAAAATACTGGTTTTCACTCAACTTTCGAACTTCTAGTAGTAATGAATTTCTAGTCGCCAATTAAAAGAAAAAAAAATTAAGATTCTACTTTTTTAGGCGATTACGTCTTAAAGTCTTGGCGAAAAAAAGAAAAAAGAAAACAACAAAAAATAGTTTAGAATTTAGAGTGGGGGATCAGTTTCGCATATAAATTTAATGTAAAATGATCTCCGATTTCCCGGGCATTCTTGCCTTTTAGTGAAATTTATAAAATAAATAATTACTCTACCATTAACTCTAGGTACGACTAACAAGCCCACCTCCTAAAAATGCCATCTTGAACGTATCGTACCATTAACCTTAAATATGAGTGGCAAGCCACTCCTAAAAAACTCCCTTAACTCTAACACTAAGTCCGAATGGCAACCTCCATCCAAAACAAAACCCCTTCCTTAACCTTATCACTAACCCTAAGTCCGAGTAGGAAGCCCTAATCCTACAAAAAAGCCCATTAAAACCACACATAATCGTCTAAAAAAAAAAAAAAGCAGACGCCCATAAAAAAAAACGCACAGGATTTATTTGCCATAGAAAAAAATTGATTAATACCCTAAAACGCTAGAATGCCCGGAAATGGTGAATTATTCTGCATTAAATATATGTGAAACTAATCCCCCACTCGAAATTCTAAATGAATTGTTTTTTTTTTCTTTCTGCTAAGTTTTCAGGGTGTTCACACTTAATTGCCCCTAGCCCTACCACTAACCTGAAGTTCAAGTGGTAAGCCCCCCTCCTCCCACAAAAACCCTTATAATCGTCTAAAAAAAAAGAAAAAAAACAAAAAACAAGAAAAACGCACAGGATTTATCTCCCATAGAAAAAATAATTAACTGTCCTAAAATGCTAGAATGGCCTTGAAATGGGGGATTATTTTATGTGAAACTGATCCCCACTTTAAATTCTAAAATAATTGTTTTTGTTTCTTTCTTTCTGCCAAGTTTTTCAGGGTGTTAACATGTAATTGCCTAAATAAAAAAAGTAGAATCTCATATTTTGGGGAGGTAAGGGGGTGAGTTAGCAGAAGGTGTAAATCTACAATAATGCTAAAGAAATCTTGCAATATATTCATTTTTAAACAGTCCTAGTATTAGATTTTAGTTTCTTGTACATAAAATGTATTACAATTCAACTTTGAGTTTTCTAACTTCTTTCTTTTAATGGATTCATGGTATTTTTAAGGTATTGCAGCATATTTATGTGCACTTAGTGCAGATTACTTGGAAACCATTAATTTCTGGAGATTTTCAGTGGCATATTCTGATTCTTTGTACAAAAATACACTTATATGGTAAATTTCATTGCTTAATCTTGTGTTTTAACAAAGATATAACATTTTTACTGAAAAATTAGTGTAAAAAATGTGACGAAACGCATATGGTATTAAAGAGGGGAAAATATCCAATTGTGCGAGGCACAAAAATAGTTATAACTTCCTTATTTTTAGTCAGATTTAAAAAATTTAAAAAGATTCTTTCTTAGATCATCAAGCTCTTTCTATATATGCCATTATTGAGATATTCTAAGCAATTTAAATTTTTTCATGTGTATTGCTACTTGTAGGAAGAAATCTTTGTTTACAATTTGTTTATTAACATTTTGAATTTTCAAATGAAAAAAAGAGAAATACGACAGACAACATGACATCGTATTTTTAGCATAAACTATTTTCAAATGAAAAAGAAAAAATCAAACGCGTTCCGTATGATGTCGAAAATCTATTTGATTCAACTCAAAATTGTAAAATAATTATTTGTTTGTTTCAGAGTTATCTAAAAAAATAAGTTATTAAAATGAAATTTTTAAAAAATACTTGTAAAAGTAAATAAACGAAAAGTAGTGAGTAAGTATAAACATTTAAAAAGAAAAAAAGTAGTTGCCAATGCTAGTGTCACTTTATTCGGATTTTAAAAATTATTTTAAACATTAGGCATTTCATTGTTTACTTTTGAAAAGCCACTTCATACATAAATTGTCATTTCTAGAGAACTATCTCTCAACTATACCGTTTTCTCTCCCAAAAATGGGTTATTCAAAAAGTAGACTATGCAACGATTTATATTTTACTAAATTGTTAATATGGTATTTATTTAGAGTTGACAATTTATTCGAAAGTTTAATTATTAAACTTTAATCCAAGTCATGAATTCTATGACTAAAATTACCTTAAAGCTTAAAAAATGACTTTAGGTGAATTAATAATCTCTACTTTTTTTTAACCATCCTTCCTTTTCCCATGGCGCGGTTTTCGGGTGTACTACTAGTCTTTTACGCATGTCTATAAAGTTTTATTACCCTGTCTTAAAAACAAATATTAACCCCAACACGCACCAGTTGACAGAACTTCGAGCACACAAAATGACAGACATCCCAACAGTCAACACCGGCAATTCGAGAAGTATATGGTGTGTTTATTTTACGCGACAAGACACAACGTCTTGCAAACATTTTCACCTATTAAAAAATTAAAATTTTTATCTGTCAAATAATTTTGACAATATTTCATTTTCATCATCATTTTTGCTTAATTTTATTTGTAAAATTATTTTGTTTGTTTAAATAAATTTTCGTTTTTTAATTTCTTGCATTTCTGAGTTATATTTTAGCTTCTGATGGGTTAAAGAATTAGATAGAATGTATATTCAAACTCAGTTTTATTCTTCAGAAATCTTTCATGAATCTTTGGTCACTGTTTTAACGAGTTAACTGTTAAAAAGGTATCAGAACTTTGATTACAACAGTCAACACCTTAAAACTTATATGATTCATATCATGGAGAATGATTCAGTCACAAAATTATCGAAACAGTGGCATAATTCAACTAAACGTTGAATAATAACTAATCATCACACAAGAGAATGAATAGCTTCCATAGTAAAAAATTTTTTTTCAAAAAAAACGAAAAACCGAACCGTAAACCGAGGTTTTAAGGGAAAAAACCCGAAACCGATACCGAAACCAAAATTTCAAAACCGCCCAACTCTAGTAAAATGTAATAAATTTGGGTAATTTGGGGCATTTTTGATCCCCTGGGGGCGCGAACCAGAATTTTTCTGAGGTCAAGGATGCTCATTTTATATCCAGAACAATTGCCTCTACATTTTGGCTAAGTTTCAAAAAGATTGAATGGATGGATGGATCAAATGTTATGGGAGAAAAGGGTCATTTTTTGCCACTTTGGGGGCTTTTGACCCCCTGGGAGCGCGAACCAGATTTTTTCCAAGGTCAGCGATACTTATTTTCTATTAGGAACAATTGCCTCCACATTTTGGTCAAGTTTCAGAGAAATTGAATGGATGGATGAAAAGTTATGAGGCAAAAAAATGTCATTTTTTGCCATTTCAGAGCCTTTTAACCCCCAGGGGGGCTAACTAGATTTTTTTTCAAAAATCGGAGAATGTCACTTTCTAACCTGACCAAAGTTACAACTTCATGCAAAATTTCAGAGAAATTCAATGGATGGGTGTGGAGAAAAATCCGGACTGACGGACGGACATGCCTCAAAACATAAAATCGGGGGACCCAAAAAAAATTGACTACATTCTATTAATGAAAATCTTCCCTTAATCGTCAAACTTTTTGCTGCTGTACCAAACGAAACAGGTTAACGAGTTGCTTTCCTTTCAAAAACTTTCTTCAGTCAAATGTAGAAAAAGAAAGTTGTGCTATCAAGGAAGTGGTGAGAAAATGCTCGCCGCTTTTATTAGGAAAATATTTTACCATCGTTACAGACGACCAAAAAGCCAAAAATGTTAAATTTCGAGAGACTAGGGAAAATAAAGAATAAAATTTAGTGATGGTGATTAGAATTGGGGTGCTACTGTTATGATATTGTGTCGACCTAAAAAACATTCTTGCCGAAGTCCTCTTTGATGCGTTCTGCAGAGCTGGTGTGATACAAAAATTGTTTGAGCTACATATTCGCCATTGTCATCTGATACAAACAAGGTTTATTCAATTAATAAAGATAAAAAGTTTGCCATATCTCATCGAAGAGATACAGAAAATGTTCTGAGTGATCTGAATGAATTTGTTTGAAACTTAAGAATCTAATCATTAGACTTAACCACCCTCAGAAAATTAACACAACATATGAATCAACTCAGTATAATCTTTTAACGGCAAGTTCCCTACACCTCAAAGAACCATTACTTACTGAATATTGTAGACAAATATTTTCATTTTAACCACCCTCAGAAAATTAACTCGACATATGAACCAACTCAGTATAGACTGAGGAAAAAGTATCACCTGAAGTACATACAGGGTGATTCCCCCAAATTACACCCATAGATTGTTCATAAAATTCACAATCCTTTCTGCAATCCAACCGTATTTGGTACGAATAAACTACACTCAATGCCTGAATATCCACTAAATTTCAGTCATGAATGTCCAACAGTTTGTATAAAGCTTATGAATGTCAACTATTGGATTGAAACAATATACCTATTTTTTCTCTTTAGATTGAAAAAAAAACAAAACTTTTTATTGCCATTGTTTCATATTGTTAGGGTTCAAAAGATTATGCATTTCTATTTATCTCCTTTTTTTTTTTCAATAACTCTTTCACTTTCCTCTCTGATCGTCTTCTTGGACAGGAAGTTAGTTAATTTCTTCATTCTTATACACACACTTTTAGAAAATAAGTATTATCTCTTGAATTTACTTACTTTTTAATGTTCTAAAAACACAAAAAAAAACATTTTACTTTCATTAGATCACTATTATTTCATTAAAAAAAATCCCACTCCTCACTCAAGAAAATTAATTTTTAGAAAATAAAGATAAGGAGTGGAAATGGAAAAAAGGGAGAAGGGGGACAGGAAAAATGAATAGTTGGGAGAAAGAGAGCGAGTCAGGCTGAAAAACAGTAGAGCAGGAAGAGTGAACATGAGACAGACGGAGAAGGGAAAGAGAAGAGGTAGGGTGAGCAAGACAAGAGAGGAATGAGAAATATAGATATTACAAAACCTTTTTTCATATGTGAATCCACCTGAGTTGTTTTATTTTACTAAAAATCTCATCATTTTTTTTAACTTAGTTCACCCCAAACAAGGAAAGTTGCCACTGTAAACGTAAAGGGACTACTGAGAATTAGGGTGAAAGTTTTGGGGGTCATCCGAAATTAGGAGCTGTGCAGTGAGTTGCTTGTTTACATTAGTTTTAAGTTTTTGCATGTCGGTACAGTCGGGAAACAAAGAGCAGGGAGAGAGTTCCAAAGGACGGCAGCACAAGGAAAGAAGCTATTGGAGTAGAAGGCTCTCCGGTATCTGGGGACCTCCACAGTGAATGGATGGGATTTAGCCGATTGTTGGGTTGGTCAACTGTATTTACGTCGAGAGGGCATCGGAGCAGCAAGTTCATCAGAGCACACTCCATTGCAGTACTTGTAAAACAAGCACAAGGATGCAACATTGTAGTGATGGGACAGTGGCTGGAGCTTGGTAGATAATTAGAGATCTATTAGATTAGTGACTCTTTTTTGGACCTTGTCTAAGAGGGAGAGACTAGTGAATGGTGCACCAGCCCAGATGTGCGGATGGTGACTTTGTAGCGATATAGGATACTGTCAGGTGTGAGAAGTTTTCTAGCTCGGTTGAGGGAGCCCAATTTCTTTGCAGAAGCCTTACGACACATCGGCCGGTTCAGAGTTGAAACAAATACTTTCACATTATTTAGACAAACATAATTGAAATAAGATGTATGCAAAAACCAAAGGTTTTGTGTTTCTTGGCTCCGTGGTTTCAGGACCCTCATCTGAGATTAACAGAATAATAAGAATAGCAACCTCTGCATCTGGACAACTAAAAGAAAAGGTATGGAACAGCAAAGATATACCAACACCTTTGAAGTTAAGGCTTTACAATGCATTGATAGTTCCTATTGCAAGTGAAACATGAAGTATACTTGCAGAGCATGAGAGAAAGCTCAATGTCTTTGAAATGCAATGTTTAAGAACTATCCGTAGTTTGGATATGTTTCCCGGCTACCAGACTCCAGCTATGTAGAGAAATCATATAAAGATTTCATTGAAAAAAGATCAAGAGGACGACCAATAAAGAGATGGGCTGACCAGATATGGTTTGAGACTGGTATGCTGCTTCTGACAGCTAAAAGACTGGCCCAAAACAATGACAAGTCGTGGAATTGTGTTCTCAAGCATGTGGTAAAGATTTCTGGAGTATGCACACAAGTCAAGTAGGCACTTGTTTTAACAGTATAAGTGTAGTGTAAAAAAGTAATTTATTTTCTTAATGTATAAAATAACTTGAGGGACGCTACTATGGCCTTATTTGATCTTCGTGACACAAGCAGTTAACATGTTTGGTTGTTAACTTTTTTTTTTTTTTTTTTTTTTTTTAGAGTGGAGTAATAATTTTCCTTTTCCATTTTTTTTTTTTTCATAATTAAATTTCTGTACACAATGTGATTTTTAATGTAATTTGAATTATTTTCCTCTAAAACATCCACTTGGCATTATATTTTTACCCGGGCAACGTCAGGTAGGGTCAGCTTCTTATATATATATATATATATATATATATATATAAGAAGATTTAATGAATTATAAGATTCCAATTGTTCAAAGAATTAGAACAACAAGTCTATTATGGCGTATGGTCGTTTCCAAAACATTCTGGAAATACTTAATTTTATTTTTTAAAATATCAACAAAAGCTACTCCAAAACGTCTCTTCATCAGCGCCTTTAGCACCACATCTTACAGAAATTCAAGGAAAAAATAACAAGCTCGTATTGTACGGACATATACTGCACACAAATGACATCACCGTTATGAAAACGGGATTCAAGATGGAGGTCCCTGGGAAAAGAATGAGAGGACTACCGAAAGAAAGGTGCTTGAATACCCTACACCAAGATCTCCAGAGGCTTGAACTTCACCCTGACCAAGCATTTAACTGCATAGCAGATGGAGAAATCTAGTACAGACTCTCCTGCACAGCATAAATGCAGAAAAAAATATTAATATGCATACATAATTTGTTTTTCATTAAATTTGAAATAGAATTATAGATTAAAATAAGAAATGCCAAAAGAGGCAGAATAAATAAATCATTATTAAAAAGTACACATTTTCAATTACATAAAAAACAAAAGAATCATATTAATATTAAATGCTGCAAGAAAAACATTTCTTCATTCAGGACATTTAGACAAAAAAAAAAATAGACACACATTATATATATATGTGATAATTTTTTTTAAACAAAAAAAAAAAAGAAAATACTCCTTTGCTCTGAAAATAAAATATAAAGCATCAATTTGTTTCCTTCAAGAAAATACATAAAAAAAACTATTTCTCTATAAAAAAATATTTTTAAAAAATATCTCAAGAACGCATAGTTTTTTTTATAGTTAAAAAAAAAAACCTACCTCCGTCCATGATTTTTCTGAGATCAATCTTTTCCACATCATCATAATATTTCCATTGCCGTTTCCGTTCTGTGCTTCGATGTTACCACCAAACGTGACCGTGTCATTCAGAGTAAGAGGTGCTTCAACTGACTGACTTAAATTCATGTTATTCACTTCAAAGTAGGGGATAAAAGACCTGAAAGACAATTTTTCGTAAAATATACTACCATATTGACCTCAGTATATTCTTTATATTAATAAAATTGTGTGATCATTTCTCATATATGTCTATTTCTCGTGTCAACGTAACTTTGATAACTACACATTTAATTAATTTTTTTAATTTACTATTACTCAAATATTTATTAAAAAAAAAAAAAAATGCAATAGCATAAAATCAAACAATTAAAAAAAAATCCTTTTTAAAAAATTCTTTAATTACAAAATAAAATCCATTTTCATAAGTCAGCCATTTTAATCTTTTTTTAATTATCGAAAAAAAAAAAAAATGAATTACTTTGTGACCCTTCGAAATTTAAAGGAATTTAGAAGCATTTAAACTGTTGAATAAAAAAATAATTTCTGGCTTTATAATTTCCACCTATTGAAAGTTTTGAAAGCTATTTACACCCAATGATTTTATAAATAGATAGTAATATATGACCTTAGATTTACTAAATTAATTATAGTTTTATAATAATTTGATTCAATTAATAATTTAATGACCAAATGTTATCATAATTAAATTTTCAAAATCCTATTTGAAAAAAAAAAAAAAATTTGGTAAAAGAAAAAGAACGGAAAAACGCAAACTAAAAATGAAAGTAAAAAGACTCCCGGGCAATGCCGGATAGGTACAGCTAGTAATAATAATAATAATATATCTGTCAAGTAGTTTTTGATAAACTGACAGACAAAAAATGCCTGACTATAATATAGATTTTAATAGAATATTTTGGAACCACTTGATTTTGATAATATCGTATTTCAGGTTTATTGTTTCTAAATATGGAACAGTACTTTTAACATCTCTCATCATACTAGAAATTATTGGCAAGAAAGATTTAAAAAATTGAGTCCACTGCACAATTTGATTTTATTATCCATAATAGAGGGGACTACTCTGTCTAGAAAAATGTAAATCAATTTAACTAAATCGAACACGGAAACGGGCGAAGAATAAATAAAATAAAATTTTAAATTAAATTTTTTTAAATTTATAAAATATACATAAAAATCTAAAAATTAAAAATATTAATATTGATATTGTCACATAGATTTAAAGACGAACAATGGATTTGAAGCAAAATTAAATTAAAAAAATATTTAAAATTTGATTTCAATTTCTGCTGAATAACCCTCACTAGCAACGGCCTTCATATGCACGTTTGAATTAAGGTTGAACACACACCTGCCGAAGGGAGATTTTCCACAAATATATTATACGGAACTTATATCAGACCGCCCTGACGCAAGTAAGATTGTAATATAATATAAAAAAATATATATATATTTAAGTGAAATATTTTTGAAAATCAACACATGGTGCAGTTTAAATGAAAATAATAATTTATTTAATTTTCTTTTCTTTTCTTCTTCCTCGGGGTTAATACCATCAAAATGAGGAAGAAGAAAAGACAAAAAACAGCCTGACAAAGTTGTTTTACAACGAAAGCTTGCAAAAAAAAAAAAAAAATTAAATTGCACCATGTATTGATTTTCAAAAATATTTCACTAAAATATATTTTTATGCGTGCTTCAAAGATGTTGTCAATTTCCTTATATATATATATATATATATATATATTGTATTAATAATAAAGGTGGAAACTGCATAACTCATTCCACTTGTATATGTCTTAATTTGCTTCAGTTTGAGTCTATCTGTTACACCTCTGTATTGTATTGCGTTCTACAAATTACCTTTATATACACATTAAACAATGCTTCAAGCAAACTACATTAACTTCTTATCTATAATAGAGTAATATGTTAGGTTTTGGAATTTTTAAGATGACGATTGGTAACCTGTATTATTTGAACTACAACCAAGATCAGAATAGTAGTCTGAATAATCCAAATAATACAGAGTATTGATTCACTCCTCTCCAGGAGTTAGGCACAAGGCCAGTTTTTATCTTACTCCCACAAGTAAGATGTGACCCAAGGTCGCGTCGGGAAAGAGGGGTTTAAAAATTGCCTGGGCAGCCCTGTCGGCATTCCCCGGTAGGGGCGCCTCAGGCAGTAAGCAATAAACTTACTCCTCCTCAAAGAGGGGAGGCGAAGCTTGGGAGGGTGAACCTCCTAGAACTGCACAGGACAGACCCATAGACCGGCGTAAATCAAGTCCCGAAGGCCAAGACAATACCAGTCTATGGGGTGCAGTATCCATCAGAACAGATACTACACTTTGATCTTAGCCAAAAGGCCAAAGAAAGTGTATTTGTAACATTTTACCAGCTTATGACACACTCATCATCTCAATGTTGTTTCATGCCAAACTTACTGCAACTGTCAAGTAGTTTTAGAGCTGACAAACAGACAGAAAAATGGCCATTTTAATACAGACAAGTGTAACTATTCGTTTAAAAATGGCATGTTTCATTTTTCAAATAAATCAAGCATCAAAATAAAAATAGCCAAGTTTGTATATCACAATAACATTTACATTCAAGCAATGAAGTGTTTACATCACACTCATCAAAATTATCTTTATCACAAGAGTCGTTTATTGCTACACAAATCATTTTCATTTTTTATATATTTTGTGTTCAGTTTGTAGAAAAGAAAATTACGAGTTTGCCTGTCTCCTTTCCAATCACCAATGGCCTTACTTGGTGAGTGAAAAAGGGGACAAAGAAACTTTCTTTGATGAAGTGACTGTTACAGAAATTAGACACATAAATAAATATACAGATACACAAGGTTTATCATTATAGTATGAAGGATTTTGAAAGAATATTTTAAAACTTTTGTGAAGTCATATGCAAGGTCGTGGAGAAATGGGAAACTCCCAACTTTTACCTCAATTACATAAGAATTATAACTAAGCTAGCTTGTATTGAAAAAATCTTTTGACATTTATACATTATCTTTGTTTCTTGCATTTCTTTATCTTTAGTTCTATGTATATGATGAAATACAATGTATTCCAATAACGTTAAAAGTATACGTTTGAGTTAAAGTATTATTTTTCTTCTCTAGATCTAATCAACAGAAAAATTGTCTGTTTCCAACCAGATGGAGTATTTAATGACAAAATACAATTAAAATAGATTATATAACAAAATACAATTAAATAACCGAAAACTATTATTGGTTATTTATTAGTTAATACACATCTGCATAGATGTTTTTTTTTTTTTTTTTACTAGTAATAAGTCATCGCTTATCATGGTCCAAAGGCCACTTGAGGATAAGGGTTAATGAGATTTTCAGTTGTCGATGAACAACACCTTGAGAGGGTTGGCAAAACAATGGGTGAATTGGTCAGATTTTGATTAAAGTGGACAGCTCAACAAGAATTTATAACATTTAACTTAAAAGTGGTGAAAAATGATTTATTTTTTATGTGAAAAAAAAAAAAAAAAGGGTTGGTGTTTTTCAAATTTGGTGTGCATGATATTGTGTGGCTCTATGCATATAAAGATAGCACTACCTTAAAGAAACAGGAAGACCACTCATCAATATGGTGCACTTAACATGTCTTTCACAAAATAAATCCAAGTTGAAAACTTTAGTGAATAAAATACTAAAAATCTTTTTGCCATATTATCAAATTGTGTTTGTCTGTTTTTTTCATGATTCAATCAGAGTTTTTTTTATTGATTTACTATTAAAAGACAAATCTAGATGATCTTTAATGTGTTATGAATCATATTAAGAAGATTCAACGTGTTAGCTGCTGAAACAAATTTTAGAACAGTCAAAATAGCGCTTCCGCATCATTTTTGCATGTTTTTTTAGGCATAATGAGATTTTTCCCAATGTTTAGTCTAGTTTGATCTAATAATTATTGCTTCCATTATAATCAATTTTTGTTTACCACAAGATGACATTACATTTGTCAGGATATTTCACTTGCTTAAAGCCTGCATTTTTAGTTATACACTGCGAAAATTGATTTCTGGAACAATAGCACACAAGATCGTTCAAATTTCTAACAAACTTTGAACGATCGTAATTCGGTGGCTAAGAGTGCTACCGAAATAAATTTGATATCATTGTTTACGCTTTGCAAAGATCTATGTGTCATTATTAACAGTTTTTAGATATAATGAAAATAAAATTTTAATTTCGGATACCTAGTTATATAGCTGTCATATTGTAGGTAGCGTTAGCTGAATATACAGCATAATCACGTTGACACACCTGTTCTCGTTAGATCACCAAAGTTAAGCGATGTAGAGCCTGGCCAGTACGAGATGGGTGACCATTTGGGAATGCTATGTGCTGTATGTCATCTTCCCATGATCAGGATATACATGTGGCTGGAGAGCACTTGTGAATTTGATATTCCCTGTAAACTTCCTCCTCTGGAGGAAGTCGGCATAGTCAACCCAGGGCTAATACCACACTAGGTATTACCGATTTGGTTGTTAGATGAATTAGTGACAAAACAGCTATTGTCAGAAATTACGGTGCTTATGCATATCAGCCCTGACATTGAAATATTTAAAGAATGTATAAACTTTATTATGTACTTACGTGTTAGCTGAAAATAAGATTGTGCAGAAAAAATTACGCAAATTCATCCAGTAGTTATTTAATTATAAATAAAAAACGATTTTAACGATTTTATCACTCGGTAGATATTTCCACTATTTTGTATCTTAGATTTTCCAGTGGGCAAGGACGATAACTCATTTTCACGATTTCGGGGTTTGGGGTCTCCATTGTTTACAAAAATATCAAAATGTACGTAAAATCATTTTTTTTCTTTTTCTTATATTTAAATAACTACTGGATGAATTTGCGTAATTTTTTCTGCACAATCTTATTTTCAGCTAACACGTAAGTACATAATAAAGTTTATACATTCTTTAAATATTTCAATGTCAGGGCTGATATGCATAAGCACCGAAATTACTGTCACCTAGGTCACAGGTCAGACATTAAATGAGCGAAGTTAGATAATAAAGAGTTTTCACGGATTCAAATATGTGTATGTGAGATTTTTTTTATTATTTATGGGGGTTAGTTTTCACAGACCCATGAGTAACAATGTAGTCGTTATAAGAGTTAGCCGCAAGGGGGTGGAAAGATGGGACCACCAGCAGTTTAAGCCTTCTCGGTTTTAAATTTCTGGATGGTTACACACTATGACAAAAAGCACCTGATGAAGGCCGGAGCGTACATGACAAAAAAAAATGGCAACATTCTGAAACATAAATGATGTACTAGATGTTGAATGCATGAATATTAAAATTGAATACAGAGAAACCAAAAAGGTAAAAGAAGAATGTTATTTGGGAGTTGATTTTTGATGATATATTTATTTACCTACTAGACACCATCCTCGAGTGTCTTCAGTATCTCTGTACAAGGGTTTGTCATGACAACCGGACATGAGGAACCATTCACCCTCCAAGTAAACCCTGACCAAATATTCAAGTAACATAGTATTCAAAGCCCAAATAAGAACCCCTCGACACAGCTATACACTTGCTTATACGAAGAATGGTGCACCTTCTCCTAGTGATGTTACTTCAAGTAACAGCACTTAGCTGGATGCTCCACTAGACTAGATGAATCCTTGTCCTGGACTCCAGTAAGACCAAGAGACCACAAGAAAGACATACTATAGCATAGTTAACTGGTCAACTGAGGAGAAGAAAATTAATGTTCTTCACTTCTTTACTAACTCAACATTTGAGAGGTAGAAGTGAATCTTGATTGAACACTCAGATACCTATGTATCGCATATAGAGATTAAGTGTTAACCTCAGGAAGGGGCCCCTTGATTTCTGAGACTTTATACTGAAGTAAAATGAAAAAAAAAGTTAGCAATCATATTTTGTCTATTGTATCAAGGGCAAATGGAATGATTGGATGGATGGTTAAAAATATCACTTCAATAAAGTCAAATGTGGTTTTAATATATATCACTCTAATAAGACTTCATATAGAGTATAGCACACAGACCTGGGCTCAAGTGTCTAGACATGGAAATTGGAATGTCATATTGAGATTCGAAGACATACAAAGAAGAGTGACAAAACTAATAAAAAGAGTAAAAGATTATATTTACAAGGAGAGATTGGAATAATTAGAATTAACTATTTTAATAGAGAAAAATGAAAAGCGATTTAATTGAAACTTTTAAAATAACAGTATTTCTGATTGACATTAAAAAAAAATATTTCTCCTCGATCTGGAAGGCAAATTTCAAAACTCAGATCTATTAACTAATTAAATTTTTTTGCTAATAGAGTAATATATTTTTGATCAGATCAGATTATGAACAGCAATAGCATGGAACATTTTGAGATTGAATTAGATGAATTCAGAAATAATGATGATAAAAGGAATTGAGAGAACATTTTTGGGAACTATCGGATGAAATATTTAACATAATTTGATTTCTATATTGATAGTGTATTAATAGTGTCTGTGCAAAAAAAAAAAAATGTGTTGAATTTTAAAGATAGTTAAAAAAAGAAATCCCCTCCTCCCCCCCAAAAAAAAAATGTGAACAACGACAATACTCAGAAACATCGTCAAACACATGAAATAGATTATAACTGATCATGATGTTTAGAGATAGAACATAAATATTTATCATATTTTAGCAGAAATACAACAAGAATGGTCGAAAGAGAAATGTGTACTTACTCATTCTCTGGATCAAGGTCATAATGGTCGAACATATCTGTAGCATCAATACCTATAGTTATCGTACCCTAGAAATAAATACAAAATGGCATTAATACAGGATATATTGGTAGATTAATTCATTTAACATATTTATGTAGGACGACAAACTAGTTGGGCAACATGTTAACTTTACGTACCAAGCCTAATATATTAGACTAGTGTACCATTTGCTATAATGGTTAGAGTGTTCGCTAATGAACTGAGAGACCAAGGTTCAATCCTCGATCGAGTCATCCAAAACTCAAAAACTGGTACTTGATGCCTCTTTGCTAAACACTCAGCATTATTAGGTGAGGATCAAGGGTAAGTCATTGTAATACAGCTTCTTATTTCAGTAGCTTCTTTCCAAGAACTGCAGGCTTGTGGAACTTTCTTCCTGCTGACTATTTTCCTCCTACTTATAGCCTTGGTCTTTTCAAGACTAAAGCCAATAGACATCTCCTGTCTTTGTAATAATCATCTTTCATTTTTGTTAGCTCTTTACATAAAGTGGCTTAATGCTTTGTCTGGAGCGATTTCCATTAAAAAAAGAACAGAAAAAAAAGTTGAGTAATCCTGGGAAAGGAGTGGCACTCTCCTCTACATCTCGGTGTAGCAGCTAATGAAAAGTGACCGTTCGGATCGTCCTCAACTATGGTCGACCACTTTACCTACACAGACTAGTTGGGCAACATGTTAACCAACTCCAGGCACCAAGCCTAATATATTAGACTAGTGTAACATAATAAAAAGTTCCAAACAAACTAAAATCCATTAAAGTAATTTATTGACAAAGTTTTGTTACTTTCAGTAAAAAGGCAATAATGGCACAAACAATGCATGAAAGTAATTATCAAAAACAACAAAGATGAGAAATCAATATTTGCAAAGTTGAATTTCACTAAATACGGTTAGGAAAGGTATTAACACCTCACCCCCAGCTATGGATAAAAGAATAACTTGTGCTTACTTAAGCATATCAACTGAATATTTTACAATAAGTGTTATGTTTTAATACCAAAAAAAAAAAAGAGTTGATTTGTTGCAAAACAGAAAAAAACAAACCAAACTCAGTTTCTAAAATAATTTTGTCTTTGCTATTGTTTAAGTATCTGACAATTCATTTGTAGGTTACCCTCTGTCAAGATGTAAAACAAACAAAAAGGCATACAAAGTCAGCAAAAATTATCATTTTTTTTTAAAGTACTTGAAAACCTTTCAGCAAGTTAACAAACACATCAGTAGACATGTGTGAAGTGAATTTGAAAAAACAAATATCCAAAAACCCATACATAGGTTAATAAAATAATATTTTACCAATTTATTTAAGAGAGCAGAGTCAATTGGAATAATATTGAGAACAAGTTGTAGAGAATACATGTCGAGTTGCATTGGAATCAAAAAAATGTGCACATATTATGTCCTCTAAAAACTCTTTAAATTACCCCAAAGAAACTGAAATTTGAAGAATATTTATTAATTGGTCTAATATCAAAGCTATCCATAATATAGGCCTGGCAAACATTTGACTGGGGTCCACGACTAGGGGTGGACATCTGAAGACCAAAATTACTACTAAATAATTACAGAGAAAGATTTTAGTATAAAATTTCTTAGTAATATCCAGTTATCAGCAACTATACACATTATTAGGAAGCAGCTTGAAATAATTGATTTATTTCCATCAAATCAAATATAAAAAGTAAAAAAATATAAAAGAACTAAATTCACAAAAAATCACTTTATTCACCATGAATTAGACACATTTTTGATATTCCAAAAAACTATGAGTCAATTTGTTTATATTGACTACTTGATTACAGAAAATATTACATAATACAATCAGAAAGTACAAAATGTATCTCTCATAGCTAAAAAAAAAAAAAAAATGGTTAATGCCTTAAAACGCTAAAATGGCCCGGAAATGTGGTATCATTTTACGTTAAATTTATATGCGAAACTGATCCTCACTCTGAATTCTAGAATAGTTTTTTCAGGATATTCACACGTAATCACCTAAAAAAGTAGAATCTCATTGTTTTTTTAATGCATAATTTTCCAAGCAGTTATCAAAATTTTTTCTCCAAACATTATTTTGTTCATAAAGTATTTGATTTTGTAAAATGTTGAATTTGTTTTATGATTGTATTATGTCATATTTTCTGTAATAAAGTAGTCAATATAAACAAATTGACTCATGATTTTTGAAATATCAAAAATGTGTCTAATTTATGGTGAATAAAGTTATTTTTTGTGAATTTAGTTCTTTTATATTTTTGTACTTTTTACATTTGATTTGATGGAAATAAATCAATAATTGTAAGCTATGTATAGTTGCTAATTACTGGACATTACTAAGAAATTTATTACTAAAACTTTTCTCTATAATTATCATTTAGTAGTAATTTTGGTCTTCAGATGCCAGCCCCAAGTCGAGGACCCCAGTCGCATGTTTGCCAGGCCTATATTATGGATCGCCTTGTCTAATATCTATTGTTAAAATTTCACAAAAATCAGAGGTATCTGAATTTTAACGAAGGGCTTTCACACCCCTTTTACCCACTTTGTATAATACTAATTTAAACTAAATATAACCCACATTTGGACCCTTAAGCCTATCAGCTGTGTTTCAAAATTCATAATGATCGGTTAATTAGTTTAGGAGTGGATCCTGTACATACAACTTTTATAACCAAATTATTATTTTTTTTTTTAAAATAGGATTTTGAAGCTTAAAATTCTATTTAACCCCTAAATGGGGTCCGGACAGATACAACTCGTAGTCAGAGTAGACTTGGGAGCAATGGTAACCAATGGGCAACTCAATATTCCCTAAAGTTCTTAAATTGGGGCCTCACTTTAAAGTCATGTCCATGACTTACTAATCATGTCTAACATGTTTCTTTATTTTACAGTAAGGTAGAAGATACTGCTATTTTCTCTTGCACATGTTTATTAATTTGTCAGTTAAACAACTCTCCGCAGATGCATGAGGTGATAAGCTTTCACAGCACAATTTCAGATGGTTTTTATACATGCATAGTCAGACATAAAAAATGTACAAACTTGTATGCTCAAAAAACTTAAAAAAAACAAAAAAAACAAAAAGGAAACTTCTGCAGTTTACAGACTATGCTATTTTTTAGATAGAATTTTCAAGTTAAATTCGATTTTTACCGTATCTTTTGTTTAGTAAATTGTTAGGTGAAAGTACAGAATAGTTAATACCCCCCTTCTCATGTTAAGAATGGATTTCTAAATAATAATGTTATTATTTCAGCACGATCTGTAAACTGCAGAAGACCCCCCTCCCAAAAAAAAAGAAGCCGGACACACTTTCTTTTAGATAATAGGTAAAAAAAAATAAAAAAAACTTCAATAAGAGACATTTACCCGAGGATTCGTTCTTTGCTGTAACCGTCGTTCTTCTCGTTCTCGTTGTATCCGTTCAAATTCAGCAATAATTTCAGCAGGGGATTTGGTTTTAGCAACAAGCTGAAAAAAAAAAAAAAAATTCAATTGTACTATTTATAAATTCTTTCCAAAAATATTCTTTAAAATTTGTTCCCACGTGTTCTGTGTTCAAATTTATGGAAAATCTCAAATGTTAGAGCTGTATATTTATTTTTAATAGTTTTCAAATGAGAGCTTTTTCAAATTATGCGTGCGCATATTATCACTTGTCTGGTGGAGAGTGGGTCATGTTCTCCACAAGTACCATCAATTTCAGACAAAACCATGCGTAGAACAGTGGATTATATATGTATATAAATTTTTATTATTATATCTTATGATTTATGCCTAAAGCAACCGAACTTTGTTAAAAAAATCTCAACAGTGAACAAAATATCCATGTAGTTTACCATAAAAAACAAATTCTTCTCTTCAGAATCCTTATATCAAACCATAATAGTGGGGTTCATTGCATGAAAAAACAACAGGATTAAAAACATGTTAATCATTAACTACAAAAGAAGATATAGTTACGGTTGTGAATAATGTTCAAAGGATCAAGATTCAAGAATGTTATTTGTAAAACAATCTGAAGAAAAAGCCAACGGAAGCATATATCATGGAACTATCTTCTATCCCGAAGCATATACTGGGGAAAGAATCTTTTAAGCACTATTTAATTGCTAAATATCAAGCTGTTCATTTATAATTGAAATTAGATTCCCTTTTGAATCAATCTTATCTATATAAATTTAATTTATATTATCATAATTTCTTTATATTATATTATATATATATATATATATATATATATATATATATATATATATATATTATAGCGATACTGATAGCTTTTTAATTTAGCGAGTCCTGATTTGATTTGAATGGGTCCCCTGGGAATTTTATGGGTCCCTGATCCTGGACAAGCCTCTATTTATGTTATGATTCTTGGAGCCCTTCTCCACCCTCCACGTTTATGGGATGATACGTAAGATAAAATGATTGAAGACAAGAAACTTAATCAAACTGAACACAATACAAGTTAGAGATGTATTTGTGAACTGGAGAAAGGGATTAGAAAGCAGGTTTCTTTGATGAGACAAGTTAAAATCATCTAACATTCACCTTGTACACCATCCGGTGTAATTTGTTTTAAAGAAAATATTGAAATGTATTTCACCGATCCATATCACAAAATTAAATTGTTCAGTTACAAGAAAGTGATGGGTAGATCGACCATCTTGACAGCTTGAAATAGTGGAGAAAGGAAAAAGAAAGAAAACAAAACAGGATACAAATTGTAGAAATTTCCTATTACAAAAAAACAAACAAAAAAAAGGTACTTTCGGCGATTAGCAGAGAACCCACGTATCTGACGGATTTGCTGTGTGCATTGCAATGTATTTTGTTTTATGAAAAAAATGCACGTGCTTCCCCGGAACACATGGATAAGATTTTCCTACATCGTTTTAAATTATCAGCATTTTCTCTCTCTCTCTTATATATATATATATATATATACACATACACACACACACTTGTTTCCCTAAAGCCTTTCCCTTATATATTTTCATCATATAAGAGACATGCCAAAATATCCTTTGGTTTGGGGATTGAGTTATGTTTGAAAAAAAAAAAAAATCATTTTAATCATTCTATCATCATATTCATATTTGGTTTTTCGTCTGTTTTACATGCTGGCATGTGTTGGACAGCAATTAGCCTTAATTTGCAATTAACTCACCAAGTGATTCATCTCTTACTGAATTTATGTCTATCACTCTCTTCCTCTCTCACTGTATCTTGCGTACCCCCCCCCCATTTCTTATTTTATACCGTTTCTATCACTGTCACTTCCATCACTCACCCTTTCTCTGTTTTTCATATATGATTGGACTAATATTCATCGTTTTTAAAATTACTCAAGATGACTAAATTTAGTTGATAGATCGAGAAATAAAAGACTTTTGGAAATTTTTTATTTACTTTACAGTCTTACTTATGTAAGTTGGTTGAACACAAGTTGCTATTTTAACAATAATGGGTTTAATAAATTATGGGTTCATACCATTCTCAACAGTCTTTAACAGATCTAACTGGATTTCAATTCAGTATAACAAATTTCATAGTATGCAATAGCATCTCATAGGCTTAGCACACACATCCTCAAATAATATTTCTCTACTCACATTCACACACAAAAACATGTAAAGTAGATGAACACCTTAAATAGAAAATTGAGCCACCTTTGTAAAATTTAAGCGTTACAAAAAGGTTTTGTTGATAATCTAAACGTGAAATAATATTGCTATTTTTAAGTGTTGAATTTTGCATAACTTATAGAAAATCAAAAAAAAAAGAAGTATTTTATAGACATTTTTGAAGATTTTTTAAAGTATAAAAAAAAAAAAAAAAACTATCACAAAATATAAAAGATAGCAAATAAAAGATTAACACTTACCTCCATTCCACAATCCAAACCTTTTTCACCATAAATATCATAGATCGTTCTGGTATGTTTATCAGATAAAACTGTTGAAAGAAAAGGAAAAATGAAAACTTTATATTAAAAAAATATGCCAGTTTATACTCATAGAAATTTCACGGCCTTCAGATATCATAATCATTAACGTAGGTAGTGACAGTATCATTCATTCTTTTATGTGCGGCGATACTAAGAATACAATTACAAATTACTTACGACTTCTACCCGGTCGCGGCTGATGGAATAAGAGAAAACTACCCCCGCAGATTAAATACAGGATTCCGTTCAAAATTCTGTACAGATTCCCGGATTTGACAAGATATACATGAAGAAGGTCGGAGGTTACATTGGCAAAACGTTGTGAGAATAACTTCCAAGATGAGAACAGTGGTTCAGATAATCCAGATAATACAAATCATCAATTCTCATCTAAAAAATTCCAAAACATTTAGAGAAAAGATTTGAACAATTTGCCGCCCGCACTGACGATTGAACCTTCAACCTCCAGAAGGCTGTCACTTAGAACTGATTATTACTTTAGCGGACAACATCCAAGATGAGAAAAGTAGTTCGAATAATCCAAATAGTACAAAATTTATCTAGATGTTTATTTACTCCTCGCGGAGTTAGGCACAAGGCCAGTTTTATCTTACTCCCACAAGTAAGATGTGACCCAAGATCGGGTCGAGCAAGTGGGGTTAAAAGCCAGCGCTCGAGAGGTGAGCACTCTGGCCATTTAAAAATTGCCTGGGCAGCCCCGTCGGCATTCCCCGGTAGGGGCGCCTCAGACAGTAAGCAATAAACTTACTCCTCCCCAAAGAGAGGAGGCGAAGCCTGGGAGGGTGGACCTCCTAGAACTGCACAGGACAGGCGTGTAGTATCCATCGGAACAGATACTACAGATTTATCTAGATGTTTATATAGTATTTCACAGATACAAAATGTTAGCTGTAATTATTTGTTAACTTCTCTTCAACAAAGACCGATTTAAATATGTGTAATATGTGATTTTACTTATCAGAGTCTGAATTATATTACAATAGGATACATTTTTTTTTTGCATTAAAAGGCTTTCTCATTAAAAAAATAAATCGTATTGAAAAATCAACTTAATTGAGTATTTTCCAGCATCTTTGGTTCCAGAGCATTTCCCAATTAACCATTTTCACCTTAATAATAATAATTCATTAACATACACCTAACCCACTAATTATACACCTATCATGTCTAAACCACCAGGGATTGCTTAAAACTTCAAAAATCATCCAGCTTTTTCTTTGATGTAAATAAACCAGTGTTTACGTTCAACACCACGGCTGCCATTTCAATTTGCCCGTGAAGCTAACTAAGGTTAAATTTATGCAAAATAAGATATAATCTCAAAATAAAGGAAGACTACCACCAACAGGTGCAGCGTAAACAAACAAATTGATGGTGTGCTATACACCCAGCCATCTGTTGACCGGCCAGTAAACTAATCTGGTGACAGTGGGATTATCAAGTTCCTGCTTGTGATTTTGTCCAGATTAAAAGAATTACCGGAAAATTGATGTTGCACCCGATTACAAATGACGAAATTGTGTCCGAGATATATATATATATATATATATATATATATATATATACACATATATATATTTGCTGACGACACCACACTATTCCCAAGGTGTGTAAAAACGAACACATTCATATCCAAGGCAATGGCTGAATCTTTAGAAAATGACCTCCAGTTTGTGGTAGAATGGGGGCATAAATGGATGATAACATTTAATGCTACTAAGACAAAGCTCCTTTCCTTCAACAATTATAAGAAACCTTTTCAACCACCAATTGCCATGGCTAATAGCACTCTACCCGAGAGCTCATCATTCAAACTACTTGGCCTAACATTCACCGATAACATGAATTGGAACAAATACATAGAAGATAATATTAAAGCTGCTGCAAGGAAGGTGGGTTCCCTCTATCTGGCTAGAAAACTTCTCACACCCGCCAGTATCCTATATCTCTACAAAGTCACCATTCGCCCATGCATGGAGTATTGTTGTCACATCTGGGCTGGTGCCTCTTCCTCTTGGACAGGGTCCAAGAAAGAGTTTCAAATCTAATAGGTCCCACACTATCTAACAAGCTCCAGTCTCTGTCCCATCACCGCAATGTTGCATCCCTGAGTTTGTTTTACAAGGACTTTAATGGAGTGTGAGGCACTGGTGGCCCCTCTACGTAAATACCCCCGATAAACCTGTCGGTCAGTAAGATCCCATACTTTCACTGTAGAGGTCCCAGATGCCGGGGGGGCTTTCTACTCTAATAGTTTCTTTCCTCAAACTGCTAGTCTTTGGAATTCTCTTCCTGCTTTCCTCAGTGTATCAACATACAGAAGTTTAAATGTAATGTGAACAAGCATCTCGCTGCACAACTCCCCACTAAGGATGCCCCTGTTTGAGGTGAACAAAAAAGAACTTTTTTTAGAAAACATATTTTTCATATATTTGTAAAAAAATTAACTTTTGAACAGAGATTCATGAAAGTTTTAGCAGAGACTAGAATACCAGTGAACTGTGTGGTACGTATTAGTTATATATATATATATATATATATATATATATAATATTAAATATTTATGAAAACCTTTTGGAATTTCCAAATATTTATGAAACTCTCTTGTGATGTCAAAGAAGACCCCCTTTTTCAATTATTTACGTCATTTGCCTCTTCTCACTACTTCACTTATCATTTTTCCTTTATTTATGTTATTTGCCCTTCCTCACAACAACTAAAGCATTCATATACAGATGAAAAGTAGTGCATGGTGACAAGTAGCACCATCAGAGTTTTAATCGTATATTGATGTATAAGAAACCTCACCATCCGGAAATCTATTGGTTAATGATATGATCAATACAAAATGGTGTTTATATTTATTATACAATGGAAATGATTTGGTTGTTTACAACTAGTTGTATCTACTCAGCGTTGTCTGAGAGTCTCTATTTTTACTTTCCTCCCCATGAGGGCAGAGTTAGACACAAGGTTGGATTTTAATGTAGGGAAAATCCACCTCTTAAAAAGGGGCCATCTGGATTGGGACAAAAATAAAAAATTTGCTTCAATCAAGAAGGATTTCACTTTCACTGACCGAGGAAAGAAAAGATGAAGCGTAGTATCAGAACAGATACTACACTTTACAGTACTTATGCAGTTTACGGACCGCCTTAAAACCGACAATTCATCGGCATATTCCGACAAGTTACGTAATCGCCAGAAGGTGCTGAAACGCTTAGCCAATGAAATTGCAGCAGCCGAAAATTGGCAAATGCAATAAAAATATTGTAGAAAATTCAACAATTTTTGAAAATTGATTAAAGTCAGCATGAATCTAATCGAGTTGAGACAGACACTTCCGCCTCCTGAAGCAATTATTGACTTTTGTCAAAAAAGGAAACCGCTAGGCGAAAAGAAGAGTTGCTGAACGTGTGTACATAAATGCAAATTGAAAAGAAAAAATGATTTGAAGGACAAGTATTCTTGGAGGTGTACAGCTTTCTTCCACTTCCTATACTCTTTCTTCTTTTCTGTCATCTGGCTTATGTCCACAGAAAATATGCTAACAAAATATCCTAACCTAACCCTAAGAGAAAAACTACCTAACCCAGTCAATAAGGTTGAAAAAGATTTGTCAAGAAAAAAAAAACACATTAAAAAAAAACAGTTTGCTATCAGTTGTTGCACTATATTTTTCTTTGCTAAAAAGTAAATATTTATTCAGGAAACTTACCATACAATGAGTGTTTTTTTCCCCCTTGATTTGAACTTTTTTTTTCCTTAATTCTTAAAGTTTTTTTTACAAAATTACATATTTTTACATTATTTTTTTTATTGTATTTTCTTCTTACCAAAAATAAATATTTTTTCGTTGAAATTACCATATGATGACTGTTTTCTTCTCTATTTAAATGTTTTTCTGTTAATTATTACTGATTGCTAGCATTTTAACATTGGTCAGCGTTTTCAACACAAAAAACACAAGCTTCCGGAATGTGCTGACGATAACGCAGTCCATAAACTGCATAAATACCCACTTTGCTCTTAGCGATAAAGCCAAGAATCTGTCCGAGAGTTTTTTTGCTTTGATTTTTTTTCAATTATTTACTTAAACTATGTCTTTTGTTTTTTTTAAACAAATTATTGCTTATTTAAAAAAAATAGGATTTTGTAAGTTAAATTTAATTATTACAGTATTATTTTGTCATTAAATAATTAATTTAATCAAGTTGTTATGTTATATCTAAGTAGCATCCAAAACTTTAAAGCCAGAACTCACAGGTGTAACCTTTGCCCTTCTCTACGCACACAAGATATGACACCTCAAAGTATTTAAAAAAAACAACAAAAAAAAACAACTAATATTGCTAGTCACCATTTGACACTGATCATGGTATCATAGAAGTATCTACTCTGTCCTCGGTCAGAGGAAGGGAAGTCTTTCTAGACTGTGGCAATTTTTATTTTTGTCCCAATCTGGAATCTGGAGTTCCCTTTGGAGGGGGGTGGGTTGATTTGTCATTAATTAAAAAATGACCTCATATCTAATTTTCCCCTTGTGAGAAGGCAAGTAAATAGGTACTAATAAATTTAGACAAACACACATTTACATTTCTCCAGAAATATGTGCATTAATTTCAATTAAACTCTGGTGTTGTCTATTTTACAGCATATCAACCTTTTTAGGGTTATTTAAAGCTGAAACACAATTTTTGGAAACAATTCATTAAACACAATCTGGTATTTTTACTCATAACTGAGGAGGGGGTTCATACCTTTACCCTGATGGTATTAGAGCATAAGTGGATGCAATAAATCCGACTGGATTGGAACTTGGCTTAGCTGATTCCACAGTCTGCGTTAGCATCCATTACAACCCCACATCCCCATGTCTCAACTAAACTATGTGTGTCCACCCGCTAATTTTTTACTATTTACTTGTAATGGCTATCACCCTGGTCATGTTGAGTTGGCTTTCTTGCAAGCAAGTACAGTATATCCGACTATTGCAGCCCACTTTCGTCGATCATGAGCTAGGTCCCACAACATGGCTAGCTAGTCCTGATTCCATAATCAAAAACAAACTATTTGTGAACCTGATAGT
Organism: Sepiola atlantica; assembly: GCA_963556195.1. Lineage (NCBI taxonomy): Eukaryota > Metazoa > Mollusca > Cephalopoda > Sepiida > Sepiolidae > Sepiola > Sepiola atlantica. The sequence goes on from OY744522.1 coordinate 147,742,063, forward strand.
GCTGCTAGGTCACCTTTGATTGTCACCGACAAGGTCTTTAACTGCTTACGAGCACGTTTGCGGAAACCTGGTAGAATAGGGATGGGGAGAAGGACCTTGTGGATGAGCTCTCCTTCTAGGCACTGAGCTGCATTCTCAACCTATTTTAGATGGCATTGGAGAAGGATGGACAGCAAGGGTCGGAGATTCAGTCATGTTGGTACTAATTTCTGAGGCTATTAGGCCTAGCAATGTGAAATTTGGTAGGAAAGGAATGATTCCATACCTATGCAGATTATCGAAAATTGGTCACATTTATCTTTTTTCTTCTGAAAGGACCTCTCGGCATAAATTTTTTAGAGACAGAAATCAGAGTCTTTGAGATAACTAAAACATGAACATCTTATAAGAAATTGTTAATAGTTTTGACTGTTGAAGGACAATACGAAGATTGTCTAATGTGTCACCTAGCATGACAGGTTCCATTCTGGACAGGAAGTCAACAGAGGTAATCAATTGAGATAGACTTTGTGTTCTTTCTTCCATTGTAATCATCTGAAAGCCACTGCTTTTATAGTCTTGATGACAAAAGTCAAATACTCAAAAATATAATCACATTTTGCCCTGTGGCCAGAGACGTGTACACCTATTTGGTCACGACTGGTGTAGGTATGCACAACCCTGTCACAATTTTACCATTTGGAAAAGGCCCATTGTGTTACAAAGGGTCGTAGCATGAGGAGTTAGAAGTCTGCATTTTTGAGCTGGGGCAGATTATTTTAATTTTGTTTTACAAGGACAACTAAATGGCAAAATAATATGATGGTTCACAAAATGTTTTCTCTGGCTGGAAAAATGATAAAAAAGTTGAATCATGAAACTGTGTTGAGTTCCTTTACAATTTATCTGGCTGCCATGTACATAAGACAAATAAAGATGGCGGAGAGCAACAAGTGGACGAGCAACAATGCAACATAAGGATATTGTTCTATTTCTTTTGCAAAAGCAAGCTGTTGAATATTGCTAATTGGTTCTCATAAATAAACTGTGGTAACATTTTGTGAAAAACAGTGGGTTTTTTTTTTTTAATTTATTCTTTTTTGATTGAGGTCACTGGCGTTAGGCTCGTCTGTCTCAAGAGTGACTGACCACGATATAGTGGTACAAATGAAAGAACATTTATATATTTTTACATACTTCGTATATCAAGAATATGTATATGTTGGAGGAGGGCAGAAACAATTGTATGCCAATAAAAACTGGTTTTTGATGAACTTATAGAAATTTGTTCCCTTCATTAACTAAGGTTTATATAACATTAAAATTATATATATATTATATATTGAGTGTATTTAGGCAAACCGTATTAAATAACACGGAGTGTTTTTGCTTGATAAGACTTTAAAAAGTTTTTTTCAATTATTCAAATAGTCTGTTTAGTATTTTGGTTAAATTGGTGTATGTAAGTTCCGTGGGTTTCAGGCTCCATTTTTCTTTCTTTTTTTGTAAGTACTTTCGATTTGATCCATCAAATCATGATCAGGCAGGGTTAGCCGTGGTGTGTTCACAACTATGTCATTACTGCCGAGTTTCTCCAACGGGTAGTAATTTATGGCTTTTAAAATGTATGTATGTGGTGATGAAATGCTATATGCGAAACATGATCATGTGCGAGATGCGTGCAAAAATTCAAAATGATTTTTTTTAAAAATTTATTTTATTATAACGGCTAAGAATCTGTTTATGTTAATTACTATGCTAGCCACTTTAAAATTTTGAGACTAGTTTTGTAATTAACATTTATTTTATGTAAACAGCTTCAAGAATTTTTAATCTTTTGACATTAGTATCGTGCTGTATTATTTTTGTATTATTAACTAAGATCTGTGTCTATATTGAGAAGGAGGGCAATCATGCTTTTTAGGTGTTGGCAAACCGAGCTAGTGTCTGAGAGATGCAAGGTGAGCCATTGGGATAGTGTTGTGGATGTAAAACTGATGTAACAGTTTTATTATTATTGTCATTGAAACTGTTATATTACATTGGATCTTTCTACTGTGTTTTGGTCCTGCGAAGTGTTAAATTTTAACTAAGTAGGTTAATGTTTTCAATTTATTTACAACAAATAATTAATCTTATTTTATTATTACAGATGATAGGGGATATATATATATATCGATGTATTATATTTTTGAGAACTTTTTTGTCCAATTTAAATTTTGGATGCATTTGGTTACAGTAGAAAGATTAATATAGTGGAAATTATTTAGCTGATTATTATTAGTAGTATTGTCTAAGTTTCTAATTAATTTAATTCATTCGTCTACAATATAAATGGGAAATTGATTGTTCATTAGAACTTGCTTAATATTTTTTAATTCGTTAAAAAATATTTTTCTGGTTGAAGAGATTGGTTTTGCGCAGTTTAATAGATTTTTTATCATTGCTATTTTATATAGATGTGAACATTCGCTTCTGTAATTTAGAATGCATGAGTTTATAGATGTAGCTCTTTTATAAGAGGTAATGAATGCGTCATTGCTAGAGCCAATGAGTACATCTAAAAACGAAATTTTATTATTAATGATCTTCCATTCTAATATATATATATATATATATATATATATTAAGAATGAGGGGGGATAATTTTAGTATATAAATTTTATGTAAAATGATCACCCACTTTCAGATAGTATTTAAATGACATGTAACCATTTTCTGGTTTTAGTTAAATCTTATTTTTTTGTGCCCGTTGCCACCCGGACTCAGGGATAGTGGTAGGGTTAGTCATGTAATTTAAAAAAAATTTTTTTTTAAAAATCACTATTTTTTAGAAATCGTGAACCGTTGACATTTCTCAAGCGCATGTGTTAGAGATTTTGATTTCATTGCATATGCTCTTTATTATATGCCCTAAAAATGCTATCTGGTTAGAAACTTATGGCACAGAAATAGGTGATCATTTTCGGTTAAATTTAATTTATATGTGAAACTGATCCCTCAATCTAAATTCTAAAATAATTTTCTAGGGTGTTAACTAAAAAAGTAGAATCACATCTTTTGTTATGCAAATTAGCATACAGTGTACCTGTAAAAAAAAAAAAAAAATTACCATTGTATTTAAGTATGGATATCTACGCTAAAAGTTGTTTTTGGTTATCTTCAGAGAGGCACAGGGGGTAAAAAGTTTCTATTTAGCAAGCTCTTACATGGTTTGCTCATTAACATTTAAACGGCAACAGATATCTCCCTTCAAATCACGTGTTTAAACTAACCATCGGATATCTACCCTTGTTAATCATACCTAATAACTTGACAAATTACATGTACACTTAACTCCAAAAGATGTTACTCTCAGTAATATGTAACACAAGTTTTCTTCCAGTGTGACACAAGGCCATCGGCTCAAAGCATTTCTCTCTGCACATTCTCTACACAAAACACACGTGAGTTTGTGCAGCGAATAAAACAGTTTAGAATAGAAAATGACTTGCGCTAGTGTTTGAATTGTGATGGCAAAAAAAAAAAAAAAAAAAAAAAAAGTACTTACCTTCGTGAGCTTTCTTGATTTTAGAGAACATAGTTTCCGCTTCTTTCTTATTAGGTTCACCATGGTGCTTGTCTGGATGGTAAATCTTGCTAAGTCGTCTGAATGCATTGTTGATTTCATCAAGAGTGGCCTAAAAATAATTTTTTAAAATAGATTAGTTTACATGCGATGCTGGGTTTAACTTATATAATACATTATATCACATTGAATATTGGAGCACAGGGTGGAGCAGGTGCTAGTGTGATTGCAAGAGTTAGGAATGGACGGAGTAAGTTCAGGAAACTTCTGCCATTATTAATCAGCAGAGCGTTACAACTGTCGACCAACGGAAGAGCAGTGTCATGATGTATGGAAGTGAAACTTGATCAGTGAGGGTTGAAGACGTGTTGCATGGAGAGAAATGATATGAGAATGATACAATGAATGTGTAATATGAGTGTTAAAGACAGGCTTAGATCGGATGATCTCGGAGGAAGATTCACTATAAACTCCTCATAGTGTAGCAGCCAGATCAGCTATCCAACAGTAATGTTGTTACCATCTGAGGCAAAATTTTAGATAAAATCTTTAGCACTCAGAACTGAAATTATAACATCTTTAGGATCTAAACGATGAAATTCTGACAAAATCTGTTTAAAAAAACAAGCAAGAATGGTCACACTTGTCTCATTTGGGCAATACGTGCTTTGCTTTTTTTTTTTTTTAGAAATAAAATGGTCTAAAGGTAATTTAGATTGTTTCCAGGAGCTGCATAAAAAAAAAACAAAAAAACAATACTTAATTTATCCAAAAACTTAACTAGGTCTTTTGAAGAGGTTACAACCATCAAATCTCCTCAAATAAAAATCTCATTTATATATTAGAGGGTGATGAAGAAGACATTGGGAAATATTAACTCCAGTTAATTTTACATACAAAACTGCTAACAATTGGACAAGTAACATAAAAAGGAAATCTTTTTTATAATCAACAAATCTGGTGCTTAATCAATATTATTGAGTCAATTGTCCATATTGATAGCCTTGTCCTTAATTTGTAAAAATTGTTTCTGATTTTTTTGCAAATAAATAAATTTTTCAAAATGTACTAACTGTTCCTTCTAGATTAAGGATATTTTTTTTATTTATGTCCAAAGCCAACGTATTGTTTTTGGGGGAGCTAGATTTTCCTGCATTAAAAACTGTACTTGTGTTTAACTCTGCCCTCGTGGTGGGATAAGTAAATAGGCGCTCTTATCGCTACTTAAGAGATATGAATAATATAAGATATATTACCATAAAATAAATCACTCACATCACATTAGTTAAGTCGATTAATTAGTCAATCGTTATTCTTTAATAATTAAATGTAGTTGGATAATTAATTGTCCAATTTCTTATAGAGTTTTCTCCAAACGAGTTTGATATCGTAGAATTAACAAACCATTTTCTGGAAAATAAAATCCTACAAATCATGCATTAACTGTATTAACTCTAAGAATTGATGGGGGAAGAATCGAAGATTCGTTGCGCAGAACGTAATTTGAAATACTTCCTTTTTTATGCGTTAATTTCATACATAAGCTGTGCAATAAAACAAGAATGAGATTGAATTGTTGATTTCTGCAACATTTCTATTCTAAACTAGTTGTATCTACCCAGGAGTCATTATTTTCATTTTTATTTTACTTACCCCCCCCCCCACGAAATGTAGAAATTTAAATCCCTCAAATACTTTTGATGACAAAATACACATGGTACAAACTATATATATATATATATATATATATAGGTATAAAGATCTTGTTATTTATACAAACATTATTTGACTACACATATTAAACATGTTTCGGTCATTAATTAAACACTAATTCGAGCTCCGGCAATTGCAATGTTTACATCGAGATACAACTTACATTCAGTCAGTGTCGTATGATGGCGTAGGGGTTAGCAGCGCCGACTGTCAACTCGACGGTTGCGTTTCGATCCCGGCTTGAGGCACTAACTGGTCTAGCCGCACTGAGGAGTTGTGAAACAGCGAAACAGTCTGTTTGTGGATGACACATATATATATATATATATATATATATATAAGAGTTTGTTATTTATACAAACATTATTTGACTACACATATTAAACATGTTTCGGTCAGATTATATATGTGTGTGTGTGTGTGAGAGTGAGTGAGAAAAATATGTCATTTATTTATTTATTTATTTTATTTGTGATATTTGAATGAATTCAATTATTTATAGAGAAAAGCATTTTACGTAAATAATTTTTCCCTTCACCAATGTGATGCTCCCATATGGGGAGCAACACATATATATTTTTTAAATATAATTACTACAGATTGTCATGTTACGACCCATCAGTGTGGCTGAAATATATATATATATATACACACACACACACACACACTAGAAGATTACCCATCCCAAAATAGGTAAAATTAATTCCCGAACAGGATAGTTTTGCATCATTTTTATGTCCCCTTATGAAAATTAAGATAAAGATATTATGATATTAAACATTATGTCTAGAATCCTTATCCCAATTTTGATTCTAGAAAATGTCTTAAATTTATACTTAAGCTTAATGGGTCTTAATAAGAAATTTAAATTCAGGGAAACTTGCTTAGTTTGTGTCAAATTCAATGAAAATCTGAAAATATTTAAATTTTCAAATGGATGGCTGTGCCCTCTAAGAATCCTTACTCCAAAGAAATTGAAATTTTGAGAATATTCATTAATTGATGTCTCATACCTATTGTTAAAATTAAAAAAAAAAAAAATCGGAGATATCTGAATTTACATAAAAGGCTTCCACCCCCTTTTTACCCTGTTCCATAAAACTAAATTAAACTAAATATAGCCCACATTATTACCTTTTACTCTTGACAGCTAAATGATTGGTTAAGGAGTGAATCCTGTACATACAAATATATAAACATATACACATACATAACTTATATATACATATACATATATTAAAACAATACCCCCCCTCCCTTCCTGTTTTAAATCAGCTTTTTGTGAAGTTTCATTGAATTACTTATGGTATTATTTGGTAATTACGTTAGTTGGATAAAATTGTTTGAAATTATAACATATTTTAAAAGAAAAGTTAAACTTAAAAGTTATGTTTGAACTTGACTTGCCACAGAGACAATTTTATTGTAGAAGTTAAATACATTATGATTGTTTAAATTTGTCTAAAAAAAAAAAAAAGTAATACACTAAAACTTCACATCAAATTTAAAATAATTCCAAACAGCAGACTGATATGCTGTTCCTTGTGTTTTTATTTTGCTTCTAACATTTTCTCTCACTTAAAATCACACAATAAGTTTCGACCTAATAAAAACAACTTTTCAGCAAAATACGACTTTATTCATCTACATAGTCTCTTTCTAGGCACCACTGATTCTAATGCTTCTTTAACAATTCAATGCCTTTTTTTATTGAATGATTCGTCTTAAAATACGCTTTGGTTTCCAATATTACTTCTTCGTTGAAGCCAAATCTCTTTCCCTGGAGCATTCTTTTGAGATCTGCAAACAACCAGTAGTCACTGGAAGGTAGATCTAAAGAATAGGGTGGGCGCGGAAGCAATTTGAAGTGCAATTCATGTAGTTTTTCTATTGTTGCGATCGACTTGTGATATGGTGCATTGTCTTGGTGAAAGAACACTTTTTTCTTCATTTGTGACCGTTGTTTTAATTATATTTTTCTTTCAAACGCACCAATAATGCTTTATCATATTTACTCTCTTTTCCTTTCTCAAAGTAATCAATGAACATACCCCAAAATATGAAGGCCAAAACCTTGTCTGCTGATGTTTGCATATTTGGTCGCTTTCACCTGCTTCTGCCTACTCAGCTAACACGTAAAATGGTGAATACACTGCCTTCTGATATCTTCAACTCCTCTGCTATTTCACGCAACTTCAATCTACGATCGACCAAAACGAGTTTGGAGTTTTTGCTGTTTTCAGAGATGGGTGCTAAATTTGAGCGACCTAAGCTTTCATCATCATTTGTGTCTGTACGACTGCATTTAGAATAAGCATACCACCTCTTAACCGTTGTTTCTAATGGAGCAGAGTCCCAATAACACTTATCAAGCCTTTGCTTTAACAGTATTTTTTCTTATCAGAAAGTAATGCTTAATCAACACATGAAATTCAGATTTTTTCATTGGTTTGAAAATTTGCAACAGTATCTTCATTTAAATAACTAATTTTTAAACTAATGAACGGATTGGGTTTAAATTGTGACACATGCTATTTGAAGGTTAGTACCTTAAAAAATCATATGGATTTTTTATTAGTGGCGCCATCTATATGTCAAGCCCAGGACTTATTGAGTGATGTATTAATGTAGTATTTGTGTTAGAATTGGGCGGTCTGAGAATTTTAGTTTTGGTATTGTTTTTTTTTTGTTTTTTTGCTTCATACCTTAATTCATGCTCTTAGTTGCAATATTTGTATTTTAATTTGGTTTTGTTTATTGCAAATGTATTCATACTTTCTGCTAGAATTTCTTCTGTTTTCTGTTGAAGTTTTCAATTAACTCCCCTTTTTGTATGAAATCAATACACACTTCTAATGGCATTTAGTTTATCTGTAGTCGTTCTAGGATTTTAACTATGAAGTGTTGTACATACCTTCTACTAGTCAGAATTGAATTAAGTCCTCTTTGGCAGCCATTCCATCTTCGCCCGGATTATGAAATTACAATATCTACTGATGTCTCTTAATCTGCATAAATACTTCATGATGGGTTCACTGAGCTTCTGGATTTATCATAGCGACTGTTACCACCATTATCACTATCCATACAAGAAGCATTCTCTGGCAACACATTACTTCACTACTTTCTGTAAATACATACTTTTGTTAACTACCTCCTTGTTGTCTTATATTTTTTCGACCCTTTAAGACCACAACATAAATGTTATTTGGAAAAGTATCTAATGGTTTAATTCTATCTATCATGGTATATTGAAATGATTCTATCTAATCCGGTAAAATATGAAATATAGAATGGTCTTTTTTCATGGTAAACACAAAATTTAAGGAAATTTTGTAGTTTTGTTTTCAAGTCATGACATGACTTACACACTATTTTTTTCTTTTCTTTTTTTTTTTACTTAGAAATGATCAGTTTTTGCAAACACATTTAATTATGATAATTATTCAACTACAATGTGTGACAATATTATCTAATGTAGCAAATTTAGATTTGAGGACTCCGTTTTGCTTGTCATTGGGGTTAACATCGTTAAGAGATGGGGCCCACGGACTTAGGGTTGATATTGGCAAATTAAGATCGCCCAGAGCGTGTTAGAACTTTGCTGGTTCGAGACGCAGAGTTAGAAGATGACTCCATTTTGCTTGCGACCAGAATCCACGTTGTTAAGAGTAGAACCCCCCAGATACTTAGGGTTGATATCGCCAAACCAAGATCGACCAGAATGTGTTAAGATTTTGCTGGTCCAAAACACAGAGGTAGAAGTTAGAAGTGTGAAATTACCCTGCCTTGTAACGGAATAAGTTTTTTTTCTTTACCAAATAATTCTTCTTCTAAGGAAAAACACAACAGATGGAGTTGTTGAATTATTTTTTTTTCTTCATTATTCTGCTTGAAATGACCCTTCACTTCACAGTGGTACCAAGTTGCTCACCAGCACCAGATAGTTTCCCTTTAAATCACAATGTGGGAGAGCGGTGATTGCCGGGCAGGACATTTCGACATCTTCGGTCTTCATCAGTGCAGCAACTTTTCTCGAGCAGTATCAGGTGACCAACCGAACTCAAGAACGAACAGATTAGTGAGTTCACTGGATGAGGAGTAGTGGGGGTACATTTAAGTGGTGCTGTGAAGCAGTAGTGAGAGGTACAAATGTATTTTGTTTTACTAGAAAGCAACTAAGGTATTTTACTGAATTACTTTGTGAAATAAAAATCCGATTTAGAATAAATTTCTCTCTTTCATTAAATCCACTACAATGTATTTTGGTTACTTAGAAAACAATTTAGCCATTTAATGAATTACTTTATGAAATTCAATTTGCCCAGATTAAAATCTTGTCAGGTTTTTGAAGTTGGTCATCAACAGCAATTAATCTGATAAATCAATATTGGATTCTGACTAGCCAGTTTTTCTTGCTGGAGCATGTTGTTAAGAACAAAAAATTTTCATTTGATTCGATTCTTTTCCTAAGGTACTTTATCCGATCGGGTTTGTTTCCTGCAGGCAGGCATCTTTAAAAACAAGGGAGTAAACTGACTTCCTTTATATATAATCGGTTCCATTTGCTTGTAAAACAAATTAATATTTTAAAGCAGTTTTTCTTAAATACAGTTTCTTCAATAACTTCAAAATTGGACAAACTTCTGAATCTAGAAATAGAGAAAAGTTAATTCAGTTGATATTGACACCGAGATCTATGTATTAACAATTTTAGATTCAACACATTTGCAAAACCTTGCTTTAGTTTGTTTTTTTGTTTTGTTTTTTTACTATTTGTTAACTTTCGCAAAAAATCTCTACACCCAGGCAACGCCGGGTATGGACAGTTAGTCATTTACTGAGTTAAAAATAATATTTTTTAATGTAATTGTGTGAATCGTTTTGATAGATTAATAAATAATATTTTAGTATAAGAATAAAATAACAGACTTTAAATACTCCTTGGCAACACCAGGTTGAGACGGCAAATATATTGTCTGTAGTCTGTATCCAAATTCCCCATAGATGAATGGTACGGCATTTTTAAAAGAACAGGGAGTTAAAAAAAAATAGTGACGTAAATGGACGAAAATGCTGTTAACATTTTTATGACTTTATTTGATGAAAACTTTTAAAATACGTAACGTAGATTATTATTTATTAATGCATGTGAAAGGATATTAATTTCCAAACAAAATGGTGGTATTTTTAGGACTTAAATTGCTTTGATTTTTAAAATATGACTATTTTAGTAGAACTCCCTCGAAATTTGTGATTATCCAAACCGTTTTATGGTCGGTGGGTATTGCTATTTTAAGTATGTAAGTTTTGTTAACAAAGCTATTAACGTCAAAGAAATAGAGGAAAAATTGCGTTTACATTTTATATAAGAAGATATATAGAATTATAGATGCATAGATTCAATACATATTGAAAAGATATTTGACTTCAGCTCTAGCAAGAACGAATCTTAAAGGATTTATTGCTATACGTAAGTTTCTGATAGTGCTTTAGTCAGGTTAAAAGATTACAGCTCAAATTAAGTCTGTGTCATACTGTGGCCATCGTAATAGTAAACTAAGGCCGGTGAACTAAGTCGATATTTTCTGCTGATGTCATTGATAGTGGGTCTTACTCCCATTATCAATCAAGACCGGAAGTGAAATCTAACTTAACGTGCATGTTTCCATCTATAATCAGAGACTCAACTCCATGGGATTATTCATTCACTTGGAAATCATATTTAACTTGTTCCTGCTATTGTGACTTTATTCTCCTGCCAAGAATACGATATCTAAGGATTATTCATTCTAAGGATTATTCATTCACTTTGAAATCATTGTTAACTTATTCCTTTTTTCAAATGCATTTCCCTTTTTAATGATGTCAAGCGCAAAAGAGTTTATAAAAATCCCACATGGCGTTCAAAGATTAAGACATAGCATTATATTACAACGACTGTGATTAAAGTTCGAATTTCAAGTACAAAAAAATAATTTTGAGATAAAAATTATAATTTTAGACTAAATAAGTGTCAGACCCCCCCCCCCAAAAAAAAATGACCGTTTGAATTTATTACAAATTTGTACTATATTGTAAAAAAAACAAAAAAAAACACACACACATTTTAATTTATTTCAATAAATGTTCCATTAATTAATTATTTTTAATTATTTATTTTGTGTTACTTTAATGAATTCGTAATCTTTCATGATTGATTTATTTTTAAATAAAAAAAACATTTATTATTTTTTGGAAATGAGAGCAAATTATTCCAAAACAAAACAAAAAAAATCCATTTTAATTTATTTTAATAAATGTTCTATTAATTAATTATTTTGAATTATTGATATTATTAGATATGTGTAAATATTAGAAAACTGCGTCATATTATTTCTGCTATGTCATTATTTAATTCGAGAATTTAATTTTTCTTTGAGTTATATTGATTTTATTAATATGGAATTTAGGGGCTTTTTTTTCGTAATGTATGAGAACTATATTTTAAAAGATTTATTTTTATTGTTAACATCTACGATGCTTTATTTTCATGAAAAAAAAAAAAATTCATGCGTTTTTTTAGTACCCTGTGATATAACTTTAGTAAAGGTGTTTTTTGTTGAAAAAAAAATCAAGAAACATTTTTTTTTTCTCGGAAATGAGAGCAACTCTTATCAAATTATTCAGCTAAAAATAACGATAATGAAATAAATAAAACTGCCTAAGAATAGGGATTTGGTTTCTTGTGTTTATAAACCAAGATATATTTCCATGCAGTATAACTGATGCTAGTATTTTCATTCGATGTAGACCAGGTTGTCATAACAATCAACTCAAACATTAAAAATAATCCGGAAATAATGAACTTATTTAAAGAATGAATATTAAATCAGACAAATTATTTTTTAAAGAAAAATGTTCACGTTTTAAAAATTAAAAAAATTATGTCAACACCATTTTATTAAGTATTAATTTAATGTTTGCCGCTTAGCCTACGTAAATTACACAAAATAATACATTTACATTAAGATTTCTGATAAAGTAATGGGTTAATTATATTCAGTGATCATTAATTAATAAATACTGAAAATTTTATTAAAGTTGGTTGATTTCCTGTAACTATATAGCATGACGTCATTTTTCAGTTAACAGGCCTTAGTTTACTATATTACGTTGGCCACTGTCATACCCGAACAGATATCTTATTTCAGTAGCTTCAATTAAAACTTTGTTTTAAAAGAACAAAAATTTAACAGACAACAACACAAACTTATGTCAATGTTTGTAATTTGTCTCATCAAAAACACAGAAAAGATGAAATAATACACAACCATAGAATCCTTTATGGTAAAAAATTATCTCGGGTTTATTTAGGAATTTAAATGTAAATCAGTTGTTTTTTTATTTAAATAAGGTGAATTTTTGCTGTTCGTATAATTTTATAAAAACTTTAACCTATTTAAATGATAAGCTATTGAGCTTAAACTATTTGCAGATTTAGAACACTTTGCATAGAGTACTCAAAACTGGGTTTCTTGCCAAGGTGATCCGAAATAAATTTAATAACTCACATAATTCTTGCTACATAAGAAGTAATTACCTACTGGAGAGTTTGAATTACCTAGATACCATTCTTGAGTGTCTTCGGTCTCTCTGTACAAGGGTTTGTCAGGACAAACTGACATGAGGATACTTCACCCTATAAGTAAACTCTGACCAAATATTAAAAATAACATAGTATTTGAAGCCTCAACATGGCTATACACTGGCTCATGTGATGTTACCGCACTTAGCTGGATACTCCACCAGACCAGATGAATTCTTGTCCTAGAATCCGGTAAGACCAAAAGAAAGATATACTATACCATAGTTAACTGGTCAATTGGGGAGAGGAAAATTAATGTTCTTCACTAACTCAACTTTGAGAGGAGAATCTTGATTAAACACTTGGATATCTATGTAAGAATCGAGTGTTAGACCCAGAAAGAGGCCCCTTTATTATTGAGAACTTTCTTACTGAAGTAAAATGAAAACAAATCTCTCTCTCTCTCATATATATGTATAAAGAAAATATTTAAGTTGTGAAAACTTCTTTATTGGTTCCCATAACAAACATGTTGGTTAATAAACCAATAAGATTTAACAATTTGAAGATTTTTAAAAAAATTTTTCTATTCATAAAGTGTCTGACGATTCATTCAATCTAATGAATATTTTTTTCCCTCATAACTCAAACTGTGACATAGAAGCAGTTATTATCAGTAGACAAATCTAACATTCACAGCTCTTTGAAATTGAGTATCATTTTACAAGTTCTTACGAATAGAATCTATAGTCAAACGGTCAGCTGGTAAAAGAAATAGGAAGGCAAAACGAACAGCAAGGATTGATATAGAATGTGCAGTCATATATAAAAATCAGGCTTTTATAGATATGGATGGCCCAAATAACCTCACTCTTTTCTTCGTCTCTTTTGAAGACTTATAATACTAAACCAGCAGTGACAATAGATTGTTTAGTTATAGGAGTAGAATATAAAACCAGAGTTGCAAAATCGAAAGGTGTAAAGTCTGACTGACTCCTCGGATTCAAAAAAATTAGACGCCGACTCTTAGAATTTCAAAATATCCGACTTCTTATTTTAAAGTCTTCCAATACTCAGTAATAATCAAGAGTCGGATTAAAAAATCTGACTGATTTCTTGCATTCTTACGGGTCCGACTACAACTCCTTCCAAAACCTCTGACTCTGCAACCCTGTATAAAACAGATTCAAATAAGTAATGCTAAGATAATGCTATGATAAATGTTATAAAGAAATACCGAGTGTTAAGAAAACCCATCAGAATTTGGAAGAATAGTGTAAAAAAGAAAAAAAAAGGGACTGAATGAAAAAGATAACACATTGTAACTTCTGGTTTAATATGATTAGACAGGGCTCGTGTACAAAAGAGCTGGATAAATGTACATCATTATAGGTTATTAGGGCCTTCCATAAGTATAAAAGTCTGATTTTCATAAATAAATGCTTGTAGAGTTTCAATGTGTCATCATTCACAAAATAAACTCTTTTTCAAATTGTGATCCTTAAAGAATCACTATTGATTAAGTGACCTTTTAAAAAAGTGTTCACCGTATAATGAATGATCCCTTATTTGTGAGGCGACAAATTGGTCTTGTTAAAAAGTTGTTCACCTATGCTCATTTTAAATTAAACTAATGAAAGTACCCATCTATATTTCTTCAAATTTATTCTTTATTTATCCGGATCGTTAGTTATGCCCCCCCCCCCCCCACCCCCCAAGCTTTTGAATAGGTGGGGATGTGCGGGACACAAAAGTATATTCATTTATAAGTCCGAAAGTTGGAACAATTTAACTTTTATTAATATTTTTTCTTACACAGGCTTTCAGTTTTGTCTTGAATTCTCTTACTATTAAATTAAATAGAAAATTAAAATCCTGAAAGAACTTATTGGATTACCTGATACAATTAAGTAGCAAAACAATTGCCTTCTTTGATTTCTACTCGTCATCATTTCATAGTCTTTTGATTACAAGACACTAAAAGCTCAGTAAAGTGTGTTACGGTATCCTTTCGCCGTGAAGTGTGTAGAACATTATATACTTCGGCATCCCAAATATGTCACACAAAGACAGAGAATTACTTTTATCAAACTTTATTAAATCACTGAACTGACAATCACAAGAAAACCAGAGATTAAATACACTTTACGAGAGAGAGAGAGAGAGAGAGAGAGAGAGAGAGAGAGAGAGAGAGAGAGAGAGAGAGAGACAGACAGACGGCTTGTGCCACGCACTAAGTAACATCATCCTCTCCATTCAAGTTTGTGCCCCCTCCCCTCCTGCTACGTAACAAGTGCAGTCAAACTTTTTATTGTAAGCATATATTTTACCTTCCTATTTTTTCAAGGACTTCCCATCCGTGGAGCACCTTACCATGGGATTACTTTCCTGCAGACTACAACATGTTAGTCATCGAATACTTGTCATAAACGGTCCCATAAGTAATCAAATTTCATTCCACACCGTTTTTGGTTCTCATTGTATTCTTCATTGTTCAACTGAAAATCCATGAACCCTTATTCTCGAGCAGCTTTTAACCTTGTTAAGCGACGACTCATTAGTTAAGAAAAATACAGATTTGAGTGTCAAATAGGAGTCAGTGTATTCAAGTAGTTTGCTTATTGAAAAGCAATACTTATTTTCCCCCAATTATATTAGTGCATAATTCAACACAATAGATTCGACTGGTTTGTCTGCATATCAACCCTTTTCAGGTTATTTAATGCTGAAAACAATATCTATTATCACGATTCATTGAACACAAGTTGATGTTTTACTCATAGCTGGGAGGGGGGGTCATACTATTCACAATGGTATAATTGAATGAAATTGATCCGACAGAATTTGAACTTGACCACATTGGTATCCATTAAACCATTGTGCTGACCACGGGTATTAAAATGAAATGGATTCCTATAATAAAAACCTTCACTCTATCTTCAATGTTATTTTTTTGTTATGCCCCTTGACTATCTTCCTTTTTAACCATATTCTCAATTAAAAACATTATTAATGCAACATAAATATACAGATCAAATTCAGTTAAATATTTCATCCGATAGTTCCCAAAACTGCCCCCTAAATTCCTTTTTACCATTATTTCAGAATTCATCCAATTCATTTTAAAATGTTCTATGCTATTATTATTCTTAATCTGATCTGGCAAGTTGTTTCAAAAATATATTACTCTATTAGCAAAAAAATACAGTTGCTAAATAGAATTAGTTTTTAAATCTACCTTAACAATAACCTTCCATATTAAGGGAAAAAAAATTTTTTTTTTTAAAACTTTCTTTGACTCATTATCATTTCCTAGTCTTTTGATTACGAAACACCAACTTCACATTCAATTCAAATAGAAAACAGTGTGTGTGTGTATATATATATATATGTAAATTATAACTAAAAGGTAAACTTTTAGAGAGTTGGACCTATTGTGAAATAAGGAAAGCTCAATATACTGGATAGAGCAAAAATATGGTAAGTCAATGAAAATTGATAAGACCTTGGAATACGCTTAACTGAAAACAGGAAGAATATTGTTTTCCTTGACATGGCCAAACTTATTTGATCCCTCTCCGAGGACAACAGACCTGAGTGGAATCGTCGTCATTGGATTTTTATACAGATTCCTCTGGATTTACCAATATTTCTGAGCCCCACGTTTTTTTGGATTTCGTTATTGGAGATTCCCATGCCCGTTTGAACTTTTAAATTTCTTTAAAAAAAACTCTTTCAAATTTGAAACTTTGACAGTCCTATCCTGTCAACTTATCAATCATAATTTTTCCTCTGATAAGATTTTAATCTTTGAAAAACCTGGTTTAAGGAATGAAAGAGAAGAAAAATAAATGTTTTTTATTAACTAAACTGCTCCTTGTTTTGAACAACTGAAGATATCGATTTGCTTCCATTTGCAGGTCTTATCAATTTTCATTGACTTACCATATATATATATATATATATATATATATATATATATATATAGCATAATATAAAATGAAATAATAAAATAAGGTGCGAATCAAATTTTATTAGAATTCAAAATTCAGGCAAAGTATCTGAACGTCCTTAACTCATGAGTTTTCAAAGATAATTCTTATCCTCAGAGGACCATTACCACAGTGACGTTACTGCAGGTGATAAAGTTACACTTTGAAAATATATTAAAAAATATATACAAAAATACATAAGAGTACATAACACATCAAATATATCAAGCCAAAAACATACTTATTTGTTAAAGTTATAAAATCCATCCAAGTCATACAAATTAAAACATATTCAGGAAAGATATCCAAGAGGTTTATTGAAGATTTATCCAGGTATTTAATAACAGTCCAAAAGCGAAAAAATTGAAAGAACTGAAAAACCGAAAAAGTTATCCAGCCGGGAAAAGCGTCCGCAATCGATGCAGTAAATTACAGTGAAAAATGCATCCAATGTTAATTAATACAATGATAAATGAACCAAATCAAATAAAAGTTCAATAACCTCACTTTGTGTTGAAATCATAAAGTTCAAAATTCAGGATTCAAATGATTTGACTGGAGTAGCACAAACCAAAATTCGCTGGTTAAATGGAAAATCTGCTAAATCCGATTTGAACAGAATTAAATCAAACCGAGTCAATATATTCGGCCATTTCTTCTTCCGGGTCCAATGAAGATCATTTCAATGGATAATGTTAAATTCGAAAGTAATCACTTTCCCGCAAGCCAAGTAAACAGAACCCTGTGTTCGTTAAATCCTCCCTGCCTAAAAGGTTAGACTTTGAAAATGCCTATATACCCCTTTAAATTTTTTAAGTTGTAAAAGTCTAAATATTTAAATTTTTAAACTCTAAATATTTTTATAATTTCTTAATTAGGAAAAATTACATCTTAAATTAAATTAAATTTCTTAAACTTTTTAATTTGATAAAATTAAATCTTAAATTAAACTATTAAATTCTAATTACTTTAATAACTTCGTAATTATTAATTTCATAAATCTTCTAAATTATTTGATAGAGCAAGATCTGTGAAATTTGTTTTATGGTTAGGCTAGACAGTTTGGGTAGATACGTGGAATGGGATTGCAATTAGAGGCTTTGACCTAAATTTACACACCCTTTCCTGTTTGACCTGATTTGACCCAGACAAGTAACACCCGGTATGAGTTGAATTGATTAAATATATCTGTTGGTGTCTGTTGATATTTTCTTCTTTGTTAAATTCGAAATGTAACATCCGCTCGGGTAACGTCGTTTGAAAAAGACGACAGTCTGCGACTTTAGTATTGCGTTCTGATCAGCGAGAAAGGGTTCTGTTTACTTGGCTTGCGGGAAAGTGATTACTGTGTGCCTTCGCCTCTTCCATACTTTTTCATTAATGATATTGAATTTGACCATGATCTATCCAGTAATTTTAAACAGGCAGTCAACCAACAAAGATCAGCAGAGTCTGTTTTAGTTCCTCAGTCTTCAGGGAAGAAAAGAAAAGCACTTCCCCACCACCACATATTTTTTATCATCATTACAAAAACAGAGGGTACAAATGTAGTTTGTGATAATGTCTCGGGTGCTTAAAAATCTTTTTTTTTATGAAGAATACATTTTACAACTCATATTAGGAAACTGAAATAAGTATCCAATTTTCATATACATAAAAAACCAAAAGAAAGTTTTCATTAGTGAAATGTGACATGATTATGGCTTGTATTGGAGGTGGGGAATGATCAAGATGCGATACAGAACTCAAATGATAGGAAATAGAAAGATTTTTGTTTTTATCAGTTGAAAAGAGATGCAGTCGGTAATTTGTATTGGTGTAGAGTTGTCTGTAGTCCTTTCGTTTATTTAAAAAAAATATTTTGTTTTATTAATGTTTCATCATTTATCAAGGCATAAAAGCCACTCACGGATAAGGGTTAATGAGATGGAATGATTGTCAGTTGAAGGATAAGATGATGCAAAGTTATTTTTACGTGATAAAATGTTCGGGGGGGGGGGGGTCTATGCTATTTACCCCCATCCCCACCAAGTTGATGCCAATGACATTACCTGCTAATGGTTACATATACTATCCTTAAATAATGAACTGTTTTATGTTCTTGAGTTCAAGATCCCCGACTTAGGACGTCACTGATGATGCAATCCTGTGCACCCTTAGGATGTATCTTCCAATCCAATGTTATCACTACTAGGAAGAGAAAGTGCATGCATAAAAACAGAATGAAGAGAAAATAGGAACACTGAATTTGTTAGTGTACAATTGAATAAGGTAGATGGTAAGTATTATTGATCTTAAAGAACTGATTTATAATTTATTTGTGTGATTAGACAGGTGTTAGGGCAACCTAACAAAACAGAATAGAGTTATTTCCCTTGAATCAAATAAAAGAGTTATCACCCTTAGATAAAAGAGTCGTCTGCCATGACAGTTGAAAAATAAACAATGACTTCATTATCAAACATAAGCATCTTGTGTCCAGCGGTTTCTACATTTCATTTAATCGTTTTTTTTTTTTTGTTGTTGTTAAAGGTTCTACTTTGTCCTTTCTGGGTTGTTATTAAACTGATAACAACGTGTAAACATCAGACGTAACATTGGCGACGGGAATAGATTTTAGAACTGCAGGAACGCAAATTTACACTTGATGGATTGCACCATACAGCAATTAATGCACCATACAGCAATTAATGCAACAACAATTATGTTTGATGGAATTATTTTCAGAGAGATTCTCAATACATGCATGATCGCTTTCGGAAAGCTTACGACATCAGCAGAATCAGTGGCACAAGCAATCACAGAATTTTATTACGACTCAATGGCTAAATCAACGTTCTGTACGTGGTTTTCACGCTTTGAGAACCTTTTCAAGGAACAAGCTGACGACTGGAAAGTCAGATTTTTGCTACGGAAGTTTGGGATGCCAGAACACGATCGGTATACAAACTACATACTACCTAAACACCCACATGACTTCAACTTCGATGACACGGTGGAGACTCTGAAGCAGATTTTCGGCGAGCAGATTTTGTTATTTAATATGCGTTTCAATTGCCTCATCATAACGAAGTTTGATTCGACCGCTTTCTCAATTTATGCAGGCATTGTGAACAGAGAATGTGAACGGTTTAAAATATCTTCCATCACAGACGCTCGATTCAAATGTTTTATTTTTGTGTGTGGTTTGAGATCGGCGGAGGAGCCAGATATTCGCACACAGATTCTGTCAAAAATAGAACAAAATCCAGACATAATATTGCAACAAGTCGCCGTGTAATGTCAGTGTATTGTGAATCTAAAGCATGATTTAACTATGGTGCAACAAACAGCATCCATGGTTGACAGTCCAAAAACGTCAACCCATCTCACCAACTTCAACATCTGTCAAACCCCCAACCGCTTGCTGGAACTGTGGCAGCTGACATTTCGTACGAAACTGTACATTCAAGACACACCGCTGTCACAGCTGCAATCGACTGAGACATAAAGATGGATTTTGCACCTCTGAAGGACAAAAACCAACCCATAATAGACAAACCTCACATAACAGGCACCAACAACATCACAAAACAAATACAAACAGTCTGGTAGCAACTTTTCTTCCAAACCAAAAATATGTTGCCATACAATTGAATGACCATCTTGTTCAACTTCAAGTGAATACTGCCTGATATTACACTTATCTCACAAAAACCATGGGAAACCATTAGAGTTGGGCGGTTTTGAAATTTTGGTTTCGGTATCGGTTTTTTTCCCTTAAAACCTCGGTTTACGGTTCGGTTTTTCGGTTTTGTTGAAAAAAATTTTTTTACTATGGAAGCTATTCATTCTGTTGTGTGATGATTAGTTATTATTCAACGTTTAGTTGAATTATGCCACTGTTTCGATAATTTTGTGACTGAATCATTCTCCATGATATGAATCATAAGTTTTAAGGTGTTGACTGTTGTAATCAAAGTTCTGATACCTTTTTAACAGTTAACTCGTTAAAACAGTGACCAAAGATTCATGAAAGATTTCTGAAGAATAAAACTGAGTTTGAATATACATTCTATCTAATTCTTTAACCCATCAGAAGCTAAAATATAACTCAGAAATGCAAGAAATTAAAAAACGAAAATTTATTTAAACAAACAAAATAATTTTACAAATAAAATTAAGCAAAAATGATGATGAAAATGAAATATTGTCAAAATTATTTGACAGATACAAATTTTAATTTTTTAATAGGTGAAAATGTTTGCAAGACGTTGTGTTTTGTCGCGTAAAATAAACACACCATATACTTCTCGAATTGCCGGTGTTGACTGTTGGGATGTCTGTCATTTTGTGTGCTCGAAGTTCTGTCAACTGGTGCGTGTTGGGGTTAATATTTGTTTTTAAGACAGGGTAATAAAACTTTATAGACATGCGTAAAAGACTAGTAGTACAACCGAAAACCGCGCCAAGGGAAAAGGAAGGATGGTTAAAAAAAAGTAGAGATTATTAATTCATCTAAAGTCATTTTTTAAGCTTTAAGGTAATTTTAGTCATAGAATTCATGACTTGGATTAAAGTTTAATAATTAAACTTTCGAATAAATTGTCAACTCTAAATAAATACCATATTAACAATTTAGTAAAATATAAATCGTTGCATAGTCTACTTTTTGAATAACCCATTTTTGGGAGAGAAAACGGTATAGTTGAGAGATAGTTCTCTAGAAATTACAATTTATGTATGAAGTGGCTTTTCAAAAGTAAACAATGAAATGCCTAATGTTTAAAATAATTTTAAAAATCCGAATAAAGTGACACTAGCATTGGCAACTACTTTTTTTCTTTTTAAATGTTTATACTTACTCACTACTTTTCGTTTATTTACTTTTACAAGTATTTTTTCAAAATTTCATTTTAATAACTTATTTTTTTAGATAACTCTGAAACAAACAAATAATTATTTTACAATTTTGAGTTGAATCAAATAGATTTTCGACATCATACGGAACGCGTTTGATTTTTTCTTTTTCATTTGAAAATAGTTTATGCTAAAAATACGATGTCATGTTGTCTGTCGTATTTCTCTCTTTTTCATTTGAAAATTCAAAATGTTAATAAACAAATTGTAAACAAAGATTTCTTCCTACAAGTAGCAATACACATGAAAAAATTTAAATTGCTTAAAATATCTCAATAATGGCATACATAGGAAGAGCTTGATGATCTAAGAAAGAATCTTTTTTAATTTTTTAAATCTGACTAAAAATAAGGAAGTTATAACTATTTTTGTGCCTCGCACAATTGGATATTTTCCCCTCTTTAATACCATATGCGTTTCGTCACATTTTTTACACTAATTTTTCAGTAAAAATGTTATATCTTTGTTAAAACACAAGATTAAGCAATGAAATTTACCATATAAGTGTATTTTTGTACAAGGAATCAGAATATGCCACTGAAAATCTCCAGAAATTAATGGTTTCCAAGTAATCTGCACTAAGTGCACATAAATATGCTGCAATACCTTAAAAATACCATGAATCCATTAAAAGAAAGAAGTTAGAAAACTCAAAGTTGAATTGTAATACATTTTATGTACAAGAAACTAAAATCTAATACTAGGACTGTTTAAAAATGAATATATTGCAAGATTTCTGTAGCATTATTGTAGATTTACACCTTCTGCTAACTCACCCCCTTACCTCCCCAAAATATGAGATTCTACTTTTTTTATTTAGGCAATTACATGTTAACACCCTGAAAAACTTGGCAGAAAGAAAGAAACAAAAACAATTATTTTAGAATTTAAAGTGGGGATCAGTTTCACATAAAATAATCCCCCATTTCAAGGCCATTCTAGCGTTTTAGGACAATTAATTATTTTTTCTATGGGAGATAAATCCTGTGCGTTTTTCTTGTTTTTTGTTTTTTTTCTGTTTTTTTAGACGATTATAAGGGTTTTTGTGGGAGGAGGGGGGCTTACCACTTGAACTTCAGGTTAGTGGTAGGGCTAGGGGCAATTAAGTGTGAACACCCAGAAAGAAAAAAAAACAATTCATTTAGAATTTCGAGTGGGGGATTAGTTTCACATATATTTAATGCAGAATAATTCACCATTTCCGGGCCATTCAAGCGTTTTAGGGCATTAATCAATTTTTTTCTATGGCAAATAAATCCTGTGCGTTTTTTTTTATGGGCGTCTGCTTTTTTTTTTTTTTAGACGATTATGTGTGGTTTTAATGGGCTTTTTTGTAGGATTAGGGCTTCCTACTCGGACTTAGGGTTAGTGATAAGGTTAAGGAAGGGGTTTTGTTTTGGATGGAGGTTGCCATTCGGACTTAGTGTTAGAGTTAAGGGAGTTTTTTAGGAGTGGCTTGCCACTCATATTTAAGGTTAATGGTACGATACGTTCAAGATGGCATTTTTAGGAGGTGGGCTTGTTAGTCGTACCTAGAGTTAATGGTAGAGTAATTATTTATTTTATAAATTTCACTAAAAGGCAAGAATGCCCGGGAAATCGGAGATCATTTTACATTAAATTTATATGCGAAACTGATCCCCCACTCTAAATTCTAAACTATTTTTTGTTGTTTTGTTTTTTCTTTTTTCGCCAAGACTTTAAGACGTAATCGCCTAAAAAAGTAGAATCTTAATTTTTTTTTTTTTAAATTGGCGACTAGAAATTCATTACTACTAGAAGTTCGAAAGTTGAGTGAAAACCAGTATTTTTTAAAGTATTTTTTTATAAAAGAACCAAATAGGATTAACTTTTTTTAAAAGTATTTTTATCTTTTTTTACAAGACGCTGCTGCTGATTGATTGTTATATCAGCAATACTAGTAGCCATTGTTGACTTTCGCTCAAAAAAAGGACAATATTTTTTAGGATAAGATAATTTAAAATTACTATTACCGAAAGACAAAACAACGTACAATTATAATTTTAATGCATAAAAAAAGATGAAAGATTAATTTATTTACTAGTTGGGTACGAAAAATGTAACAACATTTTCTATATTCATATTTTAAAATGTTTAAAATTCGTTCTAGAATGAAAATAAACAAAAATCGCCTCGTGTTTATAGCAGTAATTGCAGTAATATATTTGTTCAATCTGTCCTCTTACTAATATAACATTTTTTGGTAATATTCAATTTTATACAAATCGGAAAATCTTTTCAACCGTGTTTCCTTGTATATGGTGGCTTACTGTAATAAAAACACAATACCGAACGGTTACGGTTTAAAAAAAAAAAAACGATTCGGTATACGGTATGGAGACGAAACCGAAAAACCGCGGTTTTTCGGTAAAACCGCCCATCTCTAGAAACCATAGACCAGCCTTCATTGACACCAACAATTCAGGTAGCACAGAGTGCTTCTGGGGACTGTGTTCACATCACGGATCAATTACCGTCTACCATTAAAATGAAGGACAAAACAGTGTTGAATACCATATACATAGCAAACTCATGCCATAATTTGCTGGGACTTGACTTTATCGAGTTACTAGATCTTCTCGACATTCCACTCAACTGGATATGTGAGGTTGTATCGAGATCATCACCTCAGAGCAGCATTATCAATCAGACCAAGGACATCATAAAACAGTTTTCTCTAGTCGTCACAAATAACTTGGTACGCTACACTTAGGCAGAGGCCACACTATCCCTTAAACCATTTTTCAACCCAAATGCCCAGTGCCATATGCTGTATTGCCACTGGTGGACCAGGAACTAAAACGACTTGAGGAAATGAAGGTCATTGTACTGGTGACATATTCACGGTGGGCAGCACAAATTTTAGTAGTAAAGAAAGCCGATGGTTCAATTCGGTTGTGTGCTGATTTTTCAACTGGTCTCAACGCAACACTAGAGGATCACGAATAACCATTGCCAATCCCAGATGATCTTTTCACCATACTTAATGGTGGAACCTGCTTTGCAAGGTTGGATCTCAGAGGCTTATTTGCAAGTAAAAGTGGCAGAAACCTTCAGGGAGCTGCTTGCTATAAACACACACCGTGGATTATTCCAATTCACTCATTTGCCTTTTGGGGTAAAACAGCCCATGCAATATTTCAGCAGATCATTGACACAATGTTCACTGGTGTGGAAGGTGCAGCTGCATATTTAGATGACATCATTGTTGTTGGGCAATCCAACCAGGAGTTGACAAAATGGATCAGCAAGGTTCTAACCCACATTCAAGACTTTGGTTTCCAGCTCTGGCCTGAAAAGTGCCATTTTTATTTACCTTCAATAAAATACTTGGGATTTATTTTTGATCGTCAAAGTCGTCGTCCAGATCATGCTAGTGTGGCAGCCATTCAACATATTTCACCTCCATCGGACGTTAGCAGTCTACGCGCATTTCTAGGACCGCTAAACTACTATGGTAGTTTAGCGGTAGTTTCTTGCCTGCACTCCATCAAATCAAATAACCACTCAAGAAACTGGTTACAAAAGACGCAAAATGGTTCTGACCCATGGACTGTCAGGAATCATTTGACAAAATCAAAGCACTCATTAACTCTGATCTACTGCTCACACATTTTGATCCAAATAAGAAAATAGTCGTGGCAGCAGATGCATCAAATCCTGGGAGCAGTGATCTCGCATATATTCTCAGATGGAACTGAGAAAGCTATTATGCATGCAGCCAAATCCCTGACACCCGCTGAATGCAATTACAGTCAAGTGGAAAAAGAAGCACTGGCACTGATTTTTGCTGTGAAAAAATTCTATAAGATGTTGTTTGAGTGTCACTTTACACTTCTGACAGACCATAAGTCACTACTGTCAATATTTGGCTCAAAAAAGAGTATTCCAGTATATTCAGCCAGTCGATTACAACGGTGAATAATCATTCTACTGGATACGATTTCGATATACAGTACTGCAGGACTACAGAATTCGGCCAAGCTGATGCCTTGTCACGACTCATCAGTGCACAATCAGTTCCAGACGACACTGTCATCGCTGCCATCAGCATCGAGAACGATTTTCAATGCACGCTCACAGATTGTATCCGGGCAATTCCAGTGACAAGGATTGATATAAAGCGAGAAACACAACAAGATCCAATGATACAAAAAGTGTGCAGATTTCTCCAACATTCATGGCCTCCTAACCTCACGGGAGACCTCCAACAGTTCAAACGCTGCACTGGCTCTCTTTCTGTCATTGATGGTTGTTCCCACTAAGCTCAGACAAGCAGTCCTTAAACAACTACATTCAGGGCATCCAAGCATTAATCGAATGAAATCACTAGCAGTGTGGTCTATTGGCCTAACATAAACACAGACATTAAGTGTACTGTCAAACGTTGTATCCAGTGTATGGAAGCGCAGAAGAATCCACCTCGGATTGTTGATTCTTGCTGGACATACCCAGAGAGAACATGATCCAGAATACATCTAGACTTTGCTGACCCTATCAATGGTCTTAGTTTTCTGGCGGTTGTAGATGCCCATTCCAAATTCCAAGGGATCACAATTCACGCCCGAGTCATTTCAACAATTCTGCAAATCGTGTTGCATAACATGTCTGGTCAGCACCTTATCATCCTCAGTCCAATGGACGAGCCGAAAGGTTTGTAGACACAGTCAAACGGGCACTACTCAAAGCAAGGAGGGAGGGAACAACAGAGGAGATACTGCATGCTTTCCTCCTTTCGGTATCGAATAACACTAAATGGTGCTGTGAAGAATGGTCTGTCACCAGCAAAGGCACTCATCAGACAAAAACTCTGTACCACACTGGATGCTTTACGGCCCCAGCGACAAAGGCAACAACCAAGCCCTAACAAAACAAAAGCATTTTTAGTTGGCACACCAGTGTTTACTCATAATTACAGACCTGACAAGCCAAACTGGGTACTGAGCATCATCTGCAAAATAAATGGACAATTTCTGTATGATGTTCAAGTTGGGAGTCAATTCTGGGCACGGCACAAAAAACGAGTTACGTTCTAGATAAACTGGAGACAACTTAGTTGATAACAGAACAACCATTCCGTTTGATCTGTTAATGGACACATTCAAACTGCCATCTCCATCACCTCCCAATCAGACAAATACAAATGGGAATTATGAAAGACCTCACAGGAGTTGGCCAAAGCGCAGTTGTACTCGAGTAAAGCACCTCCAAGTTAACCCTAAGTGCGCTCGGTACAGTTAAAGATTAAAACGGGGAGATGTGAGGTCAACCTAACAAAACTGAATAGTTATTTCCCTTGGATCAAAGAGTCATCTGCCATGACAGTTGAAAAGTAAACAACGACCTCACGATCAGACATAAGCATCTCGCGTCCAGCAGTTTCTACTTTTCATTTAATCGTTTTTTTGGTTTTTTTTTGTTAAATAAATTTGTTAACGGTTCTACTTCGTTTTTCTTCATTTTCGGGTTGTTATTAAACCGATAACAACATGTAAACATCAGATGTAACAACAGGCAATAATAGATATTGATTCATGGTGTTTATTGCAGGGCGTGCGGAGGCAGTATCCCAAACGCTTGAGCAACTCATGAAATTTTAAAACGCCTGACTCCTAAGAAATTTATTTCCACAAGCAATCATTTTTTAGATTAAAAAAAAATCAACAAATAACGAAATTTTAAACACAAATAAATTTAACTATTTATTTGTGGAGTTTATTGTCTGAAACTGTGAACCCAGCAATATTTAGATAAAATAACCCACCCTGTAATTCAGTACAATATAAGTATAATAATACATATTACAATATAAGTATAAATTGTAATCTGTACATTTTAAATATCTCACAAATTTAAGAATATTCTTAAGCTGCAAGTGAAGATTATTTTGTGATGTAATGTCAGGGCTTTATCTGTTCCACTAGTTTGGGAACCGCTTCTGTTCCCGCTCCCCCCTTAAAATTTTAGGTGGTTCCTCTCCATGCTCCTACTTTGTAAAAAAAATATAAAAAAGTTCCTTTCCTCACCCCATCTACAACCTTAAAATAACCTGTTGAAAAAGTCAACCCATTTCCAACATTTTTTTCAACTAAATCCCTATTTACTTGCCTTCCAATAAGGGCAGAGTTAGACACAAGATTGGTTTTTAATGTGAGGAAAATCTTGCTACACAAAAAAGGGAACTTTGGATTTGGACAAACATAAAAATTGTCTCAGTTCGTACCAAGATCAACCACCTTTTTTCAGGTAAAATGGTGGTAGTAATTTTGTATAAAAGGGTCTTACACTAATATTGTGGTGCTTACATTCACACAGGAAATTCATAAACATCGAAGACAATGTTGTTGCGATATCCATATACATTGATTGATGTCGATTAGACGAAAATACAAGGAGGCTGAAGTGAAACACGTTTATTTACTTGGGTGTACAAACCGGAACTGCTGACGGTGAGCCCGAAACCGGAAGAGGGGATATGGGAAGGGAGTGGGAGGAGGGCTAGCTAGATTTCTATTGCTGATACTACAACAAATGTCTTACTTTATTTTAGAAATTAAAAAGAAAATTAGAATTAAATAGTAATATGGAATTCAAGGCTGTTAGCACAGTTGTTCTCATTAATTCCCAAGCAATACAGGAGAATATAAATGAAATGCCCCAAATGTTTAAACAGTTGAGGGTTTTAATTTTAAATGTTCAAAAATAAATTCTAAAATCAAAAGGAAAATTAAAACCATTTCAGATTAAAATTTACACTGGAAGAACGTGAGAAATGTGTGTTGGTGGTGGACAGTGTTATCTCCCCATGTTCTGCCCTGGTTAATTACACAATGATCAAAGACATTGTTTAAAATACAAAGAATTAGATTGTCATAAAATTGGATGGAGAGCAAGTAAAGTAAATAAATGAAATAAGTTTGTGTAAACAATGAAATTGGGTGATTGTGACAATGAAATTGAATAACAAAAACAATCTAGGTAAGACAAATATATGTGAATAGGTCTTTTTATGCAAGTAGCATCATATTTGTGAACAATATAATATAGAAGTAACAATTTTCAACCTCTTTCTCCACCTCTCTTTTTGTATATCTCTATATAAAGTTAGGTATATGTATATGCTTAAATATTTGTATGTAAAGGAGTCACTCCTAAACTAATTAATCGATCATTATGCATTTTAGAACACAGTTGCTAGGCATAAGGGGTCCAAATGTGGGCTATATTTAGTTTAATTTAGTTTTATTCAAAGAGGATAAAAAGGGGGTACAAACCCTTTGTGAGAATTCAGATATCTTTTTTACAACAGGCATTAGACATCAATTAATAAATATTCCGAAAACTTTCAGTTTCTTTGGAATATTTTAAAGGGTTTTAAGGGGATATATTATAGGCAAAACCTCTCATGTGTAATTCAAATATTTTAAATTTGCATTAAATTTGCTCCAGTCGTTAGATATCGATTAAGCAAGATTCCATGAATTTCAATTTCTTCTTAAGACGCCTTAAGCCTTAAATTTTAGACATTTTCTAGAATCAAAAGCACGTAATGGATTTTGATAAAAACTGGAATAAGGATTCTAGACATAAAGTTTAGTTCAGTAGCATTATATCATCTTGATTTTAATCTTCGTAAGGTTACATAAAAGAGGTGCAAAATTGTTCTGTTCGGGGAATTCATTTTACCCGTCCTGGGATAGCTATTCTTCTAGTAATATATATGTGTGTGTGTGTGTGTATAACATAGAAATATTCATTATTAAATAATAATTTATAGCTCCCTTTTTGCTGAGCTCTTTAAGAGAAATGAAATAAGCTGTCTAATCTAAATGCGAGTTCCTGTCCAGATGATTTGTCGAACACCGTAAAGACGGCTTACCATGTTGTCTGCTCAAAATGACATAGATAAGGTTTATTTTTATTTTTACCGCATAGTCGTGTAAGTTGGCCTCATTGTTCATCGTTCGGATTCGAGTTCAAAGGTTACTCGTGTCCAGGGTTCAAACCGTACAACCGACTGAACAGTTATCTCCACACTGACGATTCCGCAAGGATGAAATGTATACGTATAATAATTTAAAATATATATATATATATATATATATATATACAAAATAGAAAAAAAAAATGTTTTTTGTATATTTAGCTTTGTATATGAATCTCATTACTATTCTTTCAGTTTTAAAATGCACTAACAAAAAGACATGACAAGGGTTAAACTGCTCTTTAAATCCAGAAAATAACTGATCGTGCAGCCTACATTTATAGAGTACTAGCAAAACCTACCCGTCCTCTTGGTAGCAATTAATCAGGAGTTGGCGGCGGGGGAGTATAGTTAAAAGAATATGTTTTTACTCAGAGAATTCCATAATTTTAACAACAAACTTTGGTAAATTTGTAGATTAACACCCTGAGCTAAATCAACCCTCCCCTAAAATAATGAGATTCTACTTCTTTTAGGTACTTACATGTGAACACCCTGAAAAACATGGCGGAAAGAAGAAAACCAAAAACCAATTATTTTAAAATTTAGAGTGGGGGATCAATTTCTTATATAAATTTAACATAAAATGAACAAATATGAGCTGTGCACCTTAGGTTTGCAAATAAATAAGCTAGTGTCACATATTTATTGCTGTATTTTCGTACATTCTATAATATGAAGTGTAAAACAAGATTCATTTAAAACATGAAACGCTACAGTGATTAATTCGAAATACTGGAAACGATCTCTTCAACCGTGCTTCATGAAAAAGTTGGTATTGGTCTGGTGGGATTATGAATGCCTTACATGCTCGGAATCTCAGATAGTTTGGCCATGTACACCATGCCACCTCTTGCATCAACTCTATAACACGCCTTAACATCGTAGACACTAGGGAGTGTGGTAGACTTAGGAAGAACTGGCTCGAGTGCATGCAACCTGACTGATGTCAACCATTGGATCGGACCACATGGAGAGTATGCATGAGACGTTGCCTGGTGTTTCCCCACCTCAGAGTCTGAGAAACTTGCAGCACCCTAAATACTAAAACCGGATGAAGAAGAATGGAGTATAAATCCATTTCTCATGACAGTACTACTAACTTTCTATTACACTAAAACTGTAAGGAGAAAAAAACCCACCATATATGTTGGCTAATAACATCAGAGTGAGGAAAGGTTAACATTGAGATATTGATTTACTCCTCTCCAGGAGTTAGGCACAAGGCCAGTTTTTATCTTACTCCCACAAGTAAAATGTGACCCAAGGTCGGGTCAGGAAAGTGGGGTTTAAAAATTTCCTGGGCAGCCCCGTCGGCATTCCCCGGTAGGGGCACCTCAGGCAGTAAGCAATAAACTTACTCCTCCTCAAAGAGTGGAGGCAAAGCCTGGGAGGGTGGACCTCCTAGAACTGCACAGGACAGACCCATAGACAGGCGTAAATCAAGCCCCGAAGGTCAAGACAATACCGATCTATGGGGTGCAGTATCCATCGGAACAGATACTACACTTTGATCTTAGCCAAAAGGCCAAGGTTAACATTGAGATAGATAGAGAGAGAACGTATAAAAATAAAGGTGAATTTTTAATTTTAAACAGGTTCTTCAAAGTTTTCAAATCAAAGATTATTGATTCACTAGCAAGATCCTGCGGAAATTCTACAGTTGCTTTCTTCATCTATCTGTATGATTTACGATTAATAATAAAAATATTTCTCTTGAAGTAATAAATGTCTATCAAAGTAAATAAGATTAAGAAAGAATTGTCTCTTCTGTAAAAATATTGCCAGCTAAATATTCTCTGAATAAGTAAAATGAATGTCAGTTTTTATCATCATATTTGTGTTATGCTTACTGCGTGTGATCTTTTCGTCGTTGTGAACACGATCTTATTCATTTCTTGATACAAAACCAGGTGAACGCCAATACTCAGTTATTTAACACGATTTATTTAAAACAGAAACAGAAAACAGGTTAACTTCTTATGCGTGAGAGAGAAGGAGAGATATAGATACAAATAGTCCATCTCGCTATATCAGTCGCTTACATATACTGCCCCCATTCTTGGGGAGAGCTGCCCGACATGCCTGCTCTGGCTGAAATCTCACTCACCTCTATTGAGTGAGAGAGAACCTACTGGAAGTCGCGTAACTTCCACCAGACCTTTAAAAATTTTCCAGTAAAAATATACCTCCCATTATGTAACATTTGGTTTAAAGTCCGTTTTACATGCTGGCATGTATGTGTTGGACCAATCTATTTAAAATTGTAGTGTTATCCACAGACAGCTGTTTCGTTGTGTACAACTCATCAGTGTGGCTAGACACATGGAACATGATATTTCTTGCAAAAAAAATACTTATAACTTTTTTAACTTAAAAAAAAAAAAAATCTATTTTTCATCCAACTCAATAATATAGCTGAAGCTGAAGAGCCGTTGCTCAAAACGACGAAATACTTCACGTAGGCTGATTTTGATTCCATCAGAGACACCTCATGGAGTGGAATTTTTTCTCTCACTGCTGATCAATGACCAAATGAGATAACCGAATGGGTCAAAGCGGGCATTGATGTACATGTCCCCAGGAGAAAATTTGATAGCAAACCACACTCTCTACAATGGTTCACCTTGAAATGTGCAGCTGCTATTGCTCAGAGGCAGCAAGCATTCTGACAATACGGCCACCATAAGTCTACTACAAATAGACAGGAATTTGTAGAGTTAAGAAAAAAATTGTAAGACTGTGATAGATGAAGCAAAAAGAAGGTATACAGAAACAACCAGGAAACACATTTAGTCGCAGAAACTAGGTACTCATGATTTCCGGAAAATCTACAATAGTGTGGTGAACAATGGGGATTCAACAATTCCCCCACTATCCAACAACAATGATGATGCTGTTTCGACAGCAACTGACAAGGCTGAACTACTTGCCCCGTGTTTTACCATAAACTCTATTTTGGACTCCGCAAACCACTCCCTCCCTAATTTCCCACAGTGGACTGAAGCCATACTTGATGACCTGGTAATCACCCCATCTCATGTCCTGGACATCATAAAAAACCTTGACACGTTCAAAGCATGTGGGCCCGATCTTATACAAGTAATAAAGAAATGCTCTGCTGAAATGGTCCCTGTCCTCTCCAAACCATACAACAAATGCCTTGTTGAATCTTCCTTCCCTGATAGCTAGAAAATTGTCTCTGTGGGACCATTCTTCAAGAATTCTGGAGATTAGAGTTGGGCGGTTTTGAAATTTTGGTTTCGGTTTCGTTTTTTTTCCCTTAAAACCTCGGTTTACGGTTCGGTTTTTCGGAAAAAAATTTTTTTACTATGGAAACTATTCATTCTCTTGTGTGATGATTAGTTATTATTCAACGTTTAGTTGAATTATGCCACTGTTTCGATAATTTTGTGACTGAATCATTCTCCATGATATGAATCATATAAGTTTTAAGGTGTTGACTGTTGTAATCAAAGTTCTGATACCTTTTTAACAGTTAACTCGTTAAAACAGTGACCAAAGATTCATGAAAGATTTCTGAAGAATAAAACTGAGTTTGAATATACATTCTATCTAATTCTTTAACCCATCAGAAGCGGAAAAGACGGTGGGCCCTATAGTCAAAATATCTTGGCGGAATGGAAATTTATGACCCGCCCTTAAAAATAAATGGACCATTCCTCATTTTTTTAAAAATCACCCAGCTTAATCCTTATTATGCCACAGAAATTAGTTTCAACAAAAACAAAAAAAATAATCAATTTTATAGCGTTTCTGTTTTGCAGGCATGAGTTTTCTCCCTTTAATTTACTATAAACAAATAATTAGCTTGGATGTACTGTTGGATTAATGGGACGCATTTGATCGATTTTGAAGAAAATTAATTTAAGTTGGGAATTAGTTCAAAACAACTTTTTACAACTTATTTTTTCTTAAACTCAAAATGCGTGAGGTGTTAAATTAAATCAGCAATGTTTTTACAATAATTCTATCATGTAGAAAAAAGTAGAGATTATTAATTCGGCAATGTTCAAGTACGACTAACTCTAAGCAAAGTTGTTTCCAACCGGAAACGGTGTCCGTTCGAAATTGGTTCCGATAATAAAAACTTCCTGTTTTGGTTAGTTTTGTACTGAATTTTATTTTAAATAATTTATTAGACAAAAATAAATAATAACTGTTAAAATTTTATTTTAAATAATTTATTTGACAAAAATAAATAATCACAGTTACTAAAAATAAATAATCACAGTTACTGAAAATAAATAATCACAGTTACTGAAAATAATAAAATAGGTTGTTTCAGAACTCATAGTACTGTCGGATCGCATATATTATATGGCCGAAGTAATTTACTTTTACTTGTCGACGCCAGAGAAACTCCTGCAGGTAGCTATTGAAATGTGCTGCACTTGTACCTCTCGCATGGACCTGAATTTGTCTTTAGCGTGACTCCATGAGCCTTCAATACGATTAGTGTGGATCGTATTGTCTATGGGATCCACAAAATTATACGTGTGGTTTACCACATCATGTAGGCCCTGCCAATCCTTCCAACGTTTTCTTTTCTCCATTTGTGTCCATTAGTAACACTTGCAAGGAGATAGTGCGCAACCGACATTCATCTGCGGTTAGTACGTCTTGTACGATATAATTCATTATCATAAAATACAAAAGAAATAAAAACAGAAAATTGACTACCAGAAACTAGAGAAAATTAAACTACAGAATACCGGAAGTTGTTAAGTACGAAGTTTATTATCGGGGCGGATGGTGGCGTAACACCGTAGCAGCGCCGCAGAAACTGATCTTACAGTTAGTCGTACTTGAACATTGCCATTAATTCACCTAAAGTCATTTTTTTTAGATAACTCTGAAACAAACATAAATAATTATTTTACAATTTTGAGTTGAATCAAATAGATTTTCGACATCATACGGAACGCGTTTGATTTTTTCTTTTTCATTTGAAAATAGTTTATGCTAAAAATACGATGTCATGTTGTCTGTCGTATTTCTCTTTTTTTCATTTGAAAATTCAAAATGTTAATGATAAACAAACTGTAAACAAAGATTTCTTCCTACAAGTCAATTAAATGTTTTTATCATATATTTGTTCAATCTGTCCTCTTACTAATATAACATTTTTTGGTAATATTCAATTTTATTCAAATCGGAAAATCTTTTCAACCGTGTTTCCTTGTATATGGTGGCTTACTGTAGTAAAAACACAATACCGAACGGTTACGGTTTAAAAAAAACAAAAACGATTCGGTATTTGGTATGGAGACGAAACCGAAAAACCGCGGTTTTTCGGTAAAACCGCCCATCTCTACTGGAGATAGAACTGACCCTCAGAATTATTGCACCATCAGTCTACTCTTGCTCTTCACTAAAATCTTCGAATCACCTCGTTAATGCTAAACTTCTTTCTGACCATCAGTATGAATTTAGGTTAGCAAGGTCTACTGCAAATATCCTAACGGTCATCGAACACATACACCAAAAACTGGACAAGTCAGATGAAGTTAGGGCGGTAGCACTTGATATATCCAAAGCCTTTGACAAGGTCTGGCATAAAGGTCTTCTCATAAAAATGAATTCATATGGTATTATTGGACGAATATTTAATATAATTAGATCCAAAATAAATATCCAGGTTGTGCTCAATAGCCGTTCGTTCAAAAAAACATGACATAAATGCAGGTGTATCCCAGGGATCGATCCTTGGACGTTTATTGTTCCTGATTTTCATAAACGAACTCCCTAATGACATTGTGTCTGAGATGGGTATATTTGCTGACAACACTATGCTCTACTCTCGTCATGTGGGGTAAAACGGATGCGCACATATCCAAGGCAATGGCTGAATCCTTAGAAAGTGACCTCCACTCTGTAGTAGAATGGGGTCATAAGTGGATGGTAACATTTGATGCGGCTTAGACAAAGCTCCTTTCCTTCAACAACTACAAGAAACCTTTTCAACCACTGATTGCCATGGCAAATACCACTCTACCTGAGAGGCATATGTTCAAACTCCTCGGCCTAACATTCACAGATAACATGAATTAGAACAAATACATAGAAGACATTGACAAGGCTGCTGCAAAGAAGGTAGGCTACCACTACCGTACCAGAAAACTTCTCAAACCTGACAGTATCCTACATCTCTACAAAAACACCATTGGCCCATGCATGGAGTATTGTTGTCACATCTGGGCTGGTGCACCATCCACTAGTCTCTCCCTCTTAGAAAAGGTCCAAAAAAAGAGTCTCTAATCTCATAGGTCCCTCACTATTCACTAAGCTCCTATCACATTACCACAATTGTGCATCCTTGTGCTTGTTTTACAAGTACTTCAATGGAATGTGCTCCAATGAACTTGCTGCTCTAGTGCCTCCTCGACGCAAATACACTCGCCCAACCCGACAATCAGCTAAATCCCATCCATTCACTGTGGAGGTCCCCAGATGCCGGAGAGCCTGGTTCTCCAATAGCTTCTTTCCTCAAGCTGCCGGCCTTTGGAACTCTCTCCCTGCTTCCCCGAATACAGAAATTTAAAACTAAAGTAAATAAACATCTAGCTGCACAGCTCCCAATTTAGGATGATCTCCTAAACTTTCACCCTAATTCTCAGTAGCCCATAACGTCTACAGTGGCAACTCGCCTTGTTTGGGGTGAACTCAGTAAAAAATAAAATAAAAAATATGGCAAAAATACAAATTAATTTACAAACAATTTATCACCTTTTTGAGGGATTGTAGAAATACTTTTTTCTTAAAACTTTTTTTATTTATTTTTTTTTTTATTATTTCTCGTTAGTAGAGGTCACAATGTATGAAAAGAAAGAAATGTGCAAATAAATTTATCAAGAAAACTTCACATTCTATTTTCAGGTCTTTTTCTGTCGATAAATTTATTTCTGGTGGTAACATTAGGTATCACAAACCAGCCTAGTTTAGAGTGCAAAAATAGGTAAATATTGTGAAATTCCTTTCCTATTTGAAATAACTCATTCATTTCTTGGGTTATTTTGATAAAATTTGGACGTAAACAAAATTTTCTCTTTTCTCTTTATAAATGTACAATTCTTTCTCTTGTGTCATTAATAGTTTTTTTTCCAAGTTACTTTAAGTTAGGTTACTATTTTCAGTAATATGTGATTTATTTCTCAATGTTTTTCAAAATGTTCACACTATTGTGCGTCTATGCATTTCATAGATGAAAGTGACAATATTTAAAAAGCTCTGAAAATATTTTGTATTGATATGAAAGTGGTGATTATGTGAAACTTTTCACATAAAATAGAAAGCTGTGGTGGGTTCTTCTGATATCCGAGCTTCAAATTTTACATAAATTGCAATCGGAAAAACAATTGTTTTAGTAACAAAACTATATTTTTGTGAAATCAGTACATATATGAGTTGAAACTATAAAATTACTTCAAAAAGATTGAAAATAAAATATTTAAAAAAACTGTTCATTAAATTACATTTCTGGAAAAGATTAAACTTTAGTTCACACTACACACATTTTACTTTTATCTAGTAAATTCTGATAGTTCCCGTTTTTGCTGCTGCATCATTTTTGTTTCTATCTTTTGTGCTAGTTAATGAATTGTTATTTTAGTTGACTTCATGGAGGGTTCTTTTCTCTTTCAATTTTGAAGCCTTCGATTATATCTCCCATACACTGTTTGCATATGAAATATCACACTTCTGTCAACTGGGTCATGGTAGGTGTCCTCTGTGGTAATGCTACAGCGTGATGGTCTTTCTGGCTTTCAGGTCATATTTGATTGATTGCATGGTAGAATGGATTTCTTACCTATTACCTCATTCATGATACTGAACAACTTTTCGATTTGCGGCCAAGTGAATATACTATGCTTTCACTACTTTGCCTCGTGTAGGATACCTTCTCTTTCGATTGCTGATCTACAGGTGTGACTGGTACCCGGAAGAGTTAGGTTAATCTGAATTCTGGATTTTTTATTCAGGTATCGATAAAATGTGGTTTATTTTGTTTGTTATTCCATTCCCTCGTCATCAGTGAAATAAAGTGGAATATTTTTAGTAGTAAGACACAAATATGAAGAAATAATTTGGATGAAAACGATTCTGTGTAGACCAACAATAATAATTATTTATTATATAAATGCAACGGAAAAGAAATTACTTTGAAATGAGTACTTATTTTTATTGGCTTTCGCTGAACGAATGTTCATTGAATGTTTCCCATTAACGGCTAGCAAAATGCAGGGGCACATAACTCTGCTTTCCAAAATGTTTTGATCAAGTTAGTTATCCCCCTTTAAACACTATTTTTTCCTAGATGGGTTCTGTTCCATCTAATAAATATTCATCCATTTCAAAGTTCCAACTGATTACGGTTGGAAAATCCTTGACCAGCTTCTGAAGATGGCTGTAAGTCACAGAGTGAACTTGAACTTTAAAAGCCATTGTAACTGATTGCTTAAGGGAAGTTTTTCTTGCATATCCTATGGCTGCACTAATGTAGGCACTCTTCATCATCTGCAGGAAATCCTGTTATAGCATGTTTGGCTTTTTCATGCAAGTAAGCTGAAGAAGGTTGATGGTAACAAACCTAAATCTATATTTCTCAGCAAAGGATGCCCTTTCCTAAGAGATGTAAATTTAGGTTTGTTACATTAACCTTCTTCAGCCTACTTGTAGAAATATCCCTTAGATATTCCTGCTTTAAAAAGCATGGAAGAAAGTCTCGGAATATGTCAGTTTGTTATTCTAAATTGATTATTCAACCAAGTTCACATTACAATTGATAATGTTATTTATATTGGATATTATCCAGAATAAGATCCGAAAATATTTTTTATAAGAGAGATAATTGTAAACATTACAATTTATTTCTTAGCAATACATATTGTTTCATAATACATACTCCAGCCATATCGTTTTGAGATAATTGAACTCATTAAATTTGATGGCTAAATTGCTTTAATTAACTAATCATCCATTAAAAATTCAGTAACCTCCTTTGTTTTTCCATAAAAAACTTGGGGACCCTATTCTGGACAATTGTCCAACACTTTGTAAAGAAAATATTTTAAATTCTTATTGTTAGGTTGTTATATGTGGTATAAATAGTGTGGATTCTCGTTTTGGAGTTTTGTATTGACTTTCTGTAGAAAGGACTTCTTCAAAGGCTTGAACAACAACGCAAATTAAGTGTATTACCAATGTGTGAACAAATATTGCCCTTTCCTGATTCTGTAATGAATATTTAGTATGCACCTTTAAATAGCAACACTGTTAGAATCGATCGGGTCGGGGGTGGATGGCGTACAAACAACTTACATGTACATTACTTACCTACCTTGTAAGTAGTAAAGAATGTATTATTTGTTTTGATAATTGGAACATCAGTTGAGATTAAAGTGTAGTATCTGTCCTAGTCGATCTCAGGAATTGCTGCTTACCGTTGGATATATACCCAGATTTCGTCGTTGCTGGCTCGTCCTTCAGCCGTGATCGATGACACATGAACGCCAGATTTCGTTTTTAAAGGTTTTATTAAATATGACAGAAACAGAAATTTACTGCATTGTGTACAAGAGGGAGAGAGAGAGTCTAGAGTGAATTGGGGAGAGATATCATAACGACTTTTGGTCACCTGTGCTCATTGTCCCACCGTCACCCCCTGCCGGGTTTGGCAGAAGATCAGTTCTCACGTCATTTCAGCTCAGAAGTCAGCAGCGAAGAGAGAATCATTCTCGAGCGGAAGTGACGTCATTTCCGACTTCTGCTTAGCCCCCCCCCCCGTTAGATAACAGGAGGTTAAAGGGTGGGGAAGGTTGTTGCCAATTACCTGAGGCATCGTCACCGGGAAATCCCAACAGGACAGATCATGGCAAATTTTGTTTTCGTCCAGGAGACCCCCCCCCCCCATTTTTGGGAAGAGTTAGATTCCCATTATAAAGTGACCGTGACTAACTATGCCAATGGGAGTAAGATAAATAACATCGAAACATTGCGCTTTATCAGTAATCATTAAAAAAAATATAAAAGAACATTTTCAGAGATGGCGAGTTATGTGGTACAGGATCCCTAATTTTCTTTTTCTTTGCTTAATCATCTCGACAATTAGCAAACGTGGGTTCAATTGTACTATAGGGACCGTTGATTTATCTATTACTAGTATGTTACAACCTCTTCATGTTTACTTTTAAAGTGATTAAATTCCATTAAAACTTGTTTTTCTACCAAAAGTGTTTAAAGTTTATTTTCTTGTGTATAATAAAATTCTAAAAGAGTTCAAATATTTTTGGTGCAAGAAAAACATGATGACCACAATTAAAACCTTGAATTAAAAGTTAAATTCAAGACTTTTTGGAGATATTCCAATGATATCTATAATACAATTGAACCCAAAGTTTAATTTAATTCCTAAATATTGCGCACCACAACACTGTTTTACAGTTCATCGAGAAAGAAGTATAACAAATGAATACATTAACATTTCTTTAAATAGTGAATTAGACAATAAATTTTTAAAATAAACTTCATTTTTTTAGTTGATGCATCAAATTTCATTTTGAAAATTTGCTTTAACTGAAATTTTTAAACTGAAATTAAAATGAACTTTTGTACTCAATTGTCTGACCAATTTATACAAACATAATAAAGTCGTGGTTCCCATCTGTTTGTTCATTAACTCTTGGGGTTTTGGAGATAGACCCTCATAATCATATATATTCTGAAACTAAATTACTGTGGGTAATTTGATAAGAATATTTCATTTTGATCAAAAGGAGTACACTATCAAGGGGTCAGTGCTCATGCCGGATAACTTTATTTTATCTATTTATAACTGAAAATGTACATGACATAGACCCCCTTATAACCATTATCATCTCTGGTTGATTTCTATTTCAGTTGCATAAATTATTTATGTAACAAGATTGCCACTGGAGGTAGGGGACAAATGGTGGTGATACTAATTGTGATGAAAAGTGTGGTAGGTTAAGTTTGGAATTTATTGAGGAATATGTTGATGGAATTCGAATACAATATTGTGAGTCGTGGGTTGATTTGAAAAATTGGGTTGAGTTATTTAAGGTATGTACAAAAACAATAGGCTTAATACTAGTGGCTGAATCAAACTGTTTTTTATGTTATTTCATTACTAAAAGTAATTGAAGTAAAAATAAGTTGTTTGGGATTAATGCCAACACCATGTCGAAACTCATTTCACTGTAAATAATTTACATGATTGAAATAGGAATTAACCATATTCTGTAACTATATTACCCAGAGTACTTAGATAAGTATATTTCATTTTGATCAAAGGGGTTGCAACATTATCAGAGGATTTGCGTTCACGCTCGACATGCATAAAAAGAAAATGCAACATTTTACTTCATTTAGAACTTGAAAATTATAGAAATGAAAACAATAAAAATGTTAATAATGGATTCAGGGCTTGGACGAGAAGTGCATACACAGGGGTCCCCATTTATTCCCTGAAGACACCGGGTGTGCCTCAATGGTTAAAGACTATAATTTACAACACTCTCAATTAACATCACTTTACTTACACTGCCTCCCACCGAATGAATATCGACTACACCAAAAATTGAATATTATATATAATGTAAAAAAATAAATGTAATATCATGTTATACACTTGATGTAAAATGACATAAGAGTCCTCATTCAATCTCAGGCAACGTTAGTTCATTTATAAAAATGTTACATAATAATGTATAGTAGTGTTAATTAAAAGCATATGTTAGTTACGTCAACAGGGAAATTCAAGATACGTAAACCGGAGAAAAATGTGTTCTGTAATGTTGCAAACTCGGCATAAAACATGCATTGCAAAAAATAAAACAAATTCAACACGTTGAATACAAGTGTTGCGATTAGTCTTTCTAATGAGTCAATGTAGACACAATCATAATTAAATACCAAAGCGTGACAAACGTGATTGTAAAAATTCTAATATATAAAAAAAAAAGTCCCTGGAGTGAGTAAAAAAGCCCCCCAACACTAGATGCATTATTGCTAAATAGCAACGTAACTAAGTGTCCCATTTATAACTCGACGCTTCTAGTAACAAAATTGGAAGTTAACTCAACAGTTTTGCCACAGGTGACAGAAATAATTTTGTCTCTTTGCGCATCTCAGATTCCCATTGACCAATCAGGACCAAGCCTTCCCTGACTTCATATGCAACCGATAAGCCTTGCTGTTCTTGGTGTCAGGGGTAAACACCTGCCATCCTGCAGGTTAATGAATAATAGCGACCAACATGGAGGACTTCATGCAGACCAGACAATCCTGATGCACGATGTTCATAAGCTCTACGCAGAAGTCCAAATCACCAAACAAACAAAGCAGCAGCTGTGCGACCAGTATAAAAAAACACGCATTTCTGACACTTGCTCAATCCCAAACTGTCACCATTATGTGATACAACTAAGAGCAGCAGTAGCTTCCAGCAGCTATCCACAATGACTACACCAAGCAACAGCAGTTTCCGATCCTGCTCCCAAAGCAAAGTTTTTGTTTACCATCAAACACTGGTGTACTGCAACCCTACCCATAACGATTCACTAAGTCATAAAACGCAAGCAAAGAGACATTTCCTCTAAATCAAAAAAAACAAACTGTTTTATCTTACACACGAGTTTGTATCCTTTTGTTTTTGTCATGTTTTATCATGCCTTTTTTCTTTTTACCTGTAAACGGAAGTCATTGTAGTAGACTACCTGGCCGTTTATGACATGGCTCTCTGGCACAAATTGGTGACCCCAACGTGATCACAAATGAGACTAAGTTTCTAATGTACCATAACTCCAGCTAACAAATAAAAAGGCGTGATGAAATGTGACAACGAAAGGAGATAAATTTGTGTATAAGATGAAAAAAGAAACAGCTTTTTTATGTCAAGGAAATAAATACATCCTTTTGTTAGGGCTGTCTTGAAATTTCATTAGCCATCTTGAATCATTAAGGGTCGGCTTGTCACAGTGTATGATGAAGATCAGTACAGCAGTGTTCGAAAGGTTGTAAAAAGGATTTAGCCTTGGAAGCTGCTGATAGTGCTGCGGGAAGGATGGGAATCTGCTGTTAATGATGTGGGCAAGGTTGAAGGATACTGTTGCTTGTAGTCGTTGTGGATAGCCGTCGGCTGCACGATATGGTCATGGTCCTCGGTATGCATCAAGACCTGAAGTAAGCAAGTGTTAAAAATGCGTGTGTTTTATACTGGTTGCTGCTGGTGATTGTTTTGATGTCATCTGATTAGTCGATGGAGAGGGAGATCGGCGAAGAGAAACGAAATTATGTTCATTTCTACAAGATATGCCGAAGGGTTAACTTCCGGTTTTGTTATCAGGAATGCCAAATAGTATAACGGGGCATGACATAAGTAACAAAAAGAGTTTAATGAATCTTA
Organism: Sepiola atlantica; assembly: GCA_963556195.1. Classification (NCBI taxonomy): domain Eukaryota; kingdom Metazoa; phylum Mollusca; class Cephalopoda; order Sepiida; family Sepiolidae; genus Sepiola; species Sepiola atlantica. Next base: position 147,785,233 of record OY744522.1, read on the forward strand.
TATTATTACGTTTATTAAAGTTGATAAAAACTAAAATATATGTTGGTACTTATGTAGATCAGCCCCATGGCTACCAATAGTGTCTTACTAAAATCTAACGATTTATAACAAACAAAAGATGGCGACACAAAATGAAAAAACAAAAACAAACTTCATGATTTATTTACATTGTTGCATTGTATTTTTTTTTTAAAGTAAATTGTTTCCTTCTGTCTATTTATTTTTCTGTAATTGTTTTGGGTATTTTAAAAGAATTACTCCCGACTCAAAACCGTTTTTTTCCTAAGCATTTTGGTCCGTTAGAAACGAAAACAAAAACAAGAAGAAAAAAATACCCCAATTGTGATTCTATAAAATTACCTTGTTTATTAGTGTTATTTTTCATTTTTTTTTGTTGCGGATAATTTGTTTTGGTGCTTCTATAGAATTCGAACCGAAGCAAACCAACTTGTTCCGAACTAAACTTAAAACTTGGGTTAAGGTTTAAAAAACAAACTATAAAAAAAAACAGTTCGGTTCAAATTCTGTAGAAATACCATTTTTGTAAAGTGTTGCTTTCACGCGGACATGCTATCCCAGATATCTAAATTATATTATTTTCCCTTTTCCAAAAAAAAATGAGAAAAGGTAGTTTCTGACTATTAGAAGGTGAATGATTTATTGAATTTCGTAGACCAAGACACAAACGCTACAAGAAACCTCATCGAAAACCCAAAAATAATTAAGAAAAACAAATAAACTTGTCCACGTGATTGAAAAAACAAACAAACAAAAACCCACTAAAAAGCAATAATTACAAAAACAGATAAAGAGCAACAATTTACAAAAAAATGTATAAAATGCAGCAATGTAAATATATCAATGAAAAAATTAAATGCAATGTAAATAAATAAATAAGTATTTTTGGGTTTTCCGTTTCAGGAGCCCGAGTTTAATGTTGTATGGTCGCCTTCGGCTGTTGTAACTACTTCCAGGGTAGCCATGGGGGCTGATTTATATAAGTACCTATATTTTCTAATTGCACATGAATGTATATATATGTGTCTATTTATATTACGAGTTGTAGTAAACATTAAAAGAACAGATAGCGTAATTTGCCTAGGTGAGATATTTCTTTTAGTTTTTTCACTTCATTCGAGGTCAGGAGGGTCATACATACATCGTGTAAAAAGTCATGTTTTCAAAGAAAAGAAAACGTTCAGAATTAGAGACAATCGTTGGGTCGCAACGGGTCATTTTGTTGGAATATCAGCCGATTCAAGCGTTAAAAGAATATTGCCTCAGTCACATCTAGATTAAAAAACTGATCTTACATAATTTGACCGGCAACTCGAATTCTTCCACATTTATGTTTAAAAGTCGATGAACACCTCAAGTGCTACCCTCGATTTCGGTCAGTTAGAAATAAAAACAATAAAAAACATGATCAGATATAAGAAAACAATATCTGTAAGCAATTTGTTAAAATACCGATTTATACCTTTCTGTCGACATTTAACCAAGCATAGTAATCCTCCTGTACCAATTCCTCGTTGTCCTCCGTGGGAGCAGCCATTTTGACTTTTTTTTACAAATATGGCTGCTTAAATCCGAAAAACACTTCCGATGATAATATAAGTTATTTTATCTTTCAACAAAAAAATCTGTTGGCACTTTAAACGCGGGGAATCTTACTATAAAAGTAAAATTTAAACACATATAGATTTAAAAATATTTAAAAAATATTATTTTCTTTTAGAAGATAGAAAAAAGAAATTAACACTCTTTGCTGCGAATCTTATGTTTGAGATTTTAGCAGTCAGTAACTTCCGGTTATGGAAACTTTGCCTCGTTTAAGTTTTTTTGATTTTAGCATCAGTGATTACAACTCTTTTCAAACTAATTGTTCAATTTTTATTAAATAATGAATATCGGTATGACCGTAAAATACATCCGGGGATGAACTCCAAATTTTGGAACTTTGGTACCATTACTCCCAGGTCGACTCTGACCATGACCGTCGTAAACCCAGGCCAGTTCACTGAGTCGAGTTGATCTGTTGACGTCATTGATTCTTTTTCTTTTGTCGGTTTATAATGTCGCTAGAGAATTTGCCTCGTTTTTTTTTATTTTGTTTCCAAATATTTTAGATTTTAGGAAGGGGGATCAGTTTCCTATGTGAATTGAACGTAAACTGATCCCCCACTTTTCAACCATCAGAAATTTTAGAATTAAGGGTTTAGTATAATAGAAATACAAAAGTAGTTTAATTACTAGAAATTTAAATTGCTACTTATTCAGCATTCTGGATTAATGAGAGAATCAAGAAACATCATTTATTCTTTTCGGAAATGAGAGTTTAGTTTGTGTTGCCAATTTTAGTATTGAGTTTAAATCGAGAGAAAATCAAAATGACGACTTACTTGGGAGAGTAATTCGTCTGGCCATGTCTGACTGAATAAGCAAAACGGGATCACCATTCCTCAAGAAATAAACGATGGCTTCACAACTAAAGAGGTGTACAGGTTAATTTACTGGAAACACAGGAACAGAACAAAGACATTATCCCGGAGTTCCTCGACTCATCTACCGTCGGCCCAGGTAGAGAGTGTAGGATATACGTCTTGTTGATTTGAGATACAGGCTAGAACTGGAGATCTCCGCTCATCACATGGTTTATGTTCACGCCAAAGCATGAGTCATTGCGTATGAATCTTGTGCAGTGAAGAGGCGATGGTGACATAATCTTCAATCAAAATCACATCTCACTGCCGGTCATGTAGACTGATAAAAAATAGTTGACTCATGTAATTGCTATAAGAGCAACTCTTATCAAATTATTCAGCTAAAACTAATGATAATGAAATGTTGATATAGAGAATAAAACTGCCTAGGAATAGGGATTCTTCTTCTTGTGTTTATAAACCAAGAGATATTTCCATGCAGCATAAGTGATAGTCTTTTCAATTGATGTAGACCAGGTTGTCATAGCAATCAACTCAAACATTAAAAATAATCCGGAAAAAATGAACTTATTCAAAAAATGAATATTAAATTAGACAAATTATTTTTCAAAGAAAAATTTTCATGTTTTAAAAATTCAAAAATTTATGACAACACCATTTTATTATTAAGTATTAATTTAATGTTTGTTGTCGTTAATTAATAAATACTGAAAATTTCATTAAAATTGATTGATTTCCTGAATTTTTAAGTGAAGGGAGGAGTCAAAATACCCATTGTCTAAGTGTTCGACAGATCTCGTTTGCTACTTTATAGCATGACGTCATTTTCCAGTGCACTGGCCTGAATATTACGATGGTCGTGCTCTGACTCGGAGTGGGTTAAATATAATTTGTTCCGGGCACGGTATTAAACTGCCTCGGATACCTCTTAGGCAAAATTAATTTTCCCAGGACTTTCTAACGTTTTTTCTGTCTATCCTATTTCCCAATCAGGCAGTTTTAAAAAAAATATTTTAGGGTGGGAAAGTAAAGGAGATAACTTAGCTCAAATTATTTTTTAGATTTTTTTCAATTGATTTTAACAAAGATTTTTTTCATGTTAAGAAACAATGAAACAACAAAAAATAAAAAAATGTCATGAAACTGACACAATATTAATAAACAAATAAAAAATATGTAAAAAAAAACAATATTAATATATTTCCGTTGACTAACTAATAAACAATGTTTTCTTCATTTCCATTTCAAAATAAATATCAAAATCTTTGTTATTTTTGTAAATAAAATTGATCATTTTTTTGTTAAAATAAAAAGTTGACAAAATATCTAAAAATAAGCTCAGATAAGAAAAATAAATGTAGAGAAATATGTAAAATCTTTGTTAAAATCGATGGTTAAATAGAAAATTTCCACTCCATCATGGCCACCAAATGTGAAATCAGAAATTTTGAATGAAAAAATCTGCAATATATTTTTTGTCTGCTTCAAACATTTCTTCGGCAATATTCTGTATTAGATATGTCATTATTATGATGTTTAACTATAAAAATGTGAATGTGTAATCTATTTAAATGTTGTAAAGAAAAAAATCCATTTATAAAAAACAATTTGAATTCAATATAATTATATTTGGTAAATAATTAATAATTAGACTATTTGAAAAATATTTTTAAAATAATTTTTTTTTTAAGATTCCAATTATAAAAAACAGTTTGATTTTATTATTCGTTGTTAATAATTAAACAAATTGTTAAAGACAAATTATTATTTGAAAAATAAAAATAAAAATTATATATATATATATATATATATATATATATATATATATATATATATATATATATATATATAATTATTAATGACAATATACCATCAGTTCCTTTTTCTTTGTAGTCTCCTTAAAAGATTCAGCTCAATGCTTGTCAATTATTGATAACAGAGCAAAATATAAGTCAGTTCATATTATATTCCAATAACCATGGTTTTATTTTATTATTTTTATTTTTTCACATTTCCAAAAAATATTAAATTTCTGTGAGATATATTTTTTACGGTCCGTTTCATTTGTCTTGTGCCAAACAACATTTTTATGTCAATATCGTCTCTGCAACACTACAAAATCATCAGAAAAAATTCACAAAGGTGAAAACAAACAAAAAACAAACAAAAAGAGAAAGCAAAAACTCACACGTGGGAGAGCCCACTAATACGCCATTGTTTTCACCCTAAAATGAACTACTGTATAGTGTAGGTTTTTTCAAGACACTTTAATCCAAGAACTTTTTACTCTTTGTGAATTTTTTCTGATGATTTTGTATTCAACCAAATCAATTGTTGAAATTTTTTTTGTTAAACTAAATTGTTTGAAAAAAATCTAAAAGCAAGTTGAGATAAGTTATCTCCCTTATTTTGTCACTGTTAAGTAAACAAGGGTTATGTAAAGACAAGTACAGACCTGCGAATACAGTCCCGGTCCGTTTGTTATGATCTGCACCGATCAGACACTAACCAGCGATGACAGATCAAATTCAGAATGAATAGTTAAAGGAATTGGAGTAAAAATTGGACAGCGATCGTCTGTTACCTAAGATGTCTGACGACAACTTTTAGTGCATAATCTTACTTTTGCGCCGTAAAAAAAGCCTCTTTATAAATACATAAATGAAATAAGAAACAGCCGTTTTCCCACCTTCTTTTTCTTAGCAATATTATTTCAATATATGTGTTCAGTTAATTTTGTTAATGATAATAATCTGTAGTTTAAACTGTATTTATTTAGATTTTTATAAGTTGCTTGAATCTGTAATAAATGAAGAAATTATAAACCACTTCAGCAAAAACAATCTACTTAGTGTAACGCAATATGGATTTCGTCCTGCAAGATCAACAGCTGATGTGCTGAATGTAATATCACAAAGGATCAGTGAATCTATTGAAAGGGATTTCGTTTCTAAAACAATAGTTCTTAATATATCAAACGCCTTTGATAGGGTTTGGCACAAAGGTTTACTTTACAAGCTTGCTAGCTATGGAATATCTGAAAATGTCTCCTCAAACATCAAATCTTTTCTTTCTAATAAGTTTATAAAAGTAGTCGTTAATGAGTAGAAGTCTTAAGTGCATAGTATCAACTCTGGCACGCTTCAAGGATCTATCTCCCAAATCACATTCTAAGATCATTCGTTGACATGTGTGCATATGACACAACCATCTATGACAACACTTCGAAGAACATTAATGATCGAGATCTTTCTGATTCTCTCTCTTCCGATCATGAGCATATTGTGCAATGGAATAAAAGGTGGCTGGTTCGTGGCCACCGAGAGTTACTACAGGCCGGTTGGCTAGAAAATGACGTCACTGCATTGCGTGTCAAAACAAGGACCGTCGTAATGACAATAAGAAGGCATTTCGACTTCTCTATTCACTAAATAATCCATCAAAATTCAGGAAATCAACCAATTTTAATGAAATTTTCAGGATTTATTAATTAATGATCACAGAATATAATAAATCCATTACTTTATTATAAAGCTTGGTGCAAATGTATTATTTCTTGTAAACAAAAAACACCTTTACTAAAGTTATTCAAAATATCAAAACATGTTGAACATACGATATTGTAAATATTTAAAACAAAGCATTAGAAAACTTTAAAAATTGCATGTAAAAAGAAAAGAAAGGAACACGATTCGATTCATCTTGAAACTGATCTTTATCCAATATAAATTTAAAGAAAATAATAATTCACGATCAAATACTGCAAAAAACTGAATTATGAATTACCATTATTTAAACTTCTAACCCAATCAACCGTAAGTAATTCAGACTTTGAAATTTGTTTAAAAATTATACAAAAAAAATTTCAATGTTAACTGTCTGTTTAATAATGGAATCACCAACTCCTATCTTGCTATTAAGAGACAGGTACGTGCAAAATCAAAGGCCGATCCCCAAAATGTAAAAACATTTTGACCCTCCATTCACTTAAAAATTCACCAAAATTCAGGAAATCAACCAATTATAATGAAAATTTCAATATTTATTAATAAACAAGCACAGGAGATATAGTGAAACATTTTAAAAAATCTTAGTGAAAATGTATTATTTTTTTAAAAACAAAATACACCTTTACTAAACGTATATTTTTATATATATAAAAAAAATCCATGATTTTTTTAAATGAAAATAAGATCTGTATATGTTTAAAATATTTTTTTTTAAAAAACTATTTCGTATATATTACGGAAAATGCCCCTACACTCTTGTTAATAAAATCAGTATAACTCGAAGAATTAACGATATTATCATTGAATAAAGCATTGTTTAATTAATATTTTTTGTTAAAATTTTGATTAAATATGATGTTATTTCATTTATTTAATCTACAAAAGTAGAGAAAAGATAAACTATGCTACACTTAAGACATCGAAAAAAAGTAATAAAAAAAAAATGGAACACTACTTTTTTATCAAATAATAAGTAATTCAGACTTGATTTTTTATATAATTTAAAAAAATTCAAACTTACTACACTATATTTAGTCGGTGTAAACATTATTACGTGTATCCATATTTGCAGTAATTATTTCTCTTTTGGAAATCCAAACATATGCAGTAGGCATTTTAACTTTGTGAATTATGAAATGAAATTTTTAAAAGCGCGAAATTATTTTAAAATTGGTTGATTTCCTGAATTTTGATTCCATTATTAAACAAACAGTTAACATTGAATTTTTTTTTTGTATAATTTTTAAACAAATTTCAAAGTCTGAATTACTTACGGTTGATTGGGTTAGAAGTTTAAATAATGGTAATTCATAATTCAGTTTTTTGCAGTATTTGATCGTGAATTATTATTTTCTTTAAATTTATATTGGATAAAGATCAGTTTCAAGATGAATCGAATCGTGTTCCTTTCTTTTCTTTTTACATGCAATTTTTAAAGTTTTCTAATGCTTTGTTTTAAATATTTACAATATCGTATGTTCAACATGTTTTGATATTTTGAATAACTTTAGTAAAGGTGTTTTTTGTTTACAAGAAATAATACATTTGCACCAAGCTTTATAATAAAGTAATGGATTTATTATATTCCGTGATCATTAATTAATAAATCCTGAAAATTTCATTAAAATTGGTTGATTTCCTGAATTTTGATGGATTATTTAGTGAATGGAGAAGTCGAAATGCCTTCTTATTGTTATTACTACGGTCCTTGTTTTGACACGGAAGTCAGTGACGTCAGAGGGGGGCAGGAAGTTAGTTGCTTGGCCTGTAGTAACTCTCGGTGGCCACGGCTGGTTACTATTTTATAATCTGATTGGATGTGTGCGCACATGCACACAAATATTGCAACAACAGACATTTTATATCAAAAAATGAATTGTGTTTAATTAAAGATAAATTTTTAGATTGACATCCTACACGGAATCGCTACCATCTTCCTAAAATGAGATTCTTCTTTTCTTTTAGACGATTCCGTGTGAACACTCTGAAAAACTTGGCAGAAAGAAGAAAAAAACAAAACAAAGCCAAAAATATATAATTAGAATTTAGAGTAGGAAATCAGTTTCATATATAACATAAAATGATCCCCCATTTCAGGGTAATTATAGCTTTTTAGAGCAGTTAACATTTTCTATTCACCACTAATCGTAAGTCTGAGTGGCAAGGGCATAAAACCACCTGAAAAAAATAGAACCGCCACCAACAAAAAACGCACAGAATTGACATAAAAATACGACCCTCAAGATCGTCATGGACATGGAATTTATGCCTACATTAGACAGCTTTCCATGTGGTAAGGACATTTCCAAAGAAGACCCTAAATTGTCCTATATGTGTTTACGTGGAGCACTTACTCACAGCACCACATTGATCTTTGCCCTCTATCATCCTCACAACGATGGAATTTGTATCTTTGAAAGTGAAAAGAAAAGTACACAACTTTCTGAATCAGGAGAAGCAAATAATCTTTGTGGAGCACGAGTTGAGAGTGAAGTTCCAGCTGAAAAATTTGACCATATCCTGTCTATTTACCCTTCTATCAGCATTCATGTCTGTGGTGACTTTAATGTTCATAATGTTGAATGGCAAGTCCACTCAAACAAGACTGCTGATAAAGGGAGGTTTTGTCACGATTTTTCCCTTGCTTATGATCTAACACAAATTATTGACAAACCTACTCGCATTTCCGATGCTCAATGGCTGACTGGGACAGCCTCAAATCTTTGATATCAGAAATTCCTCTGCATTCCATTTTTGAAAAGAATGTGTCCTGTATCGCATCCGATTTAACTGATTGGTTAATCGATATTATCGAGAGCTTCATACCCTCCAAGAGAAACCAAAGAGCCAGCCGTGATACACTCCTGAATGTGCCGACGTCATTGCTCACAGAAATTACTATTTCAATTGCTTTCAACAAAATAAATGTTGTGAAATCAAAGTCGCCTTGAGGACTGCCCGCAACTACTGCAAAAAGGTTATAGAAAACACGAGAGAGTCCTATGCTCAGTCTATTAACTCTAGAGTGGCTGAGCAGAGGTTTAGTTCCCATGAGTTTGGGCAAATAACAAAAAAGATCCTGAACAGATGTAAGAATTCTATTCCAAATATCATCAATGGACCAGAGGTAATATCCTCAGCATTCGATAAAGCCAAACTTTTCACAATGAACTTTGCATCAAATTCCACCCTTTACGATCAGGGCCGCCTACCTCATGAATTTCCCCTTATGACTGTAAACACTCAACGACATCCATATATCTGTCCAAGATGTTTATAAACTTATCAATAGCCTTGATAACAGCAACCTTGATTCTGACAACCTTCCAATCATAGTGCTAAAAAAGCTGCAACTGCAACTAGCTTTTATTCTTACAAAACTGTTCAATCGTTGCTTAAAAGAGAAATGTTTCCCATCACCTTGGAAATCTTCGTCAGTCTGTGCAGCTTTTAAAAATACTGGCGATCGGTCTTCTGCATCTCAGTACAGACCAATCGGTATCCTATGTGCCATAAGTAAGTTGCTTGAATCTATGATAAATCAAGACGCTGTCAACCACCTCAGCAAAAGCAATCTACTCAGTGACAAGCAATATGGATTTCGTCCTGCAAGATCAACAACTAATGTGCTGACTGTAATATAAAACAGGATCAGTGAATCTATTGACAGAGGCTTCGTTTCTAGAACAATAGCTCTTCACATATCAAAGGCCTTTGATAGGGTTTGGCACAAAGGTTTACTTCACAAGCTTGCTAGCTATGGAATATCTGGAAATGTTTTCTCAACCATCAAATCCTTTCTTTCTGATAAAGGGAGTTATTAATGGCAGAATTCTGAAGCACATCGTATCAATGCAACATGCATCAAGGATCCATTACTGATCTCCAAAATCAGATTCGCAAAGATTTTTCTGATTCTCTCTCTTCCGACCTGGAGTATGCAACTACTGTAAATAATTTTCCTTTCTTCCTTTGTGTACCTAAAACTAAACGGAACTTCCATGAGCAAAGTTTCTTTCCAAGAACTGCTCGTCTGTGGAACACAATACCACAGGGCTGCTTTCCAGCTGACTACAAGATGGTCGTTTTTAAGTCAAATGTTAACAAGTTCTTGTTGAATCATCCTCTTAATCAAATTTTAATCTTCACGGTGTTGTCTCACGGTCCGTCTGACAAACTCATTAACCCTTATTCTCGAGTGGCCTTTGGGCCTCGATAAACGGTGACTCGTTACTTCATTAAAAAACATTTTTTATTTTCCATAGCCCCCTCCCGCCTCCTCCCATTTTTTAAATTGCCCTAAAACACGAGAATGGTTTGGAAATGGAGGACTATTTTACGTTCAATTTACATGCGAAACTGAGTCCCTACTCTAAGTTCTAAAATATATATATTTTTTCCTTCCGTCAAGATTTTCAGGGTGTTCACATCGAATCACCTAAAAAGTAGAATCTCATTTTATTGGAGTAGTGATTTCACGGAGGGTGTTAATCTACAATAATATCGCCCCCTCCCCAAGTATACAAATATCTGTTGTTATTGTTATTAATTATTTAATTATTTTTTAAATAGAATTTGATTTATTTAACTTTTCTGGCTAATTGTCCAGAATAGGGTCCCAATTTGTTTCAATAAGGGAGATAACTGTAAACTTTCAAATATATTTCTAAGCATGGAAACAATGCATCGCAGAAGTGATTTGCATGTTGCTTCCACGCAATCTCAATTTGAGACATGATTAAAATATTATTAATTAAATCTAATGGTTAAATGGTTTCGTTATTAAATCAACAAATCATCCTTTACAAATGAAGTTACCTCCCTTGACCCTATTTTTGAACAATTGCCACTTTCCGATCGAAACGTTAACCTATCCTTTAGTAAAAAATATAGTCGCCAACTTTATAGGCATGTCGAGAAGGAGGCTAGCTAAGGAATAAGGATAACTGGCGCCTTTTCAGTATTTCTCACCACTGGTTTGGGCATTTTTATGGCCCATTACCCCCTCCCTTTTTGTGCATAATTACTGATCATGTTGCTAGAGAATTCCGTTATATATATATATATATATATATATATATATATATATATATATATATATATATATATATATATATATATATATATATATATATATATATATATATAGCATAATATAAAATGAAATAATAAAATAAGGTGTAAATCAAATTTTATTAGAATTCAAAGTTCAGGCAAAGTATCTTAAAGTAAAATATAAAACATTTAATTATATATATATATATATATATATATATATATATATATATATATATATATATATATATATATATATATATACTCAAATGTTTTATGTTTTATATTGGGAATCACTTTCTTATATAAATTTAACGTAAATTGATCACCCACTTTCTGACCATTACCAATTTAACCAAATCTTTTTTTACTTACTGAGTATGTCCCTAGAGAATTCTGTTTTCGTTTTTGTAAGAACCAAGATTTTAGAGTGGGGAATCACTTTCCTATATGTGTTTTTACGTAAAATGATCACCCATTTCCTGACCATCACCACTTTCCGGATAGAATAGCATGTGTTACATTATGCTCCCTACCCATGTACGTTGAACTATACCCCCTTCGTCTTTTCCCTGCCTACCCCCAGCATGCATCAGCATCCGTTTCCTGTCTCTCTTGGAATAAAGCCTGGCTTCGGCCAGTATGTCTTATCTCACTCTTACACTTGTGTTCTCTTAACTTCTTAAATACATCGTAATGTAACATGGTGGCAGCGGGGATGTAAAACACGTCTCACAACCAGAAATACAAAGTCATCGTCAGAACGAGCAACAGGTGAAGCTTTATCTCCTTCCCAAGCGACGGATAGTGCTACAACTACTACTACAAACTGTCAACAATGTCCCTCGTGCAAAAAAGATGGCAGAAAGTTTTCAAACAAACATAATGCTCCCAAGTAGTTTGGATGTTAAAACTAACCCCGCGGAAGCGTGGAAATTATGGAAACAGATGGGGAAAAACTACTGTATTATCGCTAAACTTGCAGACCAGGATAAACAGTACCAAACAGCGTTGTTTCTACATGCAGTCAGACCAGACGCCATCACTATCCACAATGGGTTTCAATTTGCCCCCATCGAAGACAAAGATGACGTCGATACGATGATAGCCAAATTCGACCAACACTTCATAGGACAGACAAATGAAACCTATGAGCGATACTTCTTCAACAAAAGAGACCAAGAACCAGGTGAGACTATCCACTCCTATGTTACGGCACTACGCAACCTAGCTAAATCGTGTCAGTTTTGTGAATGTTTACATGACTCTCTGCTATCATACTAGGAGTAAGAGATAACCATGCCTGTAAAAGACTGCTGCAAAATACGACACTAACATTTCAACAAAGTGTTGAAATATGCCGTAGCTGTGAAGCAACGGAGACACGGCTAAAAATAATTAATCCTGACCAACAAGAACGGATTAACAAGGTCCAAGGCCCAGGTTATAAAAAAGAGAACCAAAGGTACGGGCAAATAGACTGTCATTTCTGTGGCAGAAGGCATGACAAAAGAAAAGAAGCATGTCCTGCATGAAGACAGAAATGCAACCTTTGCAGTCACAAAAACCACTTTGCACTGAAATGTCCGGAGAAGCGGCGTGGTGAGAGACCAAGACCGTCTAAACCAAGACACTAGGTGAATCGAATAGTGTTCGACTCTGACTCTTCTAGCGATACGGACTACGTACTAAGCGTCAACTCCGAGAATGGAAAAAAACACGACAGAACCATTTATGCTAGAATGACGCTAGACCAAAAACAGGTAAAATTATAAGTCGACTGTGGTGCTACTGTTAATGCAATTCCACTGAAATATGTGCGCGATGTAAATCTGCAACCAGCATCTAAGAAATTACAGATGTGGAATATGACCAAACTCGTACCGTTCGGCAGATGCAGGATTACTTTGCGCAACCCTAAAAACACGAAAAAGTACTCTGTTGAGTTCATCGTGGTTAAAGAAAACCTAACTCCATTGCTGGGGAAATGGGCGAGTGAACAGATGAACTTAATAACGGTACATTATGACAACATTGCTAATGTTCACTCAGACCCAGTCTGTGAGCAACTGATGACAGGGTACTTGGATGTTACTGCCCGGTTAAGTGCACCTACAAGTTGACCCCACCATAACAACCCATACTGCCCCAGCCGGATGTATACCAGTATCTATGATTCCTCAAGTCAACAACGAATTAAAAAGGTTAGAAAACCTCGGAGTTATCACCCCTGTCGACGAACCAACAGACTGAAATAGTCCAATGATTATCGCTGCAAAGAAGTCAAGAGATATCCGAATCTGCATCGATTCAAGACCGCTAAACAAAGTGCTGAAGTGTGAGCGATACAAACTATAGAGGAAATACTACCTAAGTTAACAAATGCAAAATACTTCACTAAGGTAGACTTGCGTCAGCATACTGGCATGTAGTGTTAGACGATGAATCAAGCCTTCTCACAACTTTCCAAACGGGTTCGGTCGATACCAGTGGCTGAGGCTCCCCTTCGGAGCTCTGAAATATTTAAAAAGCGTCTCCATCAAGCCATAGATGGTCTAGATGGAGTTGCATGCGTCGCCGACGATATAATTGCATTCGGTGTAGGAGATGACCTACAACAAGCCTCAGTAAACCATGATGCAAACCTGAAGGCACTCCTACAACGGTGTCGAAAAAGAGGAATGAAGCTGAATCGAGAAAAAGCAGAAGTAAAAAAGACTGGCATAAGCTTCATGGGTCCCCTCATTACCAGTGATGGGCTAGTCCCAGATTCTTCTAAAATTGACGCAATCACCAAACTAAAGCGGCCCACATCGATCAAAGAGATACAGAGACTCTTGGTTCCTATCAAGATTGTCGACCATCATGGAGCCCATACGGCAACTGATGCGCAAGAATGTCCCATGGATATGGTCGCAAGCACGAGATACCACATTCACAGAAATGAAGCGAGCAGTCACTGAAGTACCCGTACTTGCTTACTACGATTCAAAAATGGCCCTCACAATACAGTGTGACGCCAGCTCAGAAGGACTTGGTGCAGCATTACTACAACAAGGCAAGCCAGTAGCATATGCAAGCAGAGCTCTGACTGATACCGAGCAGAGATATGCCCAAATCGAAAAGGAAATGCTGGCTATTGTGTTCTCATTGGAGAAATTCTACCAATACACTTATGGCAGACGAACAGAGATACACACAAATCATAAACCACTGGAAGCCATTGTGATAAAAACCCTGACAAAAAGCTCCAAAACAATTACAGGGAATATTATTGCAGACTCAGAAGTATGCCATCAACGTCGTGTACCTCAAAGAAAAACACATGTATATCGCTGACATGCTATCGCGGTCATACATGACAACTGAAAAGAACCATCAAGCCGAATTCGAGCTTGTCAACATGGTTAGCTTCCTACACATCCGGGATGAAAGACTGACTCAGATCCGAAAAGCAACGAATCAAGACGAGGTATGCAACCAACTCAGGAAGACAATAATACAGGGTTGGCCAACCTGAGAAAATGAACCTTCCTACTGTGCTGCAGCCATATTTTCACACCCATGATGAGATGTCAGTTCAAGATGGACTTATCTTTAAGGGCGACCGAGTACTCACTCCACTCAGTCTCCGGAGTGACATCAAACGCTCAATTCACTCCTCACACATTGGCATAGATGGATGCCTACGCCGCGCTAGAGAATGTGTTTTCTGGCCAGAAATGTCATCGGAGATACGTGAATACATCTCCGCTTGCGAAACCTGCTGCAAGTTCACCACAGAGCAACCGAAAGCAACCTTAATGCCACATGATATGACTGATCGGCCATGGCAGAAAGTTGGCATTGATTTGTTTGAAAGTGAGACTGTGGAGTACCTCATAACTGTCGATTATTTCTCAAACTTTTGGGAGATAGATCGATTAGAAGACACAACAACCTCCACCATCATCCGCAAGTTGAAGGCACACTTTGCAAGATATAGGATCCCCTGCCAGGTGATCTCCGACGCTGGAACCCAGTTCACCTCATCAGCCTTTTAAACACTTCTCGGAGAAATGGGATTTCGAACATCTTATGGTAAGCCCCGGAAATCAGCAAGCTAATGGAAAGGTAGAATCCACTGTGAAAAGTGCAAAACGCCTCATGCGGAAGAACAGAGACACTGGCACCGACCAGTTACTGGCACTACTCGACTTCAGAAATACCACTACACAACACATGGGAAGCAGCCCCTTTCAGCGCCTGCTGAATCGCCGCACACGCTCACTTCTGCCCATAAGCAGCAACCTGCTGAAACCCAGGTCCATCAACCAGGGGAGAAAGGATAAAATGCTTCTCGAGCATAAGCAATGCTTTCAGGCAGAGTACTACAATCGTTGTACACACAACCTACCAGCACTAACCCAAGGTGAGGTCGTCAGGATGCGCCCATACAACAAAGATGACAGAGTATGGAAAAAGGGCGTTGTGAACCAACGCCTAGATGACATGGTCGAGACACCCAGCAGAAACTACTGATGCAACAGGCATCACTTGCAAAGATCCCCGGAATGTAATGTTATCATCTGGGTTAAGTAAGTAGTAAGACGGAGAGATGTATAGGATAAGTAACAAGGTTTATTGGCGGTCAAAATACATTCTAACTGAGTCATCGCCAGGGGCCATAACTCGTCCCCTTACCGGTGAATCGTCAGTGCAGTAACACTACATCCCCCTTTCGGTTGTAAAGTTCTTTACAAGGACAGTCTTTTAGGTGGTCGAACTTGTCGACCGCTTCTTGTATATTTCCCTTGGTCAGGACCTCTGGAACTCTCTAGTGGGATGTTTCTTTGGTTACTGGGAAGATCTGTTGAGTCATCATCACAGCTATACATATATCCATATCGAAGGGAACATGGTAAGGTGTTTGCTTCCTGTGGGGTAGCCACCTGAGAGAAACTGGGTTCTCCGTTCCTTAGGCGCAGATTACTTTTGTTGCGTCGGTGTAGTCCTAAATCTGTCTTAACTAGGACTGACCTTGGTGACAGAGTTTTACTTACTACAGCTGTACTGGTCTTAGGTATCTTGACCCAGACTGGTTGTCCTTTTTCAAAGGCAGGACGATCTTTAGCCCGATGACGTTTGTCATAGTTTTGCTTTTGTCTGGCTTTGAGCCGGGTGTCTGCCCTTCTATGTTCCTCGATGTTTTGCTGATCAAATGAATTTCTTTGAGGAATGGTAGGGATCCGTGTTCTTAGTTTTCTATTCATTAACAGCTCTGCAGGACTCTTGCCGTGTTGCAGAGGAGTGCTGCGATAATTTAGCAGTGCTATGTATGGGTCACTTGCTTTCTTCAATAAGTTTTTTATTGTCTGGACTGCACGTTCAGTTTCTCCGTTTCCTTGCGGATGATGGGGGCTACTTGTGAGGTGCAGGAAGTCAAAAACATTTGAAAAGTTCCTGAATTCACTAGAACTGAATTGGGGACCGTTGTCAGATATGATTGTCTCTGGGATCCCATGCCTAGCGAATATTGATTTGCAATGCTCTATTATGCTGGCTGAGGTGGTTGTCCGTAAATGGGCTATTTCAATCCACCTGGAAAAATAATCGACAATCAGAAGATAGCGGTGTCCCATGAATTCGAACAGATCCATTCCTATTTTCTGCCATGGATATGCAGGTAATTTAGTGGGTTGTAGTGGTTCTGGTGGATATGTTCGTTCTTTTTCACAGATACCACATTTCCCAACTTTGTCTGCAATTTGTTTAGAGAGGCCAGGCCACCACACACTTTCGCGAGCTAGTGCTCGGCATTTGACTATACCTTGGTGTCCCTCATGTAGACACTCTAGTATGTCTTTTTGAAGTACATTAGGAATGACAAGTTGGCTCTGGTACATTAGAAGTCCCTGGTAAACTGTTAGGTCCTGGTTGACAAACCAGTACTGTTTTAGTTCGGGGTCCCGCCTTGCTCTTTCGGGCCAGTGGTCCATCTCATAATATTTGATTACCTGACTGCAGACCTGGTCAGTATTTTGTTTTAGTCAGATATCCTCCAATCGTTTATCGCTCGCCAAGATATTTCCTATGACTGAGCGGATAAATGAGTCGGTCTCTGTCTCCTGCTGGATATCCTGTATAACGGGACTACTCCCAGGTGCTCGGGACAAAGCGTCTGCTGTTGTGAGGTCTTTTCCCGCTGTGTATATGATCTCATAGGAGAATCTCATTAACCTCATGTGGAAACGTTGAATTCTTGGAGTCAATTCGTCGAGTCGCTTCGACTTCAACAGTGCCAACAGTGGTTTGTGGTCTGTTTTGACTGTGAATTTTGGCATTCCGACCAAGTAGTCCGCAAATTTTTCACAACACCAAGTGACTGCTAGTGCCTCCTTCTCAACCTGTGCATATCTCTGCTCTGTTTCTGTCAGAGATCGTGAAGCATAAAATACCGGTCTCCAGTCATTTTCTTGCTTCTGCAGTAGTACACCGCCTAGGCCATAGCTAGATGAATCTGCTGATATCCTTGTCGGCTTGTTGGAATTGTAATGAGTCAGTACTGGTGCAGAACTCAGTTGCTTCTTTAGGGTCTGGAATGCTGCTTTCTGAGGCTCATCCCAGATCCATTCTGACTCTTTCCTAAGAAGCTCTCGGAGTGGTTTGGTGGTTTCGGCTAGATTCCTAGAAAATTTTCCGACCTGGTTTGCCATGCCCAGTAAGCGTCGTAATTCGGACACATTCTCAGGTCTGGGCAAGTCCATAATTGCTGCTACTTTTTCGGGATCTATTTGTATTCCCTCTTTTGATATAATGTGACCCAGAAACTTTATGTTTCTGACAGAAAATACACATTT
The DNA here is from genome assembly GCA_963556195.1 of Sepiola atlantica. Taxonomy (NCBI): domain Eukaryota; kingdom Metazoa; phylum Mollusca; class Cephalopoda; order Sepiida; family Sepiolidae; genus Sepiola; species Sepiola atlantica. The sequence continues at coordinate 147,803,080 of OY744522.1, forward strand.
ATCGTTGAGTGTAGCTCCTGCAGCCTTCATTTTCTGCAGTACTGCTTTTAGTCGCTGGTCGTGCTCCTGCTGGTTTCTTCCACTTATTAGGACGTCATCTATATCACAGATTACTCCTGGTATTCCGGACAAAATGTGTGTCATCTCCCTATGAAAGATTTCTGGCCCAGAACTTATCCCGAATGGAAGTCGTTTGAAACAGTACCTCCCATAAGGTGTTATAAATGTGGTAAGGACCTGCGATTTTTCGTGTAGGACGATTTGGTAGAAACCGTTGTTGCAGTCGAGCTTGCTAAACACTGTGGCTCCATCGAGCTCGGCCAGTAATTGGTCTGTGGTGGGTAAAGGAAATTTTTCCTGTTTCACGCTCTCGTTTAGCTTGGTAAAGTCGACGCATAACCTAACTTTACCGTTAGCTTTTTGGACAGCGACTATTGGGGCACACCAATCAGTTGGTGATTTGACTGGACAGATTATGTCCTCTTTCTCCAGACGTTTCAGTTCTTCCTGAACCTTCTGTTTCATAGGCAACAGCAATCTTCTAGGGGTAGCAATAGAAAAGGGCTGAGCTCCTGCATCCAAACGTATTCGGTACACATGTTCCAGTTTCCCTAGGCCTGTGAACAGTTCTGGGAACTCTTTCTTATACTGGTGCCCTTTGCTTGTCACTCTATTAACTGCTTTCAGCAGGTTGAAGGCTTTGATTGCTGGTCCTCCCAGTAGAGGTTCTTGCAGACTCTCTATAACATAAAGGTCTTGTTGCGAGCTTACTTTTTCCGTGGCCAGTTTGGCCTTCACACATCCTATGAGGTTTATCTCATGATGACCCGGTCCGTACAGTCTTTTGTTTGTGGGTTGGATGAGTGGGGAATTTTTCCTGAAGAACCGGTCCAGGATTAGGGTCACATCTGCACCTGTATCCAGCCTAAAATTTATAATTTTGGTACAGGTCTTAGTGGTGACCTTAATTTTAGCCTGCCAATTTGTATTATCCTCAGTGGTAATTGTACCTATATTTTCGAGAGTGACAGAACCTAAAAAATTATTTTCTTCTTCCTCTCTTATTTCTCTAACCTTCGCCTTATTGGTTCTGCAAAATTTTGCATAATGCCCTCTCTGTGAACAAATTCTGCAGCGTGCATCTTTTGCTTGGCAGTCATTTCTATTGTGGAATGGAAATTTCCCGCAGCGTGTGCATTTGCTAGGCATTTTCGATTTCGGATGTGGTTGTTTGGTGAAGTTTGTCTTGTAAATTCGCTTCATAACCCGGTTGATTTGAGGATCCGCTGCATCGGCACCGGAGGAAATGGTCTGCGTCTGTTGTTTCGAAGTTTCGTAGGCTCTACTTATTTGTAGGCACTTGTCTAGAGTAAGCTGTTTATCAGACAGTAACTTTTCTCTGACGGTATCGCTTCGAACTCCGACAACAACTTGGTCTCGAATAAGCTTATCCTGTAGCTGTCCGAAATTGCAGTTCTTTGCAAGTTGTCGAAGAGCAGCTATATAGGGCTCGATACCTTCCGATACTTCTTGCTTGCGAAGATGGAATGTATAGGATTCGTAAGCTTCGTGTGTTTCGCCCACGAAAAAATCCTCAAACTTCTTCATCATCTTCTCTAGGTCCGTCTTTTCTTCTTCAGAGTTAAACTTCAACCCTTCATATATATCATAACTATCCTCCCCGATAGTTGCTAAAAATACCGATGTCTGATATGAAGTATCTGCTTCTTTAGACAATCTACTAGCGATCGAATAATTGAGAAAATTTCGTTTAAATTTTCGCCAGTTATTAGCAACATTTCCAACGAGAGTCATTCGTTCGGGGGGGGGGGTATATTAGCAGAATATTGCTTTATATCCGTGTGAGGCATTTTTCAAAAGTATACGATATAAATGAGAAAAACAAATTTCTGTACTCACTGTTCTTACTTTTATTTTTGTTTTTGTGGGACCGTTTTCCGTAAGTCGTTTGTTTATCGATAGTAGAATTTTCTTTTTCTTAGAAATCCTTTGTTTTTCTTACTACGATATCCGATCTTTTACTTTGTTTTTTTTTTTCTCCACAAATTGTATCCTTTATCTGACACCATGTAATGTTATCGGCTGGGTTAAGTAAGTAGTAAGACGGAGAGGAGTATAGGATAAGTAACAAGGTTTATTGGCGGTCAAAATACATTCTAACTGAGTCATCGCCAGGGGCCGTAACTCGTCCCCTTACCGGTGAATCGTCAGTGCAGTAGCACTACACGGAGTAACCACAAATGACAAGACGCAAACCCACTCATTACCTAGAACAACCACAGACAGCGATGAGGTACACACCAAATATTCATTCCCCCTCTACCCTTACCGACAGGACCCAAGACACCTGCTCACCACACCAAGCAATCAACGCTAAGGAATCTTTCCAAGATGAATCCGCTGTCAGGACCCACACACGCACTAGCAGAGGAATACGAAGGTCAGCATACCTCAAAGACTCCACAAACTGATAGCAGTTCTGGCGAAACAATGTAACTCCATAGAGTAAGGACACTCCTGATCCATAAAAGGGAGGATGTTACATTATGCTCCCCACTCATGTACGGTGTACTATACCCCCTCTTCTCCCTGCCTACTCCCGACATGCATCGGCATCCGTTTCCTGTCTCTCTCGGAATAAAGCCTGGCCTCGGCCAGTATGTCTTACCTCACTCTTACACTTGTGTTTTCTTAACTTCTTAAATACATCATAATGTAACAGCGCACAAGAGATAATAACATAATATTTGTATGGATGGGAGTGCAATATTTTGTTGTTCTATTTTTTGTTTGTTTTTCAGACTTGTGCAGAATAGTGTGTAAGTGATTTATTTTCGATTTTTTTACGTAGTATACTTATTTTTGTATTCGCTTATTTTTAGGCTTTTATATTTTTTCACATTTTTTTTTAACAGTAAAGACATTGCCCGTAGAGGCTATACAAGTCAGGTGGGGGCGTTAACGAGCTGCGCTCGTTTGTCAGTTTCTGTTGCATAGGCAAACTGGTGCGTTCAGGGTTCATTTGGGCATCGTCTCTGGCAGTGCTTTTTTTTCTACTATAAGTTTCCAAAAAGTGGTTATTGTCAAAAAATGGGTGATCATTTTACGTTAAATTTGTGTAGGAAAGTGATCCCCCACTCTAAATTATTATATAAAAAATCAAACAGAATACTCTCGCGACATAACAGGTAAGTGTATATATATAAAAAAAAATTGGTCGATAAAATATGCCAAAACAAGTGGTGGGTAAATACCGAAATTCGACCTTTTGGTTGAGATCAAAGTGTAGTATCTGTTCCAATGGATACTATACCCTGTAGACCGGCACCGTCTTGGCCTTCGGACCTTGATTCCGTCAGTCTGAGGGATTATCCTGTGCAGTTCTAAGAGGTCCACCCTCCCAGGTTTTGCGTTCTCACCTTTTGAGAAGGGATTAGTTTATTGCTAATCGCCTGAGGCGCCCCTACTGGGGAATACCGACGGGGCCGCCTAGGCATTTTTTGTAGGTCAGAGTGCTCTTCCGCTAGGGCGCTGGCTTTTCAATCCCACTTTCTGACCCTGTGCCACATCTTACGGTGGAAGGAAGAAAAATCAAAAAAAAAAATCCAAAAAACAACAACCTCAAGTTAAGTAATTTTCATGCACGTGAGATCGTTCTTCCATAGTTTAGTCTCTTCTCGACGACTTGTTTATAAAGATTGCGACTATATTTTTTCGGTATAGTTTTCATTTTGGAGTTTCACGTGTACGATGAAACTAGCTATAACTTTCAGTGTTTTTATTGTTATTTTTATTGTTATTTTATATGATTTTATATGATTTACGTAAATAAAACCCATTTCACTCAAAATAATTTGAGTGACTGAAATAGGATCTAACCTAAAATGTTATTATTTTTTTATTTTTCACTGAAAATGGTTAATAAGTAACAGAAATGAAAGTTTTGAGCATGAAAAACAATCTTTCCTTAACGGTCCCGTAGACTAGAAATTGAGTTTTAACGGCCCCGTTACATCCACGCCATGTGCGCATTTTCCGTCATTAAAAAGTGTTTTTTATTTATTTACTTTTCGTATTGCCACTCAGACTTAAGGTTAGTGGTAGGGTTAAAAAGGGGTATGCGCTTTGTTATGTCTTTTAACATTGATTGCCATTTTTTTAAATACTAAAGTTTGATCAGGTACGTTACGTAACTATCCAGTCGATTGATCGGGGCTTAGATTTTTTAGGCACCGCTACAAGTAAATTTAATCATTTTCTTGATTTTACTTAAAAACAAAAAAAGGTTTATTTTTACTTTGTAGCCATCAGATCAATATACAAGGTGAGTCAAAACTAAACGGGCAGCAAAATAATGAGAAAAAAACTGGCATGAAGCGATCGATCGTTAACAATACGAAGATACGTCAGAAGTAGCCGGGCAGTCTTTGACTGTATATTTTTGTTATATAACTAAAGAGCAAATTCGGAAGGAATAACCTTGATTATAAATTTAGAGGGAAAACAATCATATCTAAAACTTTGTTGTTTTTGTTGACTATCCGTAAGTGTAAAAGAAACTGTCGTTGCCAGTTGACCTGAAGCAGGCGGTCACTTCCGGTGACGTCATTCTTCATATGAGCAGGCGATGCGGATTTTTACTGCCTTCTCGTCGCAAGATTGTCATCACCATTCAGGTGAGTTGTCACTAATAAAAGTCATTATCTTTTAATAACAGACTTCCAGGAAGCGGTTTTTACACTCTATGGACCACTGCTCCATATAGAAAGAGTTTAGTGCACTTGATTCTTGTTGTCAATTTCGCACATTACTTATTTTAGTCGTGACCGAAACTTACATTTTAACCCCATCATGCCCAACCATTTATGCTTCCCATTCGTGGTCGCTACATTATTTCTGAATATTATTTATAAAAAATAATATTATCAGTCGTCACGAAAAGAGAAAAAAAGATAATTGATAATCATAGCTTTACTTATATCGATAAATAACACTTTTATTTGTTATGTTAAAATAATAAACATTTCAACAACAAAAAAAAGTTAACTTTTTTTTTGTGCCGATGTTTGGAATTTTGTGTAGTTTCACTTTTTATAAATTAACAAACAACCCCAAAAAACTTTGAAGATTAAATAATTAAATAATTATTGTTGCAATTTATTACATAAGTAAAAGTGTTGTTTAACACGTGTTTACATTCATTGAATAATAGAATTAAAGACTAAACCCCCACCTCCATCCTCGTCACCCAAATATTCAAAACAAACAAAAAAAGAAAACATGGTCTTAATATCCAGAGGATTTCAGTTCTTACGGAGTCAATTCTGAGTATTGACGGTTAATCCAGGGTCAGTCCTGAGTATTGACATAAAAGCTTGACGAACGGAGAACAAACTTTTTTTTTTTCAAAGAATTTATTTTATGAAAATTGTTTTTTTTGTGTGTGTTTGCCAAGAAGAGGGCAATGTTTTTAAAAGGTTAGGGTCAATACCCCCCCCCCTCCATCCGTGTTAAGAATGGGTTTAATAACTTTCTTCAAATCAGTAAGTGAATCAACATCATTTATTGAATTTTTTTTTTTTAGGAAGTTTTTTCAACTTCATTTTTTTTGTTGGGTGGGGGTTAAAATTTGTTGTAACCCTTTCTCTAACCTAACCTGGTTTTACATTCGTATGCTTTAGTGTCGTCTGCCCTTTTACATTTTTCTTCTTTTGCGGCTTTAACATTTCCTATCGTCTGTGTTTTAGAAAATACCGGCTTTTAACCAACCGTTTGCAAATGGATATATGTTCTGTATCGCTCGTCAGCGGCAGTGATGCAGGTGAATGGAAAGTATTCAGAGTCATTTCCTGTTTCTCAGTCTGTGCATCAGGGGTATCTGTTGTCGTCCATAATCTATGTCCTTGTGTTGGAGCTGCTACTTTGCAAACTAAGTAATGGGGTGGCAAGTTTGGTTGTACATGGAGTCACTTTACCTAGAAGGACGCGAACCAGGGTTTTTTACATTCGCCAATGATATCACCGTCTTTTGTGTCATGCTTTGGAGGCAGTAATGGAGGTGCTTACAGGTTCTAAAACGATTACGGGGACCAAAACTAACTGCAGCAAGTTGATCAGTCTACGGTTGGGTGCCTGGAGCAGTAACAAGTTTTTTCTGTTGGACCGATGATCCAGTTTGAATCCTTGGTGTGTGGTTCTGACTGGATCTCCAACTTAAGAGGAATTGATCAAAAATGCAGTCGAAGTTCGAAGTGTCACTTAAAATTTGGCTTTGAAGGAAATTTTCTTTAAAAGAGTATTTATTTACTCCTCTCCAGGAGTTAGGCACAAGGCCAGTTTTATCTTACTCCCACAAGTAAGAATGTGACCCCAAGGTCGGGTCGGGAAAGTGGGGTTTGAAAAGCCAGCGCCCGAGAGGTGAGCACTCTGGCTATTAAAAATTGCCTGAGCAGCCCCGTCGGCATTCCCCGGTAGGGGCGCCTCAGGCAGTAAGCAATAAACTTACTCCTCCCCAAAGAGAGGAGGCGAAGCCTGGGAGGGTGGACCTCCTAGAACTGCACAGGACAGACCCATAGACTGGTGTAAATCAAGCCTCGAAGGCCAAGACAATACCAGTCTATGGGGTGTAGTATCCATCGGAGAACAGATACTACACTTTGATCTTAGCCAAAATTTCTTTAAAAGAGTAGAGCTGAGGCATGCACCATGTATGTTTTCCCCTCGTCCCTTACCAACTGGATGTATTTCCTCTGCCTGCAAGACATTTAACGGACTTCCACAGAGATGTGAGTTCACAGTTTTTTGTGGAATTCCTCTTTTTTTTTTTTATCCAGAAAAAGTGTATTTTCACTTAATTCGCTAGAACCTCCCATGGATGTGAGTTCAATGCTTTTTGGTCGAAATCCACTTTTTTTTTTTTTTTTTAAATAAAAATCTGATTTCTACCAAATCGCTAGAGCCTTACCTCATTATTTCTTTGCTATTTGGCTGGATTTTATTCCTTTTCTTCCTCTCTCTCTTATTTATCTTTCTTTCTCTTTTCGTGGGTTTTCTCTCTTCCTCTTTCCATCTTGTCTTGCTTGCTTTCCTTTTCTCTCTTGCGACAGTTCTCTCTGAAAAACTGAAAATTTTTAATTTACCGTCAAGGCTGAGACTTCAAAGGATTCATGAAGGGAGTAGGGGATTTAAATGACATGTTTAATCAAAGAATGACTTCCTGTCTCCTTTCCCCTCCACATTCACACTCAGTGTCTTGCTTACTTTGGACTTTCTTGTTTAGCAAGATTGATATTTCACTAATTAAACATTTTTCAAATTATCTTAACTATGTATCATTAAGACGTCATCCAAGTTGGTTTTAGTTGTTTTTCACGCTGTCTTATCTACACACATACACAAAACAGCGGGCCATGGCCCCCAGGTTGGGAAATTTGTCTCAATTTCAGCTTTTTTGCCATTGGATACTCACATCCCTTCTTGGCCTTTTGGCTAAGATCAAAGTGTAGTATCTGTTCCGATGGATACTGCACTCCATACTGGTGTTGTCTTGGCCTTCGGGTCTTGATTTACGCCGGTCAATGGGTCTGTCCTGTGCAGTTCTGGGAGGTCCATCTTCCCAGGCTTTGCCTCCCCTCTTTGGGGAGGAGTAAGTTTATTGCTTACTGTCTGAGGCGCCTCTACCGGGGAATGCCGACGGGGCTGCCCAGGCAATTTTTAAACCCCACTTTCCCGACCAGACCTTGGGTCACATCTTACTTGTGGGAGTAAGATAAAACTGGCCTTGTGCCTAACTCCTGGAGAGGAGTAAATCAATACTCACATCCTTTTTTCCAACACTTTCTGTCCTCGTTTCTTTCTGTCTTTATTCAACATCTGTGTGAAGGGATCTTGAGGATGCCTTACTTAGCAAGTATTATTTACTCCTCTCCAGGAGTTAGGCACAAGGCCAGTTTTATCCTACTCCCACAAGTAAGATGTGACCCAAGGTCGGGTCGGAAAGTGGGCGTTGAAAAGCCAGCGCCCGAGAGGTGAGCACTCTGACCATCAAAAATTGCCTGGGCAGCCCCGTCGGCATTCCCCGGTAGGGGCGCCTCAAGCAGTAAGCAATTAACTTACTCCTCCCCAAAGAGGGGAGGCAAAGCCTGGGAGGGTGGACCTCCTAGAACTGCACACGACAATCCCATAGACCGGCATAAATCAAGCCTCGAAGGCCAAGACAATACCAGTCTATGGGGTGCAGTATCCATCGGAACAGATACTACACTTTGATCTTGACCAAAAGGCCAAAAGTCATCAACATGCTGAGAGATTGGCTTTCGTGAGTCAAGTCCAGTGACCTTTTATGGTCTAGAAAAAAATGAAAACGAGCATTTTTAATGGAAGATTCTACTTTAGAGCTGTTGGGATGGCATATAATACAATTCAAGCTCAGAGGACATGCCTGATTGTCCTCACTGCATCAGCACCGAAGAAGAAACATCCGAGCATGCCTTCTTCAAACTCTATCGAACTTTGACTGCTCTGGAAGTATGTCAATGAGATGACGACTCACGTCAATCCCAAGCAGTCAATGTTGCTGAATGTTCTGTATGTAATTGACAACGTTGACCCATCATTGGATAGGGAGAAATGAATGGTGTCTCTCACGATTCTGGTCGTAACTAGAATGGTAGTGTGGACGACCTATCTGAGAGGATTTCATGGGGTTGAGTCTTTTTCTTATCAGGATCTGATTTCATTCTTCAAGCATCAGCTTAAAGTTAAAATTATAGATGGTGAAAGAGAGAACGGAACAATGTTTAGACGAATGGGTCAGAATGCATCTAATGTTAAGAGTAGGATAGTCAGAGAATGACTACTGACCTCCCCTCCCTCCCCACACACTTCTGAGGGCCTTGTGCCTAATTAGTTAAAATTGTATCACTATTCTTTCTGCAACTAAGTAATTAAAAGTTTAGTATCTGTTCTGTTCTCATTCAGGCGATGGACAATACCTCCCCTCTTAGAGAGGAGGAGGTAATTCCGGATATTGTCTCTATTTACTTGTTTCCCCACAAGGTTAAACTTAGACACAAAGTTGGTTTTTGATATGGGGAAATTCAGCTTCTTAAAAAGAGCCACTCAAGATTGGAACAAAAATACTTGAATAGTCTCATCAACATTCCATTACGAATGAAGGAACTTCAGGTGATAGGCAATAAATCTGTAGCAGCTTACATGAATGAACTATTTTCTGTCGATCTATGTAAGTTGTGATTCGGCTTGACGAACCTAAATTCAAAGGTTGATTTAATTATAAAATACATTTTCCATTGCTAATAAATCACGATTAAATTAAGATCTTTGCGATTTTCAGAATGTGTAATGTTGTAACATATTTTCGGCTTTTCCGCTCACTTTTTAAATATTCCCACATAGCTTGCATCTAGCCCTTTCGTGGTTGACTCCTAATAACTAACTCACATCTAAGTTAATCGTTTTTAAATAACTATAATTCTCAGTCATCCTTAATTGTGTAGACTTCTGTTGTAAGGATTATTGTTCCGCATTAACGTTTTTTCACATATTTTTTACCAAATATGTATGCCATCTTCAATTTAGCTATTTTTCACTGCCCACATGCTATTTTTTGCACGCTCATTTTTCGTAATTCAATTAATTCAGTATTTTTTCTAGTACTAGTTTAATTCATTCCTTCTTTCCTTATCTCAACACATGATATTTTCCATTCACGTTATTTTTTTTTGCCACATATTGGAAGTACGGCACTATATTTTCATATGTTTTCCCTAATTTCATTCCTCGGTAAGAATAATCTAATATTAGTGTCTTTATTTTCAAGTTCCAATCGAGCGCCTAAATAGGATAGGATACCCACCAGTAATTCACCTGTTTCATTCTTTTATGACTGCTTCTTAAAAACTCAATTACTTCTCTTGTTTTACGATAGAACTCCAGGGGACGTTCGTGTCTGGTTTGCTCAAATAAAGGCATATTTTGCTGGCCACGGTATAGTGTCTGCACCGGAACAACTGAATTTGTTAATCAGTGCAATTCCTGCTTCACTTACAGCTACAGTGAAGGATCTAATTACGGATCCTCAACCTGGTGCATCTTACGAGAGTGTAAAACGGGAAGTACTGCGGCGTACTACTGTTTCTTCCAAACGTCAATTCCAAACTCTGATAAATGACAAATTGCTGGGGGATCGGTTGCCAACAGAATTACTTAGATGCATGTGCGAATTGGCGGAAGAAGCCCCTGTGGACAGCGGTTTGTTGAGACAACTGTTTGTGTCTTGCTTGCCACCAGCCGTACAAGCTATCCTTGCTACAGTGATGGAGACCTGTACAGTAGACAACTTGCTTCCTTCACTGACAAGATCATCAGTTTTATGGGAAGCTCCCCTACGGTGGCGAGTGCTAACTTGGTTACAGACATCTTGGTAGTGTCTGCCAAACCAACGCCTGGCCCAACTTATGCAGCCATGCAGAAATACATCGACAATCTTACTAGGGAGTTGAAACTTTAAGATTGTTCATGTATTGCCTTGGTTGGCATCGACATCGTCGTTGTTCTCTTCATCTGCACAGTCTCATAGAAATGTTAGTAGATACTGCATATACCACAGACGGTTCGGCGATTCGGCCCACCGATGTTACAAGTCCTGTGCATACATCCCCCGTGACCCAGGGAAATAAGAGAAGGGAGAGGTTAGCATGACACTTTCTACCCAGAAGCTACCCATCGGTCATGCGTTCTATGTCAGAAGCTACATTTCCCAGTATAATTTGTTAGTCGACACTGGGGCATCATGTAGCATATGTCCTTTAAGCTTTTTCAAAGATAAGCCCCCCACTTCAACGGTTGTTCTTCAAGCCATAACCCATTTCCCAATACCCACGTTTGGTCAGGTTGCACGATCCTTGGAGCTGCAACTATGCCAAGATTTCATGTGGATTTTTATCATCGCTGACGTCCCCAACCCCATCTTAGGTGCTGATTTCTTGCACCACTTTGCTTTGATGGTTGATATGTGTAGACACAAACTGAAAAATTCTAGTACTAACCTGTCGTTAGCTGGTAGAAAGGCTTCTGAAGACTCCTAGCCCCGTATTTTTTGTGGCTTCTGCTGATAATCCTTATAATTTGTTGTTGAATTCATTTCCTGCCCATTCTACTATGCATTTAATTGAAACAGTCGCAGCTTCAATTTTTTGCTCGTCCTAGGTGCCTCTCTCCAGGCAGCCAGGCATGAATTTAATCACATGCTCTAGCTAGGGATTATTTGACCCTCATCTAGTCCTTGGGCATCCCCTTTATGTATGGTACTGAAGCGTTCTGGGGACTGGCGTCTTCCGTTGGCCGAATTCTACTACTGTTCCCGATCAGTACCCTATACTCCATATTCAGGATTTCACTTCATCCTTACATGGTTGTAATATATTTTCAAAGTTAGATCTTGTTAAGGTTTACCACCAAATACCGGTTAATCCTATTGATATTCCTATGACCGCTGTTACAACTCCTTTCGGTGCGTTTGAATTTTTGACTATGCCATTTAGATTATGTAATGCAGCTAGCACTTTTCAATGTTTTATGCACAAGGTGGTCCGTGGCTTCGATTTTGTGTATAACTATATAGACGACATTCTTATAGATAGCACCTCCTCAGAGGAACATTTAAAACATCTCCGCATTCATTTTGAACGTTTGCAGCGTTATTATGTTAGGATAAACCCTGTTAAATGTATTTTTAGGGCCACAAGTCTTGTTTTCTTGAGACATGTAATAAGTTCGGAAGGTATTTCACCTCTTCTTGAAAAAGTCAAAGCTCTGATCGATCTACATGCTCCAACTTCACTACGTCAATTGCAACATTTTCTTGGATTATCGAACTATTACAGATATTTCATTCAACATTGTTCCGACATACTCCTTTGACGGATCTGCTGAAGAATAGAAAGAAGAAGGATGAACCCATTTAAGCTTGCTGATACATCATTGCAATCACATCCAATTCCGGATGCTGACTTTTCTATTGTCGTTGATACTTCCAGTTCGGCTGTTAGCGCAGTATTACAGCAACAGCACCAGCAGCAGATTAAACCTTTGTCATATTTTTCTTGAAGATTGACTTCTACGGAAAGTCGTTACAGTACTTTCGGAGGTGAACTTTTGGCTATCTACTTAGCTATTAAACATTTTCGCCAGGCGTTGAAAGTTCGTCAATTTGCCATTTATACTGATCATTGTTCACTTACGTTCGCGTTACGTGCTAGTATTCTGCTCATGAATCAAGACATTTGGACTTTATTTCCCAGTTCTCCAGCGACATACGGCATATATCCGGTTCACAGAACACTGCTGCAGACACATTATCTCATCTACCCATTAGCGCTATCTCTTCACCAGAAGATATTGACCTCCATCAAATGACCCTGGATCATCCAGCTTTAGAGGATCTGAATCTTTCATCTCCACAAGTTGTGAATTGCAAATTTCAATACATGCCCATTCCTACAGCGGATGAGCAAATTTTATGCGATACTTTTACCAATTCACCTCACCTACTTGTTCCTGACAATCATTGAAGGACTGTTTTCTTGTTTTTGCACAGATTGGCTGACAACGGTGTCTCTACCTTGATGAAACTCATTTTGACCCAATTCTTCTGGCCTAATATGAGACACAAAATCACTGCTTGGACCCGTTCCTGCCTACCCTGTCAGAAATCGAAGGTACACAGACATGTACGAGCCCCTCTTGGCACTTTTAGCATCCCTGATGCTAGATTCAAACATGTACACATCGATTTGATCAGACTCTGACCTGTCAGCCAAGATTATTTTTACATACTGACCTGCATTGATCGTTTTTCATGGTGGCCAGAAGCCATCCCACTAAGCGATATATCTGCTGAAACTGTAGCGCGTGTCCTTATTGCAGACTAGATTTTGCATTATGGTATCCCAGCAACTATTACCACTGATTGTGGCAGACAGTTTGAATCTTCCTTATTTCAAGAGCTATCCAAGATACTTGGTGTTAAACATACAAGGACAAACTTGCTATCACCCAGCTTGCAATGGTATGATTGAGCGCTTTCATTGACAATTAAAAGCCTCATTACGTGCAACCCCTGATCCACTGGTGGATGGAGAATGTTCCCATCGTTCTCCTTGGCTGCCACTCTGCCATGAAGGAAGACTTGGGTTATTCATCAGCCGAACTGCTTTCTGGTACATCATTGGAATTACCTGGTCATATATTCACTCCTCCAGAGTCAATGGTGGTAGATTTGGAATGCTATGTCGACAGACTGAGATGCTATTTCAGCAGTTTACCACCCATGAACACTCGTCATCAAAGCATCAAGTCAGCTTTACCTAAAGACTTTTCATCATGGACACACGTTTTTATTCAGAATGACTCGGTTAAACCACCACTCACACCATCTTATTCCGGTCCATATTGTGTGCTCCATCGTAACAAGAAATATTTTACTCTGGTTATTGGAGGAACTAAAAATCCATGCCCATAATAAAATACTGTCAACCGGGGCTACAATGATATGTTTGTAGGCATTTGTTCTTACTGTGTCACTCTCGTTATGCAAGTTAAGCCTATTCCATGAATGAATAACACTTAGGTCTCGATCTTCTCGAAAAAGTAAAGAAAAAAATTTATTTCAGCTTTTTATACATTTTTTTTTCATGTCAAAAAAGTATCATAGTAGTCAGGCCATAGAAGCTACTATGATAATGCATTTTACAATACATCATTATAGTAGCCTCACCATACAATATCATTATAATCCCACCTTGTAACAAGGCACATAAATATCCCTTGGAAGAGAAATAGATGTCTAGGCATAGCTGCAATAAGCAGTGGTACTTATGTGTTTTCTCGCATCAGACGTAGATGGACGCGAATCAGCTGTTCCTGGAGTTATCTTTGGTTCACTGTTTTGTGATGTTTTCTCCTTTAGCGAAATATAGTCTTCAAGCAACCACATTTCCAAGAACTTCTTGCACTGGCTTAGCATTGGCGGGAAACAAAGTATATTATTGTTGTATCATACAGCACAGTTTTAGGAGTTAAACAAATTAAGGTTGATTAGCTAAAGCAAAAAATACAGGTTGACATAGGATTGGTGGTGAGTACATAAAAGAATCTAAGTTTATTTTTATTAATTCGCCATGGAATTTCCTTGGTTTCTTTCGTCATTTAATTACATTTACATTTAAATGCACTACATTTGTTTTCCAGAGCCCCACTCACTTTTAATGAAGTGTATTGAGACAGAAAGTAACAGGAGACCAGTGTAGAGACGTGGTCCCTTGAATTGTTATGAAATAGTAGAAAATGTTAGAAAACAGAAAAAAACATGAATGTTCAATGAAGAAAGAAAACATTATCTAAAGAACACAATATTAATATTGTTACAAAATTACAAGACATTAATTCTTTATTTGAAATGTTCAGCTAGAAAAGTAATAAAATGTATGAGTTTATGCCTGTAATTTATGAGTGTCTATGCGCATGCGACGGTGTAGGCATTTGTGTGATGCTTTGCGTTAGAACACTGAAGTCTATGAATGTGTGTGTTGCCTATTGTCAAAGTGCGTGGTTGTATAAATATGTGTGTGTGCGTGTGTGAGGTGAGAATTGATTAGAACAGTGCAGGCACTTGTGTATGTGCCGCTTTTTGTCAGCAGGGTGTGTGTAAGCATGTGTGTGTGAGTTGGATAGTGGCAGCTTCCCAAGCCCAGGAGGGCAAGGAAAGTAAAAATGTCCTCTGGTTCCGTGTGCTGATTTTTTCCAACTAAACAAAAATCTCATCTTAAATTACGTTTCAATTGGCTCGAAGAAGCACCTTGAGTTTGGGCATGAAAAAAGATATTTTAATCGCACGTGTGGCGGACGTAGTAGAGAACACATCACATGACAGAAATTTTTTGTTTTTTTGTAAATATTGCCCGTCGGAGCTGTTTTAGATGGAATTTTTGGCCGTGGTTTATGTTTTCACCCATGCCGTTGGTCAATTAATATTATAGAATTGGGATACATGTCAATCCGATACTAGTATACCATTGTAAAGGTTTTAATTAAAAACGTATACTACAACAACAACAGTGCGGAGGATATGGAATTAAATAGTTTTTGTACCTAGCAGCAAAGAGACTAACGAGTTCATTTGGGAGGAGGGGGTGGGAAGTAAGAATATAATTTACAATATTTTTCCCCTCAAGTTTTATAATGAGAAGGAGTTAATAGTGCCCTATTTAGTAATAAAATCCTCGTATTTTTCAGGAGATTTTCATATTCTGTAAGCTTTTCGTAGTGGCTCGGCTGGAACCTCATTCTCAGCTGGTTCTCCACAAAGGTTGTTTGCTTCTCCTGGTTCAGAAAGTTGCGTACTTTTCTTCTCACTGATAGGAAATTCTGGCTGGCCCACTAACAGGTGGCATGCAAACATCCACTAGGCTTATAGTATTATCTCCATTAATCGATTTGGGAGCCAAATCTTGTGCGCTGATGGTAGTTTCGATGCCAGAATGGTAGGCATACATGAGCATAGTGAGGATTCATTTTCAGTAAAGTAGCAGGTGTAATCGGTGGGTTATACTTACTTGACTTAGTATTATTTATGACGTATACTTGGCCTGGTTTTGACAATAGAGGAATTGAAGTACCAGAAGCAAATTTACGGCTGTACTTAGTCTAGGGGTCACATTCGTAGCCATTCAGAGTGTCTGAAATAGCCGGTGAATGTCTGGCATCCGGTAGGATGCCCCATCTCCAGCAAAAACGGAAAGATAAGAAAAATAAAAAAAAAGAGAAACAATCAAATAGAATGTAGAGCATCAGATAGAATATTTTCCCAACAAAATAACCCCATGTTACAAGAATGCAAAGTTACTTGTATAGCCTTCCATAGTGTGCCGTTTAGTTTCTCGATTTGTCCATTGCCTTCAGGATAGTATCTACTCGTTTTCAAAGTTGTAATACCTTTTCCACATAGGTACTTACTACTTGTACTTAAAACAGCTTTTACCCAGAGAGGGTTGAGCTGGCTCCATCCATCCTGGTCACTGCACCACTCACGAAGGCTGACCAAGCCTGAGTGATCTCTAGCCACTCTCTGTTCCTACTACGTAGATTCAGAGGCACAGGTTGGGTTCCACGTCAGTTTTAACCGTCATCAGCCAGGTTTTTCTTTGTCCACCACATCGCTTTTTCATTGGGGGTGGGGGAGGGGGTAAGAATGTAATTTACAATATGAAGCGATTTTGTTTTTTGGTATAAAAAATATAAATCAATAAACAACCTGGAAAATGAAATAATCTATTTTCCATTATTTAATTAAAATAAACAAGAAAAACAAATCAATCAAGCAATGAAATTTTGGAATTTGAGGATTTCATTTTAATATTTAAAAAAGTTCTTATGACATTTCGACATTAGCTATTCCCTTTTTTTTACAGAGCTGCCATTTAATGGAAGGGAGATAATCAAAAGAGAAAAGTAAAAGACTGAATTTATCTATTATTAAATGATCTGATCAGATATCGTGTGTGTTGTGCGTGGATACGAATCAGCATGGTTTGTAAAATTAAATAAAAACAGTAACAATCGATTAATTAATTAATAATTTATTTAAATTAGTTAATTAAAAAGGGAACTGTAGTGAATAAATTTAAGTTTTAAAATTCTATTTAAAATAGTATTATTTGGGAAAAATGGACACATGCACTTGTCTTTTAATTTCTCATCTTGATTTACAAATGTAAAAGTTAAAAAACAAAAAAAAAAACACTCAGAAATATTTATGCGATTTTTATTTCAACATGTCGTCAGACGTCCAGTCGATTTTAGTCCTTTCCTTCATTTAAGTATCTTTCCAAGTATTGATTTAAAAATATCTCTTCCCCAAAATTAAATGTAAATGAACTTAACATTCTCGAAGACAATATGAATTATTTGAAGGATTATTTTACAGTTAATGTTTCCTTAGTTTGATTCTTGATTATATTTTATTTTTGCCTTTAAATGTCAAAGAGCCATGATAGCGAAAAAAAAACCCAAAAAAAAACAGCCATTTTAATCTTTTGTTAATAGTTTTTTTAAAGATTTTTTAATTTTTATCATAGTTCACTTCAAACAAAGCAGGCCGCCACTATATACATAAGGGGCTACTGAGAATTAAGTTGGGAGCTGTGCAGCAAGATGTCTGTTAACATTAGTTTTAAATTTCTGCATGTCGGTACAGTCAGAGATACAGGGAGCAGGGATGGAGTTCCAGATGCCGGCAGCACGAAGAGAGGATCTATTGGGGACCTCCACAATGAATGGATGGGACTAAGCTGATTGTTGGGTTGGTCTAGTGTATTTCCGTCGAGGAGGGACCAGAGCAGCATGTTACTCGGAGCACAATCCATTGAAGTACTTGTAAAACAGGCACTAGGATGCAACATTGTGGTGATGGACAGGGGCCGGATCTTGGTGGATAGTAAGGGACGTATTAAATTAGCGACTCTTTTTTTTACCTTGTCTAAGAGGGAGAGACTAGTGGATGGTTCACCAGCCCAGATGTGGCAACAATACTCCATACATGGGCGGATGGTGGCTTTGTAGAGATATAGGATAATGTCAGGTGTGAGAAGTTTACTAGCACAGTAGAAGGAGCCCACCTTCTTTGCAGCAGCCTTGGCAATGTCTTCAATGTATTTGTTCCAACTCATGTTACCTGTGAAGTTAGGTCGAGGAGTTTGAACGTTGGACGGAGTCTGGGATAACTTGACTTTTCTCCAAGCTGGAATGTCCGAATGAATTTTGTAATTTGAAATCAATCGGATTCCCTCTTTTTAGTATTAGTTTTCTCATTTTAATTTAATCATTTTTTTTTTTTGGGGGGGGGGGGGGAGTCTTCTGCAGTCTATATGGCGATATAAAAGCACAACTTAATCTTAATCAATCTTTGAGAAGACGTGCACGATAATTGCATGTGCACACCACCTGATATTTTTTGAGAAAAATTCCTATGAGTTTAAAGTTAAAAAAAAAGCTTTTTTTTTCTATTTAACATGTTTTCAAAGATTTTTTTTTATGAAAGTCGCTCCAGACAAGGCATGAAGCCACTTGATGGAATGTGAGGACTAAGGGACAAAATAAAGGGAAGCGAGAGTTACGAGGCTACCAAAAGTAAACCGAAAGTTCACTTTCTACTCTCCTTTATTTATTTAGATTTAATTGTATCATTCAACCATTTAACAAAAAGTAAAATTAGAGAAAACATCATTTTTAAAAAATAAAATAAAAATCGGATTAAGTTTCAAGGAAACGGCAGATATCCTAACGGTCATCTCTGAACGCATATACCATACACTGGACAAGGCTGGTGAAGCTAGGGAGGTAGCGCTTGATATATACAAAGCCCGTGACAAGATCTGGCATGATGATCTTCTCATGAAAATTAATTTGTACGGTATTACTGGACGAATATTTAATATAATCAGATCCTTATTAGCCAAAAGAAAGATTCAGGTTGTCCTCGATGGCTGTACATCTAAATAACATCACATTAATGCAGATGCGTCTCAGGGATCGATCCTTGGATCTTTAGCATTCCTGATTTTCATAAACGATCTCCCTGATGCAATTGTGTCCGAGATGGGTATATTTGCTGACGACACTACACTCTACTCGCGTCATGTGGGTAAAACGGACACGCACATATCCGAGGCAATGACTGAATCCTTAGAAAGTGACCTCCACTCTGTGGTAGAATGGGGTCATAAATAGATGGTAACATTTAATGCTGCAAAGACAAAGCTCCTTTCCTTCAACAACTACAAGAAACCTCTTCAACCACCGATTGCCATGGCAAATAACATCCTACCTGAGAGGCATACGTTCAAACTCCTCAGCCTAACATTCACAGGTAACATAGATTGGAACAAATACATAGAAGACATTGCCAAAGCTGCTGCAAGGAAGGTGACCTCCCTTTACCGTACGAGACACCCCCCCCCCTAGTATCCTATATCTCTACAAAGCCACCATTTGCCCAAGCATAAAGTATTGTTGTCACATCTGAGCTGGTGCACCAACCGCTAGCTTCTCTCTCTTAGACAAGGTCCAAAAAAGAGGCTCTAATCTAATAGGTCCCACACTATCTACTAAGCTCCAGTGTTGCATTCCTCTGATTGTTTTACAATTACTTTAATAGAATATGCTCCGATGAACTTGCTGCATTGGTGCCCCCTCGATGTAAAAAAAAAAAGTCAACCAACTGACAATCAGCAAAATCCCACTCCTTCACTGTAGAGGTCCGCAGATGCCAAAAGGCTTTCTACTTTAATAGCTTATTTCCTAGCACTGCTAGACTTTGGAATTCCTTCCCTGCTCCATGTTTCCCTGACTGTACCAACATGTAGAAATGTAAATGTTATGTGAACAAACGTCTTGCTGCACAACTCCCTACTTAGAATTCCCTTATAGGAATGGCTCCTAATTCACTGTAGCCTCTTACATTTCAGTGACAAGTTGCCTTGTTTGGGCTGAATTAAAATTAAAAAAAAAAGTGGACTATTTTATAAATTTTGAATTAAAATCAAATTGTTTCTGCTTGGTTTATATATAAATATTTTTTTATAATTATAGAGAAAAAATTATTGACTATTTCACCAACAACAACCGCGAGCATCTTTTTGATCTCCATGCATCTAACACGTGTGGACATGCCTATAAAGTAAAAAAAAAGCACGTCTCCCATGACTTTCGAAAACATTTTTTCACACTCAGGATTGCTGAAGCCTGGAACAAACTGCACGTATCAGTTGTTGACTGCCGAGACACTACATCCTTTAAACACCTCATGCTTTCTGAAATCAGCCCAAATTACACATGATGATCCCCCTCCTCCATACGCATGCACTAATGTATACAATGACTCCTACACTGTCTATTTCCTTGACAATTGTACATTATATTATGTACTACACATGATGCACTTTTGATAAGTTGTAGTGGATGATTTCATTTAATGTGAGTCTTACAGACAGGCTGAGATTTGACGACCTCAGAGGAAGATTAAATCTTGACAGTAGGGAGATTTGTGCAGAACAGGAGACTTTTTTGGTTTGGTCACATTGAAAGAATGGATGAGAGTTCTTTTGTTAGTAGATATAGAACAGTTGAGGCAGCAGAGTCAGCTGGCAAGGGAAGGCCAAGGAAAACATGAGAAAAAGGGATAAAGATGGATTTGAAAAAAAGGGAGATAAATAAAAACCTGGCCAGAAATAGGTTAGTTTGGAAGTCAATTTCCAAAAGCCGTCCAACACATGCAAGCATGTTAAATTGAAAATGATGATGATATCATCCTTTGGCACAAGTTAACAATAAATAATCTATGTATGTTTTTAAGGTGTTTGTCTGTTTGTCCAGTGAACTGTCTGTGTTTTTAAAAACGAACTGTCGGTGTGTGTAGACATTTGTGTAAGTTTGTGACTAGATGCTTGTCAATATGTAGTAACAGTAAACATCAGCTTAAGACAAAGAAAAAGGTTATTTGTTCGGAAAAAAAAGTTAAAAAGAAGCAAAGCATTCAAGTCGTTATACGGAAAGTGAGAGTCGAATTATGGTTCACTTAGAGAAGAACATGCCACAGCAAACTTTTTATGGAGACTGATTTTGCTAAGATTAATTGTCTATTTATATGGGTTAATTTGCTCCGAAAACAAATTTCTAAAATTATTAAATTAAAAGTTATCATTGATTTTAAATTTTGTTTTAATTGAAATCATTTTGAATGAAAATATTGAAGTAAAGACAGTGTTTCTTAAAAGAAGCATTTTAATCTCTCTCTACATAAATTTATATATATTTATTTATTTTTTGGTACAGAAAAATTAGTACAACATTAGTACCGGCTCTCTTCAGTTTATGTTGTCACCTGTTTCAGAAATGTGAAGTCATGTGTCACTTTCGTTTGGATGCGTTATTTGCTTAGAGTGTTATATATATTTGTTTAAACTTAGTGTTAGGGAGGTTTAATAAGGTTTGAAAAAAAGGGGGGGGGGTGAAATGTAACAGTTGAGATTTAAAAATGGAAAAGATATAAAATAGTAAAAAATATTTCTATACAAATCCCGTGAGTCAATGTTTATAAGAAGCGTATATTTGGCCGTTACTGTTTTGAGGGTTAATTATGTGTCTTCTAGAGAAAGTAAGGAGAGAAAATGGGTTTAAGGTTTATACTTATGAAAAATTAAAGAGGTTAAAAAACACATTAAATTCAAATTAAAGGCCTGGATTAAAGGACTTTAAATCAATCCAAAAGGAATTTAAATAAAGATTTAACCCCGGGTCCGGTCATGGCAGCTTGTCAATTGGTCTAAGGGCAGTAACTCTGCAGGGATTTAACATTATTAACTAAGGTATAGTGAAGGCTTATGGGAGTAATAATATTGGTATACCGATTACATTTGGTTTAGAGATAAGAGCAAGGATTAAGTCGGCAAGATTAAATCTGTTAAGGAGATTTAGGGGGTTAACATTTTAACTAAGATATAGTGGAGACTTATGGGAGTAATAATAATGTGAAATAGGGGTGTTACCCTCTTAATAACTGGAAAGATTATTATTAGAAAAGTTATTATTTCATATTTACTTGATGTAAATTATTGGTCTTAAGTAATGGTGTCGATATGGGCCGATTAAGATATTTATACCCATTTTTTAAAATTTATATTTATGAGGGGTGATAGTTCGGAGGATTTTCCGGAGTGGAAGTCAGTATTTAGTGGGGCAATTATGGGGTTATGTATTGGGCAGAGGGGGGGAGGGTGTTGTTGCTAGTCCTTTATGTGTATCGGTAAACCCAATTTATAAGTAGTGCTTGTCTCCTGTGGATGCATCTTTAAAGGAATATATATATAAATGATTCACTCCTAAACTAATAAACCGATCATTATGAACTATAGAATATATATTCTAGGCAACACAGTGAGTAATGTGGGCACATCATTATGTTTGTAAACCTGATCATTTAGAGAGTGTGTCCTCTAAACTCACCCCACCCAACTTTTCAAATAAGCAAGATACAAAACATAATAGAGAAAAGAATTGGTCTACATCAAATTCTGAGTTATATTATGTAATAAAACTTTAACTGGATCGGTGCACATGTGAGCGTCACAAATATGTATGTGCAGGGTAAACTCCTAAACTAATAAACTTATCATTATTAATTGTGGGATACGTATTCTAGGCAACATGGTTAGTAACGTGGATGCATTATTCTTTTGTAAACTTTACCCTTTAGGCGGTGTTCCCTCCGAAACCGCCCCCCCCCAGACATAAAAAAAAATATTAATATTAAAATTAAAAACTAATGCTATACATATTTCTTATACCCATCCTGGGACGAGTAATCTGCTAGTATCTAATAAAATGCAAACAGATAGATTAAAATATTCTCGGCTGCTCGGAGCTAATTTTGTACAGATTTGATCACAATATTTTGATGAGAAAGATTATCGGTTTTCTATCTTCGTTTAGCAGTGATGTAAGTTCTCAGCTTTTTAGTGGAATTCCGCTATTTTTAAACACAGAAAAAAAAACCCCGGATTTCCGCTTAAATCGCTCATGGATATGAGTTCTCTGCTTTTTGGTTGAAATCTTGTTTCCCGCTTTGATGACAGTTCGCCCTGATAACTGAAAAAGTTAATTTTACTGTGCAGGCTAGAACTTCAAGCAATTCATGATGGAGATAGGGGAGTTAGATGACTTTTGTTTAATCAAAGAATGACTTCCTGTCTCCTACCCCATATTCGCACTGTGTCTTTCTCTTAATTTTGACTTTCTTAGTTGAAAGTGATTAGAGTTGTTTAAGAAAAAAAGTTGTTTTTTTGTGCTAACTTTTCTCCACACACACACAGGGAGTACCCCCCTCCCCCTCCCTGTCAGGTTGGGAAGTTCAGCTTGATTTCAGCTTTTTTGCCATTAGCTACTCGCATCCCTGCTTTTATAATATTTTCCTCCACAAAACGGTAAAACAACTAATAATAACTTAAATAATGCGACTGCATGTATTTGATGTAATAAACTTGTACCTATTTTTAGTTCCTTAAGGTATGAGAATACGGACATGTTTGGCAGTTTTACATACCCTAATTTGATTTAAGAAGCATTGAATTTTTTTTATGAGTATTTAAAAAATGAGCAAAATTTTGGTCATACCTACTAATAAATGCACACGGAACAATAAAACCAATGAAAACATTTGCTGTCTTAGATTAGGATTAATCTTGAAAATATTCTCTTTAATCATAACTTACTTGAATTCCTGTTATACTTTTTCTTTTATAATCTCTGGGGTTCAATGCACCACTTGTATGTACAATGTGCCATTGTTGGCACAAGCGCCAGAGGTTGGCCATCTTTGGTGTAAACAATTTTATGAAATAACTAGACGTACCCGTGACCCCTTGGGTCACAACCACTACCACCATTTATTCTACTTCGATTTCATTCGAAAATTCATGAACAGAGACATATATGTTAAGACAATCTTCTTAAATATAAAAATAATAAATCTCTTCTACTTCTATATTATCCTTATAAATATAGAAGTAAAGAGACTTATTATTATTTTTTCATCTAATTTACATACGTGTTTACAGTGTGTACGAACGTAATATGCAAATTAGGTGAAAAGCGAGAGAGTTAATCTTTCTCTAAATGCTCACAGAGACATTAAAAACTATAAGAGAGTGGTTGAATCAACACACAGTAAAAGAGGGCGAGAGAAATACATAATATAAGTAAGAGATGGGTGACTTGTTTATTTAATTTCAAATTATAGCTAATTATAAAAATTAAAATGGTATTGTTTTCAAACATAATTCAATCCCAGAACTAAAGAATATTTTAACGTGTATTTTGTGTTATTAAAGTATATAAGAAAAAAGTCGTTGATGAATTGATAATAGATGATTTTTTTGAAAATCATGGGAAGTAACTTTGATGGTCTTATTCTGAATTGAAATAGAGTTGTTTCCCTTGTATTGGTAATTTCCGAACTTCATGTTTCTTTATTAAAATAAAATAACATTGATTTGATTTAATTTATTCTGTATAAAAATGAATTAAAATATATAAAATTAATTTTAAAAAGTGCATCTAAACTTGAAACCTAATAGTACTGTTTTGAAATAATAAGTTTTAACTAAATATGAGTGACAACGAAGTAATAAGTTTTAACTAAATATGACTGACAACGAAAAAAATGTTTTTTTTAAATAAGGTATTTATTTATTTATTCAAACGTTTGGCGAACGGGTGAAAATATCGATTTGAACAGGAAAAAATATGAATGAACTTTATATATTTTTAATGCTTTACAAGTAAGTTAAATAAACACTTTTAATTTTTATATAAAATAAATTAGTTTAATTTCGTATCTAATTTTTTTTACTTGTACTTTTACAATTACTTCAATTCGCCAAATAGTTCCCTTGAAAAAAAAGAAAAGCTGATTGAAACGTCTTTAGTACCAAACGTTTTCGATTGGGCTCTTTTTTACGTTAAGATGGCAAAGTAAGGGAAATAACTTATCTCAACTTATTTTTTAGATTTGGTGCTTTTCCAGTTTAGCGGATACTTTCGAAAAAACAAAAACAAACTGAGGAATATCTGTTTGATGTACATATATGTCAATCAATAACCGTAACTTTTGTGAACTTCCTTCAAAAATCGCTTCACTTGATCACGTGACGCCGAGACACCAGTTTTAAATCGAATTCAAAAACGCTTTTTTGCCTATTTTTTTTCACTCCTCTTTCGTTCTGTTAGCTGTCGTTATGCCCGAAATTGGCTAAAGTTCACAAAAGTTGCGGTTATACCCCCTTTGAAAACTTTCAAAATGGCTGTCATATTTACACTTCTCTTGATACATCGCTAAAATTTAATTTCCTTTTATAAAATAAAAACTACTTGATTAATGTACGTGATTTTTAGTATAGTATATATTTAGCATGTGACAGGTACATACATCAAACAGATATTCCTTAGTTTTTTTTTTCGAAAGTATCCGCTAAACTGGAAAAGCACCTTAGATTTTTTTAAATTCAACAATTAACAAAGATTTTCCTCGTATTTCTTCTACGTTTATTTTTTTTTGTGCTCGTGTATGCAAACTCGGTTGTGAAATATAGCCGTTAAAAATAAAATGACAGAAAAACTTTATGAAATACTTGTTATTGAAAAATATTACCGTACACTTAAAATTACGGAAAAAGAGCGACTAGAATTTTAATTAAAAAATGTATCTATGAGATTAACGATTTTACGATGGAGTGACGCCATGTGTCGTCTTTATCTGAGAAGATTTACGTGAAAATCTAAAAATAAGTTTGATTTACCTCCTTTGAATGGGTACCAATGGCGTCGTCTGAGGGCTATGTACGTTAGTTCCATTTTTTAAATAAAAATACTTGATCATTTTCCGTAATTTTCGGTTTCCGCTAATATTTTTCAATAACAATGAAATATTTCATAAAGTTTTCCTTTAATTTTATTTTTAACTGCTGTATTTCAAAATCGGGTTTACATACACAAACACCTTCTTTTTTCTTATTTCAACTTTTTCTTTTAGATATTTTGGTCAAAAAATATTTTAACAAAGATTTTTTCAACAATTGATTTTTATTTATAAAAAAAAATAGATTAAAAAAATTTGTTTTGAAATGGAAATGAAGAAAACATGTTTTATTGTCTTTTCCATTAGAAGAAATAAAGAAAAACAACACCAAAAATGCAATTTCAAAACATTTTTTATTGCCACACGGACTTAGGGTTAGTGGTAACAAAATTTGGTTAATGCCCTAAAAAGCTAGAATGATCCAGAAATTAGGGATCCTTTTACGTTACATTTCTATATGAAACTGACACCCCACTCTAAATGGTTGGATTCATGAAGGGCACCAATTGTACCGATTTAGGACCCTAAAGTAAACATTTACCCTATTTTCTACTATAGCTTCATTTTATTTTTTTGTTATTTCATTGCTTTTTAACATAAAAAAATCTTTGTTAAAATCTTTGTTGAGATAAGTTATCTCCCTTACTTTGCCACCCTAAAGTAAAAAAAGGCGTTTGATGGCGCATGTTCAGTTGACACGTAAAAACACATCATAGGTTGATTAAGGAGGGAGGACTCTTATTAATAAAGTTCCTATTTACTTGCTTTCTTATGAGGACAAAGTTAGACACAAGGTCAGTTTTTAATGTTGGAGATATCCAGCTTCGCCAAAAGGGGTAATATGGATTAGGACAAAGTAGAAATAATCTCAATCTAGAAAGAGTTTTTATCTTCTGACCGTGGATAGAATAAATACTACACTTTGATCCTCGCCTAAAAGCCAGATAAAATATTGCTTTATTCTACTTTTGTACCTGTGGAAAAAAAATAGCAATAAGTTTAATGGAGTGCTTCTTTTTACTTTTAGAAATAAGTCAATTAAAGTACAAAGTAAAAAAAAACAAACACTTATTTATAAATTTATATTGGAATTTTTAGTGGGCTTCATTTCGATTATTAAAATTGGCCAACTGTATTTTTGGCACAATGAAACTTGAATTATCATCATCATCATCATATTTGGTTTAACGTCCGTTTTACATGCTGGCATGCGTTGAACGCCTTTTAGAAAATCACTTCCAAACTAACCTATCTCTGACCAAGTCTTTATTTATCCCCCTTTCTCTCAAGTCCATTCTTGTCACTTCCTCTTATGTTTTCTTTGGCCTTCTCCTGTGGACTGTACCTGCTACCTCAACTGTTTTACATCTACTAAGCCAAGAACTCTCTTTTCTAACGTAACCATATAAATGAAGTCTCCTGTTCTGCACATATCTCCATATACTGTCCAGATTTAATTTTCCTCTGAGGTTATCAGATCTAAACTTGTCTTTAAGACTCACATTACACATCCATCGTATCGTTCTCATATAATTTCTCTGACTGGCTAGGTCTCACTTTTATACATGATCACACTGCGTACACATGCCTGATAGACTCTTCTCTTGGTCGACAGTGGTAACGCTCTGCTGGTTAGTAATGGCAGAATAATGGTTAATGTTTTGACCATTCAAAAGTAAAAAAAAACATAAAATAAACCCTTTATTCTCATCAACAATTCAGCCTACAAAAAAAACAAAACAATGTTTACATTTTGGAACGATTAAATCAACGCACTTTTAGCGTAACCATTTTTTATATATGCATCTATTTAAAAATTCTATGAAAAATCAATAGTCAGATTTTCACAAAACTTTCAGTATTTATACACTTCATCATCATCATCATCATCATCATCATCATCATCATCATCAACAACAACAACCGGTTTATTTGTTGAATCAGGCCACAATTAATCCTCTGATGAGGGTGGGGCCTGATCATCTAGTCTCGAAATCTAAGTCTTCCTCTCTACTCCTGTCTTTGGCAAGGCTTGATGGAATCCATACCCATGGCCTTCCTATCACGTTTGACTACGTCCTCCCAAGTCAACTTGGGTCTGCCAGTGGTGATGTTCTCTGCTGGCACATTCAACTGTCGGACTTTAGCAATCCAGCCATCGCTACGCTCAATGTGACCCAACCAACGCAGTCTGTTCTTTCGCATGATGTCCGCAAAGCTTTTCAAGTCGACCTGTGACTTGTAGATGAATTTATAATATATCTGTTGGAGGTGATTATAATTTTTTCCAATTCGATAATTTAATCTTTAGATAAACCATTTTTCTTTGAATCAACTTCCTACGAATGTAATTTGGAAGGGGAGTATAAAAAAAACAATTGAAATGAATGTTGACAGGTTCGTCATTATAGCATAAAGTGATGACATATCACTATTCTTCACACTCGATTGGAGGTCCCTAACATGCACCTATTCACATGTTTAAAGTTTCTATGAAAAATTAATCAATAGTCAGATTTTCACAAAATTTCGTATATTTCACTTTCATTTAAAAATAGTTTTTCGTAAAATATGTTAAGATAAATATTTTTCTGTACTCCATTTTTCATTTAAGAATTCACGAATAATTTAACAAAAAAAGGGTTCCGTAAATTGGTGGTGAGGTTCTTGACATTATTAGGTCTTTTCTTTCTGATCGAAGCTTGCGACTAACTTTGGACGGTGTCTCTTCATTTTCTTTTCCTATTAATGCTGGTGTTCATCAGGACTCTATTCTAGGCCAACATTGTTTCTTCTCTATATAAATGATCTTCCAGAGAATAATATTCAGAAAATTAACATCTATGCTGATGATACCACTCTCTATTCTGGTGTTGCTTCTTGCCCATCTTCCTCGGATCAGTTGAAATATCTAGAAGTTGACCTAGGTTCAGTTGTGGATTGGGGTACGAAATGGCTTGTTTCATTTAATCCTGTTAAGACTCAGCTCGTGTCTTTCAATCGTAAGCATGTCCCTTTTTTCCTGAAATTCTCATAGATGGCTTTGTCTTGAGGAAAAATCGACTGTGAAACTACTTGGTCTTTCTCTCTCCTCAAATCTTTCTTGGAGTTCATACATTAGACTCATTGCTCTTTATGCTTCTCATAAAGTCAGTTCTCTCTATCGCCCCAAACACTTTCTCACACCCGAGGCTATTCTTTATCTCTACAAATCTACTATCAGACCATGTGTGGAGTATTGATGTCATATTAGGGTTGATGAATTTCTGTCACATTTGAGGGTTCTTGATAAGGTGCAGAAACGTATCTGTAATTTGATTGGCCCCCACCTTTTCTTCTTCTCTGTACTCTCTCTCACACACTGATGTTGCTAGTCTCAGTCTTTTCTATAAATACTATTATAGCATGTGTTCTTCAGAGTTGTGTGATCTATTACCTGCTTCTTTTGTTCCAGCTCGTTTGACTCGTTAGTCTAGTGGTCTCCAGCAATTCGCTGTTTTAATACCTCATTGTAATATAGATTCCTATTCCAGTAGCTTCTTTCCAAGAACTGCAGGCTTGTGAAACTCTCTTCCTGCTGTTTTCAAGGCCAATAGCATCTCGTGTCTTTGCGATAATCATATTTCATTCTTGTTAGCTCCTTACATCAAGTGGCTTCATGTCTTGTCTGGAGCGATTTCCATAAAAAAATTTTTTTTTAAATCTGGAAAAAAAAAAATAATACTGATATGATTTTCCAACCTCTTAACTTTTATACAAGTATACACCCTTCGAATCTAGTACACCTGAAATCTCCATGAAGATGGGAAGGAAAACAAATCTACCTGTCAGAGCTTATATATTGTTTGTTTCGTCTACATCTTGTGTGTATATGTATACATCTAATCCTTAATAGAATTCATTTATTTACCAACACTTATATCCCCTGTATTTACATTTTGAAGGACATCATGCAGTATTTTTCTGTACTCCATTTTTCATTTAAGAATTCACGGATAATTTAACAAGAAAAAGGGTTCCGTGAGACTGCAGTGTATACAAACATACTTTAAAAATACCTATAAATTTCAAATAACAAAATAAAGTAAAAATTACCCCTGTAATTTTTTGTAGACGGTGTTTAAGAAATATACATAACATCGTATTATAATGGAGATTATGTGTCTGTCTGTAACTGAAACTATGTCACAACCTGAGTTACACTTTCTCTTTAGTTTTTCATCTCTTAGATGATTTTATAATTAACAAGGTGCATTAATGAAAGTTTTATTGTAAAATTAATTATCTTTTGTTAATAGTTGAAAAATGATGCATTGCTCTATGACCCTTCGAAATTTGAAAGTAATCTGGAAGCATTTAAAATGTCGAATAAAAAGTCATTTAAACTGACTTTACAATTCTTAGCGAATCCTCATATATTAAAAGATGCAAAGTTTTCGAATCTATTTACGTCCAACAATTTTATAAATTGAGATTAAAACACAATTAATAATTTTATGATATGATGATACTATAATGATTAAATTTAACTTGTTTTATTTCAAAACTAATAATTTTGTAATAAACCAAACGGCATTTAAAAGAGAAAAATAAAAATAAAAGTAAAAAGACTCCCGGGTAACGCCGGGTAGTATACCATAAAACAGGCATACCAAACTTTGATCTTTTAGTTCATCTCATTTAATTATAATATTGATTAGGTAAGCATGTTTTTGTTTTTCCTAACCATTTAAATAATTTTAACATCTTTATTTTGAACTAGCGGAATCTGTGCTACGGGCATTGCCTGCATAAATTAAACAACTCAAGAAACTCATGCTCCCACCTCTGAATCCCATATTAGTATTTTAATCGATTTTTTTTACTCACCCATAACTGTTAATTGTAGTGTTCTGTAAGTATAAAATTTATGAATAATAATGAACATTAAAATGTTCATATTATTTTATAACTATCAAAGAGCATCCTTGCAGCAACATACTTATGTTTTTGTGGGGGGTGGGTGGGGGTGGGTTAAATAATTGTGTCTATACACAGACACTGAAGGAAGGTAATATTTGATATGAGTAAAAAAAAACAAACATGCTCTTTATTAACCCTATCACTAATCGAAAGTCTGGTTGTCAATATAAAAAAAAGAAGAAGAAAAAAGACAGAAACGATGAGCACGCAGTGGGCATAATGAAGGCGTTAAAATCAATTTACAATGTAAATGATCATTACAAGTCAATGTCGGTACTCCCTAGCAGATGAGTGACAAGTAATAAACCCATCACCCCTCAGAAAAGAGGTGGTAATGCCTGGGAGGATGGCTTCTTGTTACTTTTGGCACTGTGATGAATTCTAAACAACACCAAAGCATAGTGTTTCTTTATATCCTATCAGTAACTCTGAGTCCGGACGGCAATACAAAAACAAAAGAAAAAAGACTGAAACAGTGCCTGTAATGGAAATGTTAAAAATCAATTTATAGTCTAAGGGGCCGATAAAAGTAAATTTCGCCGTTAAATATCTTGGTTTGTCCTGTCGGTATTCCCCTACACAGGCAATATGCAATGAATCTATCTGAAAGGTGGAGGTAATGCATTGGATGGTTTCCCATGACTATTGTTGCTGTGATAATTTTATAAATTTAGGAAAGAAGTTATTATTTCCAAGTAGAAAGTTTATTTCAAGAAATAATTCATTGAACTGTCTGCAGCGCACATGAATGCCTATTGAGAAAATAATGTAAACGCAAATAGTAGATCGTATTTTTTATGTGTGAATCTTTATGAGTATAGTTTAAAATAAACAGCTGCAACATTTATTGTAACCATAGTGACCAATTGAACTACTACTGTGTGGCGTGAGCGACGTCAAATAGGAGAAACACAGCAAAATGTGACAACGAAATGAGGGAATGTATTCTGCTATCTCAAGAATTTTAAAGGCTATCGTTTGTGTTGAATAAAAGTAGTGCGTTACACCTCGATAGTTTGAAAATCGATACTTTATGAAGCTAGAAAAAGTAAAATAAGTAAATGTAACCGGTATTGGCCAGGAAGATACATTTTGTTACAGAAAGTATATAGTGCTTAAAATAGTATATAGCATATATTAAAAGATAAGAAAAAAGAAAGAAATTATGAATGTTTATGTAAAAATCATGTAAGCAAATAATCATGAGGCTTATTGACTCCTGAAACCGCATAGTGTTTGAAATATGGGAATTTGTTGATCTGCTAATCTGTTATTCTAATATGCTGAGAATGTAAAATCTATGCATTCTGAATGAAGGAAAGCAGTACACGTCACTTTGGTATGTACATGAAAATCGATACTTAAAAATTTGCAAAACACAGCTCACAAACAAAAACAAAGTAACTGCCATTAATCAACTTGCCATGCCAGTGATAACATACAGCTTTGGCATTATTGATTGGCCACAAAAGGACATTAACAGACTAGACACTAAAACGAGAAAAATGCTGACACTGTATAGAGTAATGTACAGGAACCAGTGTCTACCAAGTGTCTACCACTATTGTGAGCACCGACCAATATCTGATGAGCTCTCAGAACTCAAACCTTATGATGGTACACCATCAGAGCAAGCTGAACAACCTCTATCACAAAACTGGCCAAACATTTTGGACAGGACTGTCTTACAAATGAGGCAGAAACGGACAACAAGCCTGCTACGGAAATAGCCCGGAAGAGTCACCAGAAATATACCAAGACCTTCCATTGCAGAAAACTGGAAGAATGGGCCAACCAACAATGTGCTAAATATTTTCTAGATGAATTATCCCAGAAATATATAGATAAGGAAGGCTCTGTAGACTGGCTGAAAAGAGGATCGCTCCACTATGATCAGGAGAGAATGATAATGGCTGCCCAAGATCAAGGCTCGATGACTAATTCCTTTAAAAAGATGAGTGGTCTCAGCAACAAGTGCAGGTTCTGCCACACAGAAATAGAAAATGTGAGCCACCTGACAATCATTTGTAAGGTTCTGCTGGGGCATGGCTACTATACAATGCGACACAACGGAGTGTGCAAATATCTTCACTGGACTGTATATAAAAAGTTGAATATCTAGTGTAGCGGCAAGTTTTGGGAACATATACCAGAAAGAACAGTTGAGAATAAGTTATACACCATCCACTATGACTATGCACTCCCTACAGCTACATATCTAAAAAACGAAGATGATAAACCTGACATCATGATGTGGGACAAAAGGGATAAAGTAGCAACCCTAGTTTAAGTCAATGTCCTTAATGATACTTGCTTAAACAGAGCTGAAAGGGAAAATATCACAAATTAATAAGATCTTATGTGCGACATGAAAAGAAACTGGAATCTCAGGAAGATCTCCATCATTCCAGTAATTATAGGAGCAACCGGACTAATGAAAAAGAATTTCAAGAACTACCTGGCGAATATACCCGGTGAACCAAGTACAAAAGATATACAAACAATTGCACTTAAAGGGACGGTTAGAATCTTAAAAAGATCTCTTGGCTCCAGTGTCTGAAATAGCGGGTGAATGTCTGGCATCTAGGAGGATGCTCCATCCCCAGCAAAACAAAAAGATAAGAAAATAAAAAAAAAGAAGGAAAAAAGGAAAGTTAAATTAGTACCCGAGAATAACTTCTTTTTAAATAAATCATATGGTTTGGAAACTGTAATATGAAATGTATTAAACATAAATAAAGAGTAAAAACTGTGAATAATGTACATAACTGTGAACAAACAATGGTCTTATTGATGCATAAAGACAACTTTGTGTTCGTTAAATGCAATTCTCTTAATCTGTTATGTCAAGCGAGAATGTAAAAGAAAGTTTTTGGAATAGCTAATGAACAAGAAAGTTTAGAATGTCCAGTGAAAAATGTAGAGTAGCTAATATACAATAGCAAGATTGAAATATGAAATAATGATGGTGCAACGAAAATATATATCCTATGAAGTCTTCCTGATCAACGTGGATGACAGTGGTAGTAGATATGAACGTGAGAGTGAAAATTCTCCTGACTTACTGTATGTATGACTATATTAGGAGATGTTCAGCTGGATAAAATGTACAAATTAATGAAAGTAAACGAAACAAACACATATTTTCCGAAAACATCCATCAAGAATTAGCCTAAATCGGTGCCAAAGTAGATTTGCATATGCACCTTTTAGATAGAAACCTATACTCGTCAATGAAATGGGGAAACAGTCACTTTACTTTATATGTATGATAATAGCTATTCCAAGATAGCAGAAACTTCCTTTTTGAAAGACAATTATTCGCCGTTGCCAGTTTTCAGTACATGTGGATACACAATATAAAACAAATCATTTTCAAAATAACCTGGTTTTGGCAAAAGTCAACAATTTTTCTTTTTCTTTTCTTTTCTTTTTCTGATATTTTTCTCTCAAATAATTTATTGGTCTCTGGAATTTTATTGTTTTTCCTATAATAATTAGTCTTACCAACCATCTATCAGAATTATTTTTCTAAATATTGAATTTTGTGTTTATCATTTTAACATTTTGATACTATCTACTTATAATATAACAGAATATTCTGTGTTCAAATCTTAGCAGATCAATCACGTTCATTTACATGCTAATACTATGGTATCAGCTTGTGTTCAATGAATGATATACAGATATTATTTTCCTATTTGAATAACCCAACAACTGTTGACTTTATATGTCATAAACAACAACAACCACCAATCTACTATCTATTTATGAATTGTTCATTGGGGAAAGAGTGGGATGAATTCATTTTGGAAGATGGGCCCTAGACATCGCTGGCTTCCCGTCGATCCTTGAACCAGTTGGCCTCGACAGAGACGATGGCTAATGACCAGATGACTTGACGGTGTTTCCCTTTGCAAACAGCAAGTCATTTATATGTGATACGACTTGTGTCAACACTTTTGCACCCTAGTCAATAACAGAATCGGCAACAGACCCTGGACATGCAGTAGCGACAACAGAGAATCAAAAGCAATCAAAATATGCCGGTCTTCTCAACCAACCGACTGCCATGAAAACGAGCGGAGCACCCAACTTCCTCAACAACCTTGGTCTGTTAATGGTGCGCCACACTGGGAATCATAATGAATTGACTTGGCTTTACGAGCGCCTCTCCATCGCCACTATCCATGGAAATGTCTTGAGCCTGCCCTCGGCTATCCAAACCAGCAGGACATCTGACAAAACTTCCTGATATTTGCATATTGGTTTTGAAAAAGGACATTTTATTAATTAACTATTATTTGTTATTTGGAACTAATTCACATTCTACAAATAAAAAGCAACAATTTACAAAAAAAATGCAATAAAACAATGTAAATAAATTTTGGAAGATTATGATGTGAAAGTTTGAACAGGATACTGGTCGTATTCTGATTTCCATGATAATCCAAACGTTCTCAAAATATAATGGCCAAATGGACCAAGAGCTGCACGTCTCCAACCGACACAGCCTTGAACAAACACCTGTTATCATGAATAATTCTCTGGCAACAAATGACGTGGACGCTAGAGACGTTCTGAGTTAACTCATGAACAGACAAATCATAGATGGAGCTCAAAATGACGAATCATTTGTAACCCGCTTCACTGCATCTCACATTTAATATTTAAAACTACATTGCATTACATTACACTTCTTGCCGTTTGAGGCTTTTATGTATGGCACAGGAGGCGATTCTTTGTCGTTTACTTCAGGGGGATCGAAATTGAAAACTGTCTTCTAAAACCTTCATTCAAATGAATTTCTGTTTCAAACACATTTTCACATTATTCTCTTTGACATCAATTCTTACTTTTGATAGAATGTATGGTTGATGTTTTTAAGTATTGGTAAAATTGTTGGATAGCTTTCTTCTTCGAAAGAGGTGGTTATGATTATTGCCGAGAAACTTCTTGGTGGGATGAAAAAATAAATACATTTTATAGCCAGAACGTCGGTTTCGCCTCGTTATGATTTTTCATAGTGTTGTCTGTCTGTTGGTGGATTGTTGTTAATTACATTCAATCAAACTACTCTGAGATAATTTTATATAAACCTTTTTGTTCTGTATTGACATTTCCGTACTAGGACAAAGAGAGAACGAGAGACAGAAAACTTTGGCTTTCTCCGGCTAATATTTTAAGAACTCAACTTTTACCTACACCAATTCACTTCTAATTACTAATCGTCATGTGATCATACATAAGTCCCTATTTATTTGCCTCCCCACGAAGGCAGAGTTAGACACAAGGTCTGTATTTAATGTGGGAAATTCGAATGTGATGTTGAACCTTTAAAACTGTCAATTCGAAAGTAATTTCTGGTTGGAATTGAAGTTTATATACCAAAGTCGAATATTATGATTCAACTGTTCTACAGGGTGGGCAAAAATAAGGGTCCTATTTTAAAAAATTCATAACTTTTTTATTTATTGATTTAAAAAAAAATTTTTTTTTTAGAATAAGTAAAGGACCCCTTCCGAAGCAAGCATGAGCCGTATTAGCCCTAAGGAACATACCCTCATTTAGAAAACATTATTTTTGCTTAAAAAACTCAAAACAGTGTGAAAAACAATACTTTAGTTTTTGTAAGTTTTAAGAAGTGTTTTTCGGCTAAAATTTGTTTTGTTTATTTCAAAAAATCTCGGAAGGGTCAGTTTACACACACATAAAGTTTGGTGAGTTTAACTTTTATTTTCTGGAAGTTATTCAAATTCAAGTTATTCAAATTTAAAGATAGGACCCTTATTTTGGCCCACCCTGTATTTAATCAAAGATAAACAGAACAGTAGTTCTTGGAGGAGTCACTGATCTAGAAAAGAATCAAACAATATTTATTTTTTATAATGTGCCAGGCTTTAACAAAGATGCTCTATGATGTTTAAAACTTGCAGATGATTAAAAATGATATTTTACAAAAAAAAAACTAAAAAATGGATAAAACAATGTTTCCTTACATGCAAATATCTATATGTATAAAATTGTATGTCTGAGTGTTTTTCACCTCAAGTAACTTACACATTATTATTATTATTATTTAATCGATTATTTATTGAAATTAAAAATGCAATAGCATAAAACAAAACTAATAAATCCACCATAATGCATTTCGTTTTTTCGTAAACAAGTCAGACATTTTGATCTTTTGTTAATTGTTGAAAATAAAAAAAATGAATTACTTAATGACCCTTCAAATTTTTAAGGAATTTGGAACTGTCGAAGAGAAAGTAATTTCTAGAGCAGTAGCCCTTGATATATCAAAGGCCTTCGATAGGATCTGGTACAAAGGGTTGCTCGACAAAATGGCTAGCTATGGAATATCTAGTAATGTCTTTGCAACCATTGAATTTTTTTTCTTGGAAAGGTTTATAAAAATAGTCATTGATGGGAAGAGATAAGAAGCGTATATGATCAATGCTGGCATGCCTTAAGGATGTATTCTGAGTTCAACCCTCTTCCTGATTTTTATCAATGATCTTCCAAATCATATCCTGAGATCATTTATTGACATCTACGTAGACGACACAACTGTCTATGGCAGCACTTCAAAGAGCTCTGGTAATCAAGATCTTGCTGATTCTTTCTCTTCTGACCTGGAGCATGTGGTGCACTGGGGAAAAGTGGATTGTTACTTTTAGCACCTCTAAAACCAAGCTTCTCGCATTTCATCACTGATACCCAGATCCCTGATGAATGGCTCTCTTCTTGAAGAAGGCCCTTGTTTTGATAACCTCTTAGTGTTGAAATTATCAATTTACTTTGACTGCTAAAACCTTTTTTATAGTGACCAGATCATCTCCCTTGTTCCTCATTGTATAGGAATTAGAGTTATCTCTCCCTAGTCACTTTTCTGTTGTTAATCTTTTGTGGGGGTGGGGGTGGGTACCTTTTTTCTGGTTTCCCCAATGTAAATAAAACAATCGCCTTGTGTGTGTTATGGTAAAACATGTGTATGTCCTTTTATTAAATCTATTCTCCAGTCTGGAATATCAAGTCCACATAAAACAAAGGTATGTTTTTGATTTGATCGATCTTTGAATTTGTAAACAACTATCACTTAGGACTGACTGTTACTTTGGATCTTAAATAGAAGCCATATATCCAGTCTGTTGCTAAGGTCGCTGGTAAAAATGGTTGGATCATTCTCCCGCCTCAGAAAGTACCTGAATCCAGATGCAATCCTCTACGAGTCAGATATATCCTAAAATGGAGTACTGTTGCCACATCTGGAGAGTGTCCACTCTTTCCTACCTTGACAGTACAAAATTGACTTTGAAATCTAGTGGTGAGGGGGGGGATCTCTTTTCCTCCCTACAACCCCTTTCTCACAGAAGAGACGTTGCTAGTCTCTCTACCCACTCGTTATTTTCATGGAAGGTGCTCGACTGATCCCCAATCTTTCGTTCCTTCTTGTAAGACATTCACAGCAAGAACTTGCCATGATACCAAAACATAAAGTGATTTTCTTTTCTCCTTCCAAGTTCCTAGCATCCGGCAAAATTTCTGTAAACAAAGCTTCCTTACAAAGGCTTCCTACCTGTGGAACATATTACCGAGGGACTGCTTCCCTGTTGATTACAATTTGGTTGTCTTCAAATTTCAAATCAACAAATTCTTGTCATAAACCGTCCCATTAGTAATCAAATGCAATTCATAACTTTGATCACTACTAGCCCCCCTCCCCCCAGTATTATTCCCCATCTCTCGGCTAACAATCATGCCGTCTCAGTAACTCTTATCCTCGAATAGCTCTTGGCCTTGATAAGTGTTGACCAAAAAGTAAAAGTTTTTGAAGCTGTTTGAATCCAATATTTTTATAATTAGAGATTACCTTAACAAAATTAACTATATTTTTATAACAAATTGGTTCAATTAATAATTTAATGACCAAATGATACCATAATGATTAAATTTAAATATAAAAATCCTATTAAAACAAAAATTGCCCCCCCCCCCCAAAAAAAAGCAAACAAACAAAACAACAATAGTCTAAAAAAAAAAAAAAGAAGCAAAATAAGAATGAAAGTAACGGATAAGAACATATAGTATATTATACACGATATATGTCATGGAGAAGGACTAGAAAGAAACCGGCAACGTGTTACATGTGTGTGTAATTGTCGGGTGTCATTGCTAAAAGGAAAATAATCCTTTCAGCAATACGTATGCAAATGGTCCACTAATCACACTTCATGATGACCAATCAGTAGAGTCTGAGTCACTATAAGAACACTTTTGATGGAAAAGCAGCATGTTTTAACTTGCTCACTATTGCTCTGTTTGTTACATTGCCCATTGAAACAGAAGATACCATTGGTAAATAGATCAATTTCCAATTTATACTATATTTCTAATGTCTCTGTCTGTCCCAGCATGCAATTGAAAAGAAAGCTCTATATAAAAATTAAACATACCTTTCTTAAGTAAAATTTTACAACAACTCTAATGGTGATAGTAATTTTGTATTAGGCGTTTGCAATTGTTACACCGGCCGTTCTAACAGAAGAGAAACTACACCGGTTCTCACTATAAATAGTGCGAGTAGACAATCACCAGGGAGAAAAAGGACAGTATTGTAACTGTCTAGCCGAGTGCCAGTCAGTTTCCTTACCTTTGTACCTTTTATGTTAATACACATGTTATCTTAACCCAACCTCGACTTGACTTCTTTTTACTGTTGGACTACTTCACAACAGCAATAATATTGTGGGGTCAGTGTTCGTGCCGGACATCTATAAACGGTAAAGACAACGTTTTACTTTATTTTATGTTAATTATATTTATAACTTGAAAATTTTAGAAATTGATAAAATAAGAATGAAAATGGTAAGATGGAATTTAGGTCTTCACTCATCCTTAGATAATGCCATGGATGCCTGTTTCACACACACACACACACACACATATACTATTGATGAATTAGTTGATAACCAATACGGCATGTTGGATGGTAGTCTGGTAGGTGTTCCTTTTTATTGTCAGAAATAAATGTCTGTCAAGGTCCATACTATTAAGAAAAAGAAATGACTCTTTCCATAAAAATAATTGTCAGTTTTAGCTAAATATTATTTAAATAAATAAATAAATCGAATATGTCTCTTCTTTATTTAAAATCGTAGCAATTTAATTCTTTTTAAGACAATAAACATTCTCTATCTTCTTAGCATGAAAATAATTGTCAGCTAAATATTTTTCAAATCAATAAAACGAATGTCACTTTTTGAAATGTATTTATATAAAATTGTACTGTCGCTAAGGTAAAAAATTCCGATTTTACCCATTTTAAAATGACTTGTTCCAAAATAAAATTATGTCGTCCCATCGTTAATCGATGGAACGACATAATTTTATTTTGGAACAAGTCATTTTAAAATGGGTAAAATCGGAATTTTTTTTTAACCTAGCGACACCAGATTAATCACCACTTTCTTTGCTTGATTGGACGATCACATTTTTTTAAAATGAGGGTGAAAGGTGATAACGTACGTACTAATATGAAATGATTTAGCATATTATTATGTAGATCATCATCATAATCATAATCATTAGACATGGCTTTTCATGAAGAGTTATTGTTCTTTTTTATATTGGGTTAGCCAAAAAGTTTGTTCGTTTTTTAAAGTGGATATTAAAACCGAGTTTATGCAATTCATTTTCCACGTTCGATTTGGAAATCTTGAAAATGTCTGCGATTTGTCTGGTTGTCAAACGGTAATATTGTTCAACTACACCATTTTACTTGGTCATCTTTGTCTAGCCAGAGCAAAGAGCATCTCTTACTAAAAAAATTTCCTTTTCAGAATCGAGCACACCCATTCTGTAACAGCATTCTCCCCATACACATGGCATGTCTTCATGCAGGTTTCTGTAGCTTTTTTTTTCTTTTCTGTAGTAAAAAAACATCAGATGTCGCTAGTGCTCTGCTTGATCTTCCATTTCAAGGCCTGAAATACAAGCAAAAATGTAAGAACTCCTCTGCTCGGAGACTTATTACACACTGACATCAACATACTCGCTACACCAAATACAGAGTTTGAAGAATATGAATATAAAACTATCTTTAGTAGGTCGGAAAGATGATATTCAAAAAACGAACGAACCTTTTGTCCAACCCAATACATTCTAGCAATTCTGTACAAGCTCAGACAGAGAATCCATTAAAAAAATATTAGCTGTTATGAGTAATGCATATCTTTATAAGTATGTA
This sequence comes from Sepiola atlantica, assembly GCA_963556195.1. Taxonomy (NCBI): domain Eukaryota; kingdom Metazoa; phylum Mollusca; class Cephalopoda; order Sepiida; family Sepiolidae; genus Sepiola; species Sepiola atlantica. The sequence goes on from OY744522.1 coordinate 147,843,801, forward strand.
ATTTTTATTTTTCACACTCTAATTTCCTTCATGTAACTCTCAGACTGTTTCGGGATTGATCCAAGAACACTGATTACAACTGATATCACATTTGTCTTTTTGCCTGAGAATCTGGCTAATTTTACTCTGAGTTCAGAATAATTGTTCATTGTTTTGAACTAATCCTTCTCCACATTGTGATCATCAGTAATCAAAATATTATTATTCATATTGTTTACACCGTTCACCTGTCACCTTCATTTGAATACCCGATTCAATTTATACATACAACAGAATCGTGTTTCACAGAGTCACCAAATTATCTGGGAAATCTGCAGTATGTGTTTTACATGCCAGAAAATATAATCCATATTTTCAAGTTGTGATCCCAATAACATTTCTTTTTAATGAAACCGCATATTTTTTTCATTGTGATCATAAGTACCATTTGCTGAAATTCCCAGGTGAGGTCTTTAATCCATTATTACTCTTCATCTTCATCTTTTAAACGGCCTTAATGGGTGAGTTTTCACCGAGTTTTTAGACTCTCTAAATTGTTCTAAATTTGATTTGGGTCTCTTGTGACGAAAAGATTATCTCGGGTAGTGTAAACATTTGTTAATGTGGTGTTAGAGAGATTTGATGGAACATAATGGCTGCTATTAAGGATAAACAGATGGTTAAGCCTTCGGTCGTCAAGTGGGTCAGCTTCTTTGCCTTTCAAGAAGTGTGGTTTAAATAGAGAAGAAGAAAATAAATATAACATCTCAACTCAAAGGTTTAGAGGAAACGGAAGTGCTTCTTTCATCAGAGAAGAAACTGGATGTAAAATACACACACACACATCTATATCTATCTCTCTCTCTCTCTCTCTCTCTCTCTCTCTCTCTATATATATATATATATATATATATATATATATATATATATATATATATAGAGAGAGAGAGAGGTGAATATGATGACCATAAGTCACACTAAAGATAATTACTCCATATGAAAAAGAAAACATAACTGAACAAACTTTTATTAATTACTAGTTGGATCCGTGTCCCGAAGTTTCCCCGGGGAGGGGGGTGGGGGAATTGAGGAAACCAATAAACTCCTGCTCCCATCTCTCACCCCCAAGCACATATTTTAGACATTCGTGTGTGTGTGTGATCATTAAGTTGTAGCTGATAGTAACAGCAGCAGGATCGAAAAAAGTTGTGCTTATTTTGAAACTAAAAATTAAAAAACAAACATGTATTCTTATTTTATTATTTGTTTGTTTTATTATTTGTTTAAATTTCAATACCAATAATTTTCGTTTTTCTTGTTAAACTTATGCCAAGTATTATTATTATTATTATTATTAGTAGTAGTAGTAGAAGAACCATCAGCTATCAAATGGAAGGCGATAATAATATCATCATCAGCATCCTGAGCAAGTTTATTTGTTTATTAAGAGGGAAAAGTTTCAAGGTTAGCTTATTAATCGCAGACATCAATGCATATTCAAAAGGAAAGATATGTTAAAATCCTGAGATAGATAACAGCTTATCGAAATTGATACAATAAATGAAATCCTTAGTATTTCTTTACTATAAAACAATGAAAAATATGAGGACTCATTCGCGAAACAAATGCGTTAATAGTTGTATAAATTTATCTGATGTAGCTTGTTTTTGATGGGTGACTTTAATATTTATAAAGCTAATAAGTAAAAACGATTACGACTAATTAATATTCGGTGCTTGCATTAAGTTAATTAATAAGCCTTGATGTAAGAAAATGTGAATGATTATTACATATTTGAACATTCGTAGAGGTTACAAGCGGTGAAGGTAAACTTGTGTACCCTACAAAATATTAGAACCCGGTGATTTGAATAGCAGTATGATGACTTGTGACTGAGAGGGAGTTATATCCTCTGACCCTGTCTATGAAATTAATAATCAAAACAGAAACTGGTGAAAGGACTAAATATAAACATTTAAAAGACGATTGGAAATTAAAAATTTTCTTTTTCTGAACACGAACCAATAGATGGCAATAATGAATGGTGAAAAAGACTTTTTATGTAGTTTGTTTATTAGCATATTCCAGGAATTGAAATAGGGAAAAATCTCACTTTACTTTACATATAATAGATAGTAACAAACAATGGAGGTTTATGCTAATGTTGTAAGAATTTTTAAAAAGTTCCTTCAACTTCCTCTCAGACAAATTCAGCACATTTAGTTATATTCTGAACAGTCTTGAATAAGTCATTTGTTGCAAGTGCATTCTATGCTGAGTTGAAATCCAATCGGATCTATAGTGTTGTTTATGTACTAATAGCCTTGGGAAAGGTATGAACCAACAATTTCCCCCTTTAGCTATGGATATAATAGCAACTTGTGTTCATCTAATCGAATACAATGAATTTCCAACTTTAAATAAACCCTTAAAGGGTTGATATGCCATATAACAGACATGTCAAATCAAAACAATTCTATATAATCAAAAGATTGCTTAGTTATTTTTTTATTTTCATATGTACTTAAGTAATTATTTATGGCGACACTTATCACCATCCCTATCATTATCATATTTGATTTAATGTCCGTTTTATGTGCTGGCATGTGTTCGAGTACGGCTTTAAGAAATTGACTTCCAGACTAACCTATCTCTTTATCCCCATTTCCTTCAAGTCCATTCGTATCACTTCCTCCCATCTTTTCCTTGACCTTCCCCTACCAACTGATCCTGCTACCTCAACTGTTCATATATCTACTAACCCAAGAACTCTAATCCATTCTTTCAACGTGGCCATACCATCAAAGTCCCCTGTATTGCACACATCTCCCTATACTGTTCAGATTTAATCTTCCTCTGAGGTCATCAGAACTAAGCCTTTCTTTAAAACTCACATTACACATCCACCGTATCATTCTCATATCATTTCTCTCCATGCAACGCATGTCCTCAACCATCACTGGCCAGGTTTCACTTCCATACATTATCATCATACAGCGCACACATGCCTGATGAACTCTTCCCTTGATCGACAGTGGTAATGCTCTTCTGGTTGGTAATGGCAGAAGTTCAGTGAACTTACTCCATCCACTCCTAATTTTTTAAATCACTAGCACCGGCTCCACCCTGTGCTCTACTGGTATCACCAAGGTAATAAAGCTTCTCGACAACCTCAATAGCTTCACCATTCAGATATACTTTCTCCACATCTGAGTTCTCATCCATCTCCATTGTCTTACACTTCTTGCACACAAATTGGTTATGCTCTCTCAACCTACCAGTAATTCCACTATACTTCTTGTGTCCCCAATGCTTACAAGTACCAAAAATGATCGAATTGCACCCGACTCCTTTTTCACAAACTGAGCAGGGTAACTTTCCTCTTTTAACCACTGATCATCACTTTGGTCTTGGTAACATTCACTCTCAGACCTTTACTTTTCATAGTATTCCTCCAAGTCTTTAACTTAACAAGTAGGTCATAATTGTTTTAAAGGCAAGTACTAAATAATCAGCATACTGCATCTCTTCCAGACAACCTGTACAGAACTCTCTGGACAAATCTTCTAAGATATAAATTAAAAGCAACAGACTCAGTACAGAAACCTGATGTACTCCTACATTAACATTAAAGCTGTCACTAAATATGCTGTTAATTCTAAGATGACTTTGAGCATTTCTGTACATTGCTTGAACAACCTTTACCAACCTCTAGTTTGCCCCTAGTTATTCAAAGCCCATCAGACAACCTCTCTTGAAACTCTGTCAAAAGCTCTCCCCAGGTCCACTAAGGCAAGATACAGGTTTTTCTTCTTACCAAGGTACTTCTCTTGCATTTGTCTCAGGATGAATATAGCATCAATGGTACTTTGCTCAGGCATAAAACCAATCTACATTTCATTTATGCTTATCTGACTTATTTGCTGCTCAATTATTCTCTCAATCACTTTCAGAACTTGATCCATTAGTTTTAACATTCTGTAATTACCTCTATCTAGTGCTTCCTCTTAACCCTTATAAAATTTCACGATTGTACTAAGTTTCCAGTCTTTCCGGATAAACTCTTATGATCTGATTTATCAAATCTGTGATCATCTCAGTGCCTCTTTCACCTGCAGCCTCAACAGTTCTGTCATAACGCCTGAGGCTCATTCAATCTTACCCTTCTTCATCTTACAGCTTCCCGTACCATTTCTTTCTCAATTTTTATAGTTGGACCAGATACCGCTTCAGCACTTCTAGATTTTCACAGTTCCATGAAAATTCAGTATTCATCAATTTCTTATAGTGGCATTTCCAAGAATCCTTCTTGTCCTGTTCAGTTGTTGCTAACACTCCATTATCATTTCGAATGCGCTTCTCTCCAAAAATATCCATATTTGTCTTTGTCATCAGTTTAGCTGTCCTGAATACTTCATTCTTTTGGTCATCCCTTCGTAGTATATTTGGAAACCTGGTTTTCTAAGCCTCCTTCTTGGCTCCTATATATATAGTCTAAAGAAGCTTTGAGTTATTTTAAACAAAAAGACAAAAAAAAGAAGGAAAATGCAGTTTAAATTCCCACAGAAACTAACTAAATCCAAAATAGTGCAGACTTAACATTCGTTGGAAAATTCATAAAAAAATAAAATATATAATAGTAAGTAAATAAAATAAAAAGGGGGATTAAGTATCTAACAGTGAAACAAAAACAGGAGACCTTAACGTAAGCATCTAATATTAACACGGGGATCATCAGCTGTTTACCATGAAACTGTTTCGGAGATTTAAAAACAGGACAGTTATATGCATGGCTCTCCAATGGTACAGATCAAACTACCATTTCCCCAATCAAGTGTCGAAATAATTCAGCTTAAAATGTTACTTATATATAAATAAATAATAATAATAATAATAATAATCAAAATAATAATAATAATAATAATAATAATACACTACCCTTAAGACTACCGTGCGATATGGTAATTTGCATATCAAATAAAATTCTTTATAACAATAGTAATACTAGTAATAATAATAATAATAATAATAATATAATAATTATAATAAAATGCTATCTAAACACTACACGCAAGAACCATTCTGCGATATGGTAGCTAGAAATAAAATTATATAGGAATTAAAGTTGCATTAAAAAAAAAAAAAAAAAAAGCTTTAGTACCTTATATATATATAATTTTTTTATAAATAACAAAGGTTCGCGTTATAGCTCAATAGTGCAATTCTAGAGCTCTTTATATATTTTAATGTTATGTAAACCTTAGTTAATGCAGAGAGCAAATTTCCATGAGTTCATCAAAAAACAGTTTTAGTGGCATACAATTGTTTCTGTCCCCCTCAAACACATGCATATCTTTGGTATACAAAGTATGCAAAATTATACAAAAGTATCAATAATTTTTATTTTTAGAGGGGCTTTGTCAGTGCCCAAGAGTATCACCATTCTGGCTGGAAAAGCTACAGTACAGTTCAATGTTCATTTATTATTTTTTATTTTATTATTTTTCATATATATTTCTCAATGCATCAATCATATTATTTCAAAGGAAGGCAGAAACAATTGTATGCTAATAAAAACTGTTTTTTGATGAACTTATGGAAATTTGCTCTCTTCATTAACTAAGGTTTACATAACATTAAAATAAAATATATAAAGAGCTCTAGTATTGCACTATTGAGCTATAACGCGAACCTTTGTTATTTATAAAAAAATTATATATATATATATATATATATATATATATATATATATTTATTTATTTATTTATGTATGTATGGTTACAGGATTCGCAAAAACTCAATACATACCAGATAAAAACTTTCAGGCAGAATAAAAATACAATTTTTCTTTTCTTCTTTTGTCACATTTACCGGAAACTTAAAGTTACAATATGAAGTAATTTTTTTTTTTATTTTGACCCTAAATAGAAGCAAATACACAACTAAAGGTGGGGATGGGATAATAAAAAATCCCAACAAGAGAACAGAAATCATGAAAAGCAAGCATATAGGAGAACATATATGACATCCACAGTCTAAAACAAGCCAAAAGTTAAAGGTCAAGAAAAGGAGAGGGCACTCTAGGTATTTGAGGAACGTATCAGTTTAATTTAAAAAATTATCACTAGACCTATTTAGCTGATGAGAGTTAATATACATCACACACTTACTTACATGCATGGACACACACATACACACACAATACACACAAAACCCCACACATATACATACACCACCACATAACAGTTTGTGTAATGATAATATTAAGAAAAATGTCATGCAAGTACGTGAACATATATATATATCTGTGCCCGCTTCTAATTAAATATAGATCTTAATTTCCCTTAATTACCTGACAGTTTACTTAGGCCGAGTGGATATGTCAACTGCTTGCAGATTCTAAGCTGACTCTGTGAATCGGGTTCGCGCCTCCCGACCGTCTGAAATTGTTACTTTTCCTGCACTGATAAGAGCTATGAGCTTGAAACGCTAGCGTCTGTAGGTATTATTAATTTAATACTTATTAATGAATATTATGAATATATATATAAATATATATATACATATATATATATATAAATATATATAAAAATATATATACATATATATATATATAAATATATATAAAAATATATATATATATATATATTTATATACATATATAAAATATATATATATATATATATATATATATATATATATTTATATACATATATATAAATATATATAAAAAAAAAATATATATATATGAAAATATATATATATTTATATACATATATATAAATATATATAAAAAAATATATATATATATATGAAAATATATATATATTTATATACATATATATATAAATATATATAAAAATATATATATATATATTTATATACATATATAAATATATATAAAAATATATATATATATATATTTATATACATATATATATAAATATATATAAAAATATATATATATATATTTATATACATATATATATAAATATATATAAAAATATATATATATATATTTATATACATATATATATAAATATATATGAAAATATATATATATATATATATTTATATACATATATATATAAATATATATAAAAATATATATATATATATATTTATATACATATATATATAAATATATATAAAAATATATATATATATTTATATACATATTTATATAAATATATATAAAAATATATATATATTTATATACATATATATATAAATATATATATATTTATATACATATATATATAAATATATATATATTTATATGCATATATATATAAATATATATAAAAATATATATATATTTATATATAAATATATATATATATTTATATACATATATATATATATATATATATTAATATATATATATATATATTAATATATATATATATATTAATATACATATATATATATTAATATGCATATATATATATATATATATATATATTAATATACATATATATATATATTAATATACATATATATATATATATATATATTAATATACATATATATATAAATATATATAAAAAAATATATATATTTATATATAAATATATATATATATATTAATATACATATATATATATATATTAATATACATATATATATAAATATATATTAAAAAAAATATATATTTATATATAAATATATATATATATATATAAATATATATATATATATATTAATATACATATATATATATATTAATATGCATATATATATATATATATATATATATATATATATATATATATATATTAATATACATATATATATAAATATATATAAAAATATATATATATTTATATATAAATATATATAAAAATATATATATATATTTCTATACGTATATATATAAATATATATAAATATATATATATATTTCTATACGTATATATATAAATATATATATATATATTTCTATACGTATATATATAAATATATATAAAAATATATATATATACAAATATTTATATATATATATATTTGAAGCTCCTCGTTAAAAAGTAGAGCACTGTAAAATGGTAGTAGTAACACAGCGTAGCGTCACTTGCTTTATGCATCGTTCCTTCCCTTATTGAAGTTTGAATGCCTGTACGCTTTCGCCGCCGTTATTGTGTTAAAATTATCATTGTTTATAAGCTGTTCAGAACTGGCCTAGCGGTTAGCGACGTTGGACTGTAGGTTGAAAAAATACTTGTAGTCCAGAGTTTCGAATCGTGTGACCGGTGGTGAATAGTCGTACTTCTATGCTGATGAGTCTTGATTGAAAAGAGACGAAACGTATACGTCCATAGATAAACAATAACAAATATTTTATATAAATATATATATATATATATTTATATACATATATATATATAAAATATATATATATATATTTATATACATATATGTATATAAATATATATATATATATTTATATACATATATGTATATAAATATATATAAAATATATATATATATATTTATATACATATATGTATATAAATATATATAAAATATATATATATATATTTATATACATATATGTATATAAATATATATAAAATATATATATATATATTTATATACATATATGTATATAAATATATATATATATATTTATATACATATATGTATATAAATATATATAAAATATATATATATATTTATATACATATATATATAAATATATATAAAATATATATATATATATTTATATACATATATGTATATAAATATATATAAAATATATATATATACATATATATATAAATATATATAAAAATATATATATATATATTTATATACATATATATATAAATATATATAAAAATATATATATATATATATTTATATACATATATATATAAATATATATGAAAATATATATATATATATATATTAATATACATATATATATATATATATATATATTAATATACATATATATATAAATATATATAAAAATATATATATATTTATATATAAATATATATATATTAATATATATATATATATATATTAATATGCATATATATATATATATATATATATATATATATATATATTAATATATATATATATATATATATATATTAATATACATATATATATAAATATATATAAAAATATATATATATTTATATATAAATATATATAAAAATATATATATATTTATATATATTTATATATAAATATATATAAAAATATATATATATTTATATATAAATATATATAAAAATATATATATATATTTCTATACGTATATATATAAATATATATAAATATATATATATATTTCTATACGTATATATATAAATATATATATATATATTTCTATACGTATATATATAAATATATATAAATATATATATATATTTCTATACGTATATATATAAATATATATATATATATTTCTATACGTATATATATAAATATATATAAATATATATATATATTTCTATACGTATATATATAAATATATATATATATATTTCTATACGTATATATATAAATATATATAAATATATATATATATTTCTATACGTATATATATAAATATATATATATATATTTCTATACGTATATATATAAATATATATAAAAATATATATATATACAAATATTTATATATATATATATATATATATATATATATATATATATATATATGTATATATATATATATATATATTTGAAGCTCCTCGTTAAAAAGTAGAGCACTGTAAAATGGTAGTAGTAACACAGCGTAGCGTCACTTGCTTTATGCATCGTTCCTTCCCTTATTGAAGTTTGAATGCCTGTACGCTTTCGCCGCCGTTATTGTTTTAAAATTATCATTGTTTATAAGCTGTTCAGAACTGGCCTAGCGGTTAGCGACGTTGGACTGTAGGTTGAAAAAATACTTGTAGTCCAGAGTTTCGAATCGTGTGACCGGTGGTGAATAGTCGTACTTCTATGCTGATGAGTCTTGATTGAAAAGAGACGAAACGTATACGTCCATACATAAACAATAACAAATATTTTATATAAATATATATATATATATATTTATATACATATATATATATAAATATATATATATATATATTTATATACATATATATATATAAATATATATATATATATATTTATATACATATATATATATAAAATATATATATATATATTTATATACATATATATATATAAATATATATAAAATATATATATATATATATTTATATACATATATGTATATGAATATATATAAAATATATATATATATATATTTATATACATATATGTATATGAATATATATAAAATATATATATATATATATTTATATACATATATGTATATGAATATATATAAAATATATATATATATATATTTATATACATATATGTATATGAATATATATAATATATATATATATATATATATTTATATACATATATGTATATGAATATATATAAAATATATATATATATATATATTTATATACATATATGTATATGAATATATATAAAATATATATATATATATAAATTGATATACATATATGTATATGAATATATATATATTTATATACATATATGTATATGAATATATATAAAATATATATATATATATTTATATACATATATATATATAAATATATATAAAATATATATATATATATTTATATACATATATATATATAAATATATATAAAATATATATATATATATTTATATACATATATATATATAAATATATATAAAATATATATATATATATATTTATATACATATATATATATATATATATATATATATATATATAAAATATATATATATATATTTATATACATATATATATAAATATATATAAAATATATATATATATATATATATATATACATATATATATAAATATACATTAGGAACCGCTGTTGATGGAAAGCCGACTGTTTACACTTTAGTGTGAGCTTTATTCCCATTCAATATAAATTAAAAAGGTTTGATAAAGTGTCAAAATGCTTTCCGCATGATCTCTCTACAGATAATCACAAAGAATGTGTTCATTGCTCTGCATCATTGCATCATTGCAGATAAGAAATGGATACTTAAAAAAATTACTTTTAATTTTACTCACCCCCAAACGAAGCATATTGCCACTAAAGCATAAGGGACTATTATGATAAAGGTCAGATTTATAGGTCAACCCGTGGCCAAGTCCATTTCACTGACTCTCGTTTTTCTGCTGATGTCACAGTGGTCGGTACTAAGAAGATAAACAAGACACTTCAAAGGTTACACACTACATGTAGACATATGACGGTGGTAATTTCTCTGTTAAATTATTTCATCTTTGATTTAGTAATTGTTTGGTATTTAAGAAAGGATACTGATGGTTTTATTCATGTAATTTTCAAGAAGGAATTTTGATAAGATTTTAAGGTAAAACTATAAAAAAAAAACTCATTTAGACTAAAATGCAAAATGGTTGACAAACTTGCCTTGATAGAAAAATATTAAATAAAAAACAAATACTTGCTTGTTTCCCCTAAAGTTTGAAATGTTTTTACACAATAACAAGTCTGTATAACATAAAACGTTTTGTTTGTCCTGAAAAAAATTCTAATTTAATTTTGAATGTATATAAAATTGAACTTTTATGTCCACCGTTTTTTAGCAATTTGGTAGCAATAAAATATTATCGACTAGAAATTCTGTTTAAACTTCAAACTGTAATATCTGTTCTGATTCATCTTTTCTGTTCTCAGTCAGTGAATGAGAAATCCTTCTAGACTGAGATAATTAAAATTTTTGTCCCAATCCAGAAGCCCTATTTTTGGGAACTGGATTTTCCTCACATTAAAACAAGACGTTTCAAAGAGAAAGATTATTACACAGCAACCCATGGATATATGACTGTGGTTATTTCTGTCTGAAATTATTTAATCTTTCATTTAGTAATTGTTTAGTATTTAAAAGAGGATATCGATGATTTTGTTCATGTCGTTTTCATGGTTGGAAATCTCATAGTGATTTGAAGGTAAAACTATAAAAAAACCCTCATAGAATAAATTTTTTTCTTTTCTTTAAATAACCTCGTAGTGAAGGCCTGAAATGGGCTAATCGTACATTCTGACAATAATCTCTTCAACTAGCAGTTACATACGTTGATTTAAAACGACGTATCCAATAACAACTGATATGCAAAAAAAAAAACTCTGATCACAATTCTTAATTTTCGTTTGAAGAAGAGAATCATCTCGAAAATATTGATTATTCAAAAGATGTAAGAAGAAAAAAAGAAATAAATACAATTTATTTAACTTATTTGCATACTCTAGAGAGCTTCGCCACATGCTTGAAAACACTTATCACGGTCTTGGGCCAGTCTTTCAACTGTCAGGAGCGGCATAGCAGTCTCAACCATTATCTGATTGATCCATCTCTTTGGTGGTCGTCCTTTTAATCTTTTTTGGATGAAATCTTCTTTATATGATTTCTTTACATAGCTGGAGTCTGGTAGCCGGAAAACATGTCAAAACCACATTAATCTGTTTCTTCGAATAACGTCATAGATGCATCTGTTAATATTAAGCCTCTTTCTGATATCAGTATTTCTTCGTCTATCTCGCAAAGTAACTCCAAGGATAGTTCTTAAACTTTCCATTTCAAAGACATTGAGTTTTCTTTCATGCTCCTAAGAAAGGAGCAGGTAATGCCCGGTAGGGTACAATAATATCGTAGGGTCTGCATTTGCCAAGTGTCATTGATGTATTGTGACAGACTCCAACCAAGATCTTAAGTTAAAAAATTTGTTGTTTCCTTCGTAAATATAAAGCACCCTGAGAAAAGTATGAAGAGAACACCAAAGCTAACATGGTGTATTTGTATATGCCGACATAGAATGTTGCTGATCGGTTGGCAGCTTCCAATTTTTGTTATCCTCTGTGTATTGAAATCATATAAAAAAAGGACATCGTAAAATAAAAGATGGAAACAGATATGTTTCTCTGCTGTCATCTATCAATGTCATGTTTATTTGAGGATTTGTTCGGCCCAAATAAGAGTACAAAGTTTTCTACGTTGCCAGCGCATCTCTGTTGATTTGATGGGTCATCATGATAAAGAGGATTTAGTATTTATTGGAAGAGTTTTGAAGGAAGGGGGGAAAACAGTTTCTTTTTTTATAACCCACAATGTCAGCACCAGAAGTGTTTTAGATTATATAACAAAATTGTTGTATTATATTGATTGCTTTTTATATGATATTGTTGAACAGAGAGAGAGAGAGAGAGAGAGAGAGAGATTTTGTGTAAGTATATATATCTTGTATGCATCTGTGTATTTGCATGTATGTGATTGTCTTTAGGTAGTGTGCGTATGTGCTTGCTTTTTTGCATGCAAATCGTTTGTCATTTTTGTGTGTAAACGTTTGTCTTGTGTGTGTATATATATGTCTTTTTTGTTTGTGTGTGTATTTGTCCTTTGTGTGCATGTATCTATTTAACGTGTATATTTTCCTTTTTCTTTATGCATATTACTTTTTTTTGTCTCTGTGTGCACTTTTCTTTGTGTGGTTTTATATTTGGTTATTTGTTTGTATGTCTATGTATTTGACTATTTGTGCGTGTGTATTTGCACTTTAGTGTGTGTGTGTATATATTTAGCCTATTTTTGTATTTGCATTAGCTGATTATTTTTGTATGTGCATGAGTTTTTATTATGTGAGCGTTTGTCTTGTGTGGGTGTTTCTTGTGTACATATATAATTTTTTTTGTATATATTTGATTTTCTGTGTTTCTACGTATGCTTATCTCTGTGTTCATCTTTATGCGAACGTGTTTTGTATGCTTATCTTTTTGTGTATTAAAAACGTCAAAGCCTATTTAGGACAAAATTAGTATCGAATTATGAAAAAAAGGTGGACTTTTATTTATTATATTTTTATTGAATGACTTTAAAACCGAACGAGTGGTGATGACAGCTAGAGTTTTTGTATGAAAAATGTACGTGAGGAAAGAATACATTTCTGTAATCAAAGTTTTATTATCACAACACGCAGACTGATATCGTTTTGCTATAAATCAAACATAAAATCAATAACCATTCAGTCATTTTCGGCAACCAATTGTTCATTTAACACATTTGTATTTCATCATTTCTATTTGTTACACGCAGAGTACCTGTCAAAAATGGTGTGATTATATTCATATGGATTGGGAATTCTATCTACAAACAATGGATGCTGTGGATTAAAGTGGTGTTATGCGCTCATCTGCTTAATGTCCGAATATAGTATCTGTATTATATATTGAGGTGGCCTTGAGGGACGAGAATAGGAAGTGAGTCGTCAAGGGGATGAGAAGCTCAAATTTGACTTACATGGAAAAAGATGGTGAAAGACGAGAAGCGGAAGTCAGAAATATATGACCAAATAATGTGAGTCAGAAGTCGTTTGGAGGCAAAGGGAACAAAGGTGTTGGCATGTAACTCTTCAAAAAATAGCACTTTTCTTTTTGTCTGTGTCCGAAGCTCGTACCTAAGATAAACTAAAATAAAGAACTATATGTTTTGGGTATAAATGCTTATGTGTCAGTTAATTGTAATTAATGAGGAATCGGCCACAACCACGTCCCTATGAAGAAGCACCCATCTGAGAAACATATTCAGTACAGCAGAGCAGTTCCAACGGGTCAGCCAAAGTAAGCATTTCAGAGTTTTCAGGTTTTTATTCCCCATTTATCTCATGAAAGCTTCATCGTCAGATCAATGCCAAAGTATCTAGACGATATCTAACACCTGTTGAGTCTGGAAAAGAGTTATATAAAAAATATTGAGTTTTAGCTATGGGAATATAGAACTATAGATTGTAACTACACATTGCTACCATATTTCACAATTCATAATAGCACAATTCAATTGCAGTTATATAAGCAAAAAGAAAAGTCGATATGTAGAAATCAATATATTACCAATAATTATGTTATAGCAGAAAAATAGTTCTTTTTTGACTTGCACCATTATTATGATGGAAACGGGTATCCATCTCAATTATAATTAAAGTTTGTCTGTGATAGAAAATCCATCTGACTCCATAGATGAAATAAATAAATAAAATGTCCATCTGACTCCATAGATGAAATAAATAAATAAAATGTCCATCTGACTCCATAGATGAAATAAATAAATAAAATGTTTATCTGACTCCATAGAGAAAATAAGTAAATAAAATGTCGATCTGATTTCATAGATGAAATAAGTAAATAAAATGGCCATCTGACTGCATAGATAGAATTTGTAAATAAAATGTCCATCTGACCCCATAGATGAAATAAATAAATAAAATGTCCATTTGACTCCATAGATGAAATAAATAAATAAAATGTCCATCTGACTCCATAGATGAAATAAATAAATAAAATGTCCATCTGACTCCATAGATGAAATAAATAAATAAAATGTCCATCTGACTCCATAGATGAAATAAATAAATAAAATGTCCATCTGACTCCATAGATGAAATAAATAAATAAAATGTCAATCTGACTCCATAGATGAAATAAATAAATAAAATGTCCATCTGACTCCATAGATGAAATAAATAAATAAAATGTCCATCTGACTCCATAGATGAAATAAATAAATAAAATGTCAATCTGACTCCATAGATGAAATAAATAAATAAAATGTCCATTTGACTCCATAGATGAAATAAATAAATAAAATGTCCATCTGACTCCATAGATCAAATAAATAAATAAAATGTCCATCTGACTCCATAGATGAAATAAATAAATAAAATGTCCATAGATGAAATAAGTAGACGACAACAGACAACATTGAAAGTTAATAGAAATATCTTTTATTTTGAGCCGTGCTGAAAAGGAATTGAAAACAGCTAATAGTCAATCTTAAAAAAAGGCACCATGTAGATTTTATCATGTCGCTGGCAAGTTGTAATGGTCACCAACAATACTTCCTGCTAGTACCATCTAAAAACTTTAACTGCTTAGGCAGAGAAAAAAAGAGACTGCATGTGCACTGCAAGTATTGTATTTTTATGCCAAGATATATGCTTAGCCGGTGGACTAATCACTCAGTGGTAAACCTATCTATTTACATCGAAAGAAAATAGTATATCAAACTATGTGCCTGTTACAGTAAAAAATTCAGATCATTCTGGTTAAGTGCAGCATGTGTATCTTATCATAACAGTTACAAAATGAGAAGTATTTTTAATTATGTATTATTTGGATCATTCGAACTACTGTTCTCATCTTGGATGTTATTCTCACAACGTTTTGACCAATGTAACCCCTGACCGTCTTCAGGTGTATCTTGTCGAACTCTGGAATCTACAGAATTTCGAATGGAACCCTTTATTTAATCCACAGGGGTAGCTGCCTCTTGTTCAGTCAGCCAAGACCGTGTAGAAGTCTTAAGTAATTCGTAATTGTATTCTTAGTATGGCCCGCACTGAGGATTGAACCTTCAACCTCCAGAAGACTGTCACTTAGAACTGATTAGTACTTAGAACTTTTATATGTTGTGCCACATGGACACGTGCTCAATCAATTGTAATCTGAAGATGTATAAAAAAAAATCACAGAAAAAGTAGATCATATACGCCCACCACCATTTTTCTTTGGTGTTTTACTTGTGAAAATAAAATTTTCTGTTACACAACGGGTCATTGTAGATTTTAAATTATGTTGCAAATTCTTTTTTATAACAAAAAATAATCTAACAATGCAATTTGACATGTGCGCAAGTTTATAAATTTTCAACCTGAAGTTTAGTCGTTTATACAATTAGGAAATTCTACAAAAATATTAATTTCACCTGATTTCATATATGTTAGCTTGTATAACTTTTTCTTTATATCCTTTTTTATCTGGTAATACTCATAAGCAAATGATTATTAAACCTTGGAGTTCTGTACTCAGTGATATTATCCTTGGTCTTTGAGGATTTCGACCCCATCTTGGTGAAAGGTCCACAGTTTATCAACATCAAAATGTTCTGAAGATGAATCGATGATGGAAATCAAGATATCGTTAATGTAATGTCTAACGTTAATTTTGCAACTTTGTTTCACAAAAGCAAGAGGGGCTCTCCTATGAAAATGAAATGACTGCCCAGATTATAACCGAAACCGGGTTTATAGTGTGATAAACTGTCTTCAATTCAAGAAGAAGCAGCAGAGGTTTTCTTACCAATAACCCAATCATTGCGTTGGTTGTGAGCCAATTCAACAGTGGATGACTTTTCATCAAACCAGACAATTTCACCTATCATTTCTTTTTTCATTTCTCTCGGGAACATTTTGCTTTTTTCTAATCTTTTCTGCATTTGAATATGTGTGAGACTTTGACTTCTTTGCAGAATAAAAAAGACATTCCTAAATGATTCTTCTCATAGTTCTGAGACTTTTGTATTCCTTTGCGATTTTTCGGATGGACTTTTTTTGGATTCCGCCTGATCATCTCTCGAACGAACTTAAAAAAGGGCTTTGGCGTGTCACAATCAAAGTTTTCCACTTTGATGTCTATTCAAAAAAGTCTCATTCTTTAAAGCGTTTCACATTATACCAAGCACTTTATCTAGAAACATTAAGGCTCTTTGCAATATGAGAGTGAAGTGTTCCTGCTCAGTGCATCTCAATTATGGTTTCACGTTTGGGGTCAACTTCATATCTATTAATATAGAAAAATTATTTTGAAAATATATATATATTCTAGCCGTGTACGATAACTTCTTTGGAATGAGGACATAAGGCAGGTGTAGTTTAATCATCCCTAAAGATGATGGAAGCAGGCTTCCTAAGGAAACAATTCAAATAGGACACATATTACTCATTCATTTATACCTACACATACATGAACATATTACAGCAGATTACAATGATTGCCCCTAACATACATCAATGGACATATTGATACCTATCTATATACTTCTCATCAGACCAGACGATTTCACTTGCCATTCCTCTTTTCATTTCTCTCAGCAACATTTTTCTCATCGTTTCTGTGAAAAGCTACAAATATTTTATGTCCTAGCTTTTATGTTTTTAGCAACCAAAAGTTCAGGTATATCTTTCTCGCACATGAGGTTGCCATTTTGCGTAATACATACATGTGTTGGAAGAAAGAGAAAAAGACAATAGTGGAGAAACAGTTGGGTTTACATACACATTTATTCATAGGTTATTCTAGGGTTTTGGAAGGCATGTTCCTAGGAGAAGCTGGACGAACCGTCTGTTCACTTCGAAGGACATGCCAGAAAGAGGTCAAGATCTCATCTTAAATTCTGCACGTCAGTGTAATGAGATTATATGAGTCCAGATATAAAGTATGAATTTTTGAGGTTGCCAATTTTATTGTGAACAGTCTAACAAAGAGGTTACCATTGAAAAAATACGAATATTGAATGATACTTCCCTTGGTTTGCACATTCTGAATGAGGTTGGTCACCAGTTGAACGCTAAGAATATTTTAAGTTTGTACTTTCATCGTATTCTCATTGTTTTTTTTATCTTAAAATTTTTTTTTGACATTCTGCAAAGCAAGCTAGTAAAAAAAACATACGACGACTTAACATTTCATTTCATGCCTATCGACATTCTTCAAATCAAGCTAATACCCCCCCTTCTTAAAATCACTCCCTTGGGTTTGCGTGTGATACCACGCACGTTGAAGATACCGGTTACAGTTTTTGGTAAATGAATAGAGAAAATATAAATTTTAAAAAAAAAAAGAAGAAAATGTTCTCATTGTGAAATTTCTTTTCATTACTAGTGTTCGAAAAATCAAATCAAAATAATGTTGTTTTTTTTTTTCTAAACATGTTCTCAAGAATCAAAATCTATAAAACATAAGATACAGAAATAAGAATAACAATCTCTTGTGTGCGATCATTCATTCCTGTTTCATTTTTTGCTTCTCTTTATTTCTCTAGACAAATAGTCTAATATAGCTTCCATTCTTTCTTTTATGCTTTGAAAAGGATCGATAAAATAATGGACTCTTGCTTGCTACTTCATTTCACAATTGTGTTGTTATTGTTAAATTCAATCTCTGGGTGTTGAGAAAAAGACAAGTAGACGAAGAAATAATAAAAGCATTTATTCATGAAAATCTGCAGTTAAAGCAGTGGTTCTTAACCAGGGGCCATAATGCCCCTGGTTAGAAGAGTGTCAGTTTTCCTTTTTCCTTTTAATTCTCTTAATATTGAGTAACTCTAAGCCTTTTACGGCACTTTTTGGCTAAGTCTTAAACATGTACTTGTTGTTTTTTGATGTTTGATTTTATGCTTTTCAAACATGTTTCCCGTTCAGAACAAGTATTTTAAAAGGTTTTTCTGTAGTTCCAAAACTTCGCTAGAACCATTTGTGTTTAATAAAACAATGACAAAGATGACTGTCGCCGTTCTGTGTTTTTATTAAGCTGTACACTTTGCTCAATCAATTCCTGAAAGAGTGTATTTAGTACTTTTCTTCACAAAAAATGTTGATGTTATTACGCAGTGTGTTGGATATATTCTTCACATCGAATGTGTACAATGCCTGGTCATGCACATGGTGAAGGGGCTTCCCATGCTCGCTTCTGTAGCTGAACATACTTGAACAGCAAAGTCTGCGAGGTAACCTAATACGATGCTAAGAACGGGAAAGTCAATCTACCTCTAGATGATTTTTTTCACCCTACTGAGGCCTCTACGATCATACACACAAGCTGTACTGTCGATCGTTTTGGCTCAACAGGTGAAAGGCTGCTTACTGTTTGCATTGCTGCTTCATAGAATAGACTTCATTAGGATGTAGTCAGCAGCCCCCCCCCTCCCCCACAAGCACATCTAAGGGAGCCTTGTACAACTGTTTTGAGCATGTATATACTTGTACATAACTTTTCTTTCCTATAACAAAATCATTTTTACATGGTGTTAAGCATTTTCCCACTTTTGTTGCCAATCATCTTCATTTGATCTGATTTGATATTTTGAAGTGAAAATAAGATGAGGTTAGCGTCAAAGCAAATCCCACTACGAAAGGAAGTTAATGTGGTTAAAAGCATCCATAATCACTGAGAACATTGATTTGAAAAGTATTAAATCTAACATTATTTAATTGGCAAAGAAAATAACGTCTTACTTAAAAAAAAAGGTTAGCGTTCTGTGTGCTGTTGCAGAAAAATAAAAATTAGATCAAAGACAGGACAATTTTTATAGACGTCGCAAATGGTAATTCTAACTTATCCCTGTTTGTCACAACCACTCATACACGACTTTGATAATAAAAAAAAATTATGGCCTTTTTGATTTGGTAGTTCAGTGGTAAATTGGTTTGTAGACGAGTCTGGTGTTGTTACAAGTTGTTTACGAATAGACTTTGATCTGTGGATTCTTATCTCCTGCTTCCTTTTGAATGTTAGAGTTAAACTTCCAGATATTTGATTGTAGACTTGCGATTTCGTTTTTGTTCAATTTCTTTTACAACCCTGAAATTTCGAGTTAAGATCTGTGACTCTTTTATTGTGATGCTTATTATTGTCATTATTTTCACACTATCAAATATCCAGCTGATCCCACTAAGTGGGTGAAGAACTTCAACTTATTTGCACTGGTTTGTAATAACCAGATTTTGGAAATTTAATCAATTCATCATCACATCATCATATTTGGTTGAATGTCTGTTTTACATGCTGCCATGTGTTGGACGGCTTTTCAAAATTGATTTTCAAACTAACCTATTTATGGCCATTTTTTATTTATCCTTCTTTCTCTCAAATGCATCGTTATCACTTCCTTCCATGTATTCCTTGGCCTTCTCATGCCAATCTCAACTCTTCTACATCTACTACTCCAAGAACTCTCATCCATTCTTTCAGTGTGATTATACCAACAAAGTCTCCTATAATGTCCTCTGGTGCTACCAGATCAGGCTGTCTGAATATATCGACTTTCTGACAAAAAATGCACCAAACATTGATGTTTTATTGTTTTTTCTCTGAATCATTTTCTGCAAAATCCAAAACAAAAACCAATTCCCCCTCCTTTTCCTTCCCCCTTCCCCTCCCTTCCCCTCTTTCACTCATCCAAATATCATGAACACTTGAACATATAAAGCATAAAAACTTTCACCAAAATAACCGGATTCAGCATTAGATAACCTAAAAAGGGTTGATATGCCGTAAAACAAAACAACCAAAACCAACCCCTATAATGCCCAGACTTAATCTATCTCTGAGATCATCAGATCTAAGTCTGTCTTTAAGACCATATTACACATTAACCGTATCATATGATATCTATCTATGCAAGGGATGCCCTCAAGCTTCACTTACCAGGTTTCACTTCCATACATCATCACACTGCCTATACTTGTCTGATAGACTTCCCTTGATCAATAATGGTTACACTCTGCTGGTTAATGGCAGACGTTCCCTGGACTTACTCCATCAATATTGCCTGAACTAGTGCGAAACATTTTTATTTGCATCAAGTACTGCCTGTCAGAAATTTGTACTTACCAAACTCTTGTATGATCAATCCTCCTTCTCCATGGTTCTGAAAAGTAAGGAGCTGCAGTTGAACGATGTGTACACGATAGGTGGATGTGATCGACAATGTTCATGTCAGACTATGCACATAAGATGGACTGACCACATCACCAACGGCAAAGCTCTTCAACTGGTTAAATTATCATCAAGCGAAGGAGACCTTCTGAAGAAACTCCTCTGATTGGTTGGATATGCTTCTCAGCTGGAATCTGCAGTGACCCTGTACCACTCTCATTCTGGCAAAACAAAGCAGTAGAAAAAGTCTTGCAAATCACTGCTAACTCAGATTTAGAAAGGATTTCAGGACCATCAATTTATGGAATACGATGTTGGAATAAGGAAATTTATGGAATACGATGATGAGGAAGGAAATTTATGGCATATTATGCTGAAGTAAGAAAATTTATGTAATACAAGACTGGAAGAAAGAAATTTATGGAATACTATGCTGGAGTAAGGAAATTTATGGCATATTATGCTGGAGTAAGATATTTTTATGGAATACGGTACTAGAGGAAGGAAATTTATGAAATACGATGCTGGAGGCAGGAGATTTATGGAATATGATACTGGAGGCAGGAAATTTATGGAATATGATGCTGGAAGAAGGAAATTTATAGAACAAAATTCTGGAAGAAGGAAATTTATTAAATACAATGCTGGAGGAAAGAATAGCTTGACATTGTTACACAGGTTGGAATGGAGTAATTTATGATTTGTTTAAGTCATTTAAAAGAGCCAGCTCAACTCACACAGTCATATTACATCATCATCATTATCATCAGCAACAAGCTGGAAGTAGTGACAGACTTTTGTTATCTTGGAGATGTGCTGTTATCAGGTGGAGGCTGTGAACTCGAGGCAGCTACACGTTGCAAGTGTGCCTGGAAAAAGTATAGAGAGCTGCTACCAATCCTGACAAACAGACACCTGCCAACAACTACGAGAGGGTGTGTATACTCCTCATGTGTCAGAAGTGTGCTGTTGTATGGCTCAGAAACTTGGGCTGTCTCTGCTGGCATACTAAAGAAGCTGCGCCGTAATGACAGGGCAATGGTCAGATGGATCTGTTTGGTGAGGCCTGAACAGTACGTTTCTTTTGAATCCCTGCTCTCACAGGTCGACTTGAAAAGCCTTGCGGACATCATGCGGAAGAACAGACTGTGTTGGTTGGGTCACATTGAGCGTAGCGATGGATGGATTGCTAAAGTCCGACAGTTGAATGTGCCAGCAGAGAACATCACCACTGGCAGACCCAAGTTGACTTGGGAGGACGTAGTCAAACGTGATAGGAAGGCCATGGGTATGGATTCCATCAAGCCTTGCGAAAGACAGGAGTGGAGAGGAAGACTTAGATTTCGAGACTAGACAATCAGGCCTCCCCCTCATCAGAGGATTAATTGTGGCCTGATTCAATAAATAAACCGGTTGATGATGATGAAGAGGAAGATATGATTGTCTGTATTCTAAAACCAGACTGACAACTATATGACTTGTGATGTATTTGCTATTTTTGAAGTGGCTAAATTTGTAAACGAATTTAGGAGGAGGCGTGAACATATGGTATAAAAAACATTTTTTTAATTAAAAAAAAAAGTTTGATTTTTTTTTTTTTTAGCTATTTAGACGACTATCGTAAAGCTGGCAAACACATACTGAGCTTCTTAAAAAAACCTTTTTTATTTTATAACTGTTGTTAAGGGATACCGGACTCCCCTCAGTCACTAAATGAGTGAACTAGTCTGAACAATAAATACGACTATGAACAGTAGTATGGGGATTCGATTGTATTCTGTTAAATCCTATTGGATTAATTGTAGTTACTATTGTTTGTACAAGATATATACGTTGGAATAAACCGTACTATTTTAAGACCTTTACACTCTGGGTTATTTTGTTATTTATAACTACTTACCAAGTTATATCAATAACTTTACTAGCAAATATATGCTCCCTCCGGCTGCATATTTTTGCTAGACTGGGAGGATGATATAATGATGAACGAACTACATACATTAATCCACAAGGGAGGAGGTAATGACTGAGATGATCTAATTATGAACGAACACTACCCCCTTAAAAAAAAAGAGGAGTTAATGCATGGGAGGATGATATCATAACAACGGAATAGATAGTACATTACCTCTTCCCCCCAAAAAAAGAAGACGATAATCCTGGGAGGATGGTATCGTGAGGAACGAACATATACTATACTGCTCTACAAAAGAGGAGGTAATGCCTGGGATGAATGTATCATGACGAATGGAAATATACTACACTATTTCCTAAAGAAGGAGGTAAAGCCTAGGAGGACCCCCGCCCCAAAGGAGTATGTAATGCCTGGTTGGATGACAACAGAATATACTACAATGGCCCATCCAAAATAAAGGAGGTAATACCTGGGAGGATCCCCCATAAAAGGAGATGGTAATGCCTGCTAGTATGGTCTCATGGCAACAGAGCAGATACTACATTACCCCCTCTGCTAAAGGAGGACGTAATACCTGGGAGGATTACCCCCACCCCCTTAAAAAGTAGGATGTAATTCATGGGAGGACGGTTTTATGACAGCAAAACCGATACTACACTACCCATTCCCATTAAAAAGTTATACAATAATCGATTAAATCAGTTTTTTTTCATTCATTTAAAAATGCCTAGTCATAAAAACATTATTTTTTATAGTTTCTTGACCTTTTTGTTACAATCAAAGTATAGTGTCTGTTCTTAGAAACCCAGCGACATCAGATGTTTTACTATCGACGGAACTACTGTGTGTATATATATATATATATATATATATATATATATATATATACTGTAAGTGTAGTATTAACACAGCATGATGTCGCTAGCTATAAATGCATCGTTCCTTTCATTAAGTTGAACGCTCTTATGACGTCAAGCCGCCGAATAGAGTGTTAAAATTATCACTGTTTATTCGCTATTCAGCGGTGGCCCAGTGGTTCTAGATGTCGGGATTTGTATTGTAAAAATACTCGGAATCCGGGGTTTCGAATCACATGACCAGTAGTGAATAGTTATATCTCTATGCTGATGAGTCCCGATTATAAAGGACGAAACGTATACGTACATAGATAATAAACAAAACAAATATTTATTATATATATATATATATATAAATATGACAATGCAAATTACAAATGTACATTACAGAATATTTATTTATTAGAAACTGTTTACAAATCTGTTTGTGGGTGTTTGCAAATTACTACAGGGTGGGGAAGCAAAATTTACAATATTTTAAAGCAGGGATTGAAAGACAGTGTATGACCAATTAGTTTATCGAAAGTCATGAATTTATTTGCCACAAGAAAATTTACATGATAGAAAATGTTTTTTTTCTATGTATCCTCCTTATTTCTCAATAACTGCCTTCACACGCTTCCTGAAACTTGCACAAGTGTTTCTCAAATATTCTGGAGACACCTTCTCCAATTCTTCTTTCATAGAGTCAACATTGCTGTTCTATTGGTAACATGTTATATAATGCTCGAAATATCATAATCTAGAGGGTTTAGATCAGGGCTAGAAGGCGGCCATAAACATGATTCCCAAAAATTGCTAAAGTTGGATTTGCAGAAATCTTGTATTTTTCTAGTTGCGTTGCCTGGATCACCATCCTGTGTCCATACATAATTATCATCTAGGTAGTTTGCTTTAAGCCATGGCAATACCTGGTCTTGTAGTACGTATTAACATTGATCTTTTCATCTGCTTTGTAGAATTTTATAGGCATTTTCTTTCCATTGTAAGTCACAACACCAAAAGCCATAACTTGAGCAGAATGTTTTGTTCTGAATGTCCCCGTAATCTTAGCTGTCGATTTTGTGATAAATCTGTCATTTCTGCGGTTCAGAACAGTATCGTCAGTGAAGATCTTTTCATCTGAAAAGATCATGACAATGGAAGATTTTTTTCTTGAATCATGTAATAAATTTATTGCACCTTTCCAATCTTTTTACGTTCATAGCTGTTGTCAACAAGTGATTTGGTGTTTTTGTGTGAGATTTTAACTTTAAATCATATTTTACTGCATTTCTAATGGTCTTGTTGTCTACCTTAAGTTCAATTACCATTTTTCTCATGGATTTGGTTGGATCCTTTAAGATTTTGGATTTGAGAGCTTTAATATAAGCTTTGGTACGTAATAGTTTTGCTCAAAGTCATTCTATTCTTTACATTATAAACAGTCTTTATGGACACTCCAACTGTTCTTGAAATCTCCTTTGGTGTGACATTCAGCAAATCACCCACTCTTTGATGTTTTATTTCCTGATTACTCATATGGGCAAAGGTTTCTGAACAGGTAAGGATAATAGTGTTAGCGATGACTATGATATCAGTATGTGCTAGGTTTCAAAGCAATTGACTTTGTGCCTGCTGAGAAAAAACAACTTAACGTTCATTGTAAATTTTGCTGCCACACCCTATACAAAATTACTAGATATTACAAAATGTTAAGTTGTATCATAGAATTCAGCATAAACTGTTTTAATGTTAATATAGGATAGGTAAAAAATCTTTCACATTTATTAATTTAGATAACATAAAAACATAAGTTATAGCGAATTTCATTGTCCATGTGAAATGCCGATTTTAAAATTGGGTGGAAAAATATAGTCGCCATCTTTCTAAACAAAGAGAAATATGCTAGCTAGCCTCTTTTTCGACTTGTTTAGATGGTGACAATATTTTTCCGACCTAATTTTCATTTCGGCATTTCACATGTACGATGAAACTTGACATTATTTAGGGTTTTTAATGTTTTTGTTGGTGTTGTTTTTTACTAAAATATGGTTTAAGTAAAAGAACTATAAGTTAATTATGAGTAATGCAGAAACCTTTTCACTCTAAATAATTTACGTGACTGAAATAGGAATTAACCTCAAACAAAAGAAGTATTTTCAGACTATTGTTGATAAAATAGTTTGAAAAAATACTCTTTTTCCTATTTCAGTCACATAAATTGAACAAAAATAAGCGAAGGGATTAATAAAAAATGCCAGCATGGCTGTTTTGCTATTTTTTTTTGGTGGGGGGTAAGGACGAGAAATGTTGATAACAGGATTTATTAAGTGAACGAAAACTTTAAAATAAAAATGAAAATTTGAACAGAAAATTAAATTTTATTGGTTTGTATTTTAAGTAAAAGACCTTTTTATTTCAGACTATGTGTATTTATAATATTTTTTCTCTTTTATGTCGTAAAAAACGTGCTTTAAAAAACAATAAAAAAAAAAACTTAGCATCGCTAGAGAAAGAGAGGGGGAGGGGAAAGTGAGAATGGGAAGGAGAGGGAGTGAAAACGACTGCAAATTTTCTTTTTTACTGCTGTTAAAAAAGCCCCCTCCCCAAAGAGAGAGAGAGAGAGAGAGAGAGAGAGAGAGAGAGAGAGAGAGAGAGCAAGCGGCCACCTCCTCCTCTTTGTGAACTCTTATACCTCATTCATACTAGTGATTCATTGCATTTGCATAGTGCTATATTGATAGGGAAATTTAAAAAAGAAAATATGTGAACGCTGATTTCCCAGCTAGTCAAGTGAGATATTTTGGTGACCTTGGTGCAAGTCTACATTCTCCAAGTGATCTAGTCCATTTTACTGCTGAGGTTTCTTTCTTTTTATTATTTGCCTTTTTCTTCCCTTTGACCTTGACAACTTTGCAGGAAAAGTAAGTAGATAATTAACAAAACAAAATTAATTTCATGTCATTATGTGACGAAATCCGATTAGTTTAATGCTTCATACAAGTAATTACTCCATTCTACAACCTGCACTTCACCAGCAGTTACTATTATTGCTATACAAGTGAACATTTTTGCTGACATGTGTAGAATCGAGACGTCGGTGAGATATAGTACACAATGTTGCCACCTGTCAGAACTGGGTTGAAGTGATAATGTGATCTTGTAGACGCCAATATATGATGCCATGATCGGTATCAGACGTGTACTAGCGATATTTGTTTAGTTAATTAAAATTAGCTTAAATTAATTATAAAAGTAATGTATTAAGAAAAAGAGGGTTCAACACTCTTTTAGCCCGGTAGTGTAGAAACATATTATTTTCGGTTTTATAATTTGAAACTGACGAATTTTGAGGAACAGTTATGCTATAAATTATTAATAGAAATTATTCAATTGTCAGATTGTTAATGATGCATCAGCAATTTAAAGAAATTGGTTTAATCAAGTGTTGATTCATAGATTACATTGGGCTGTGTTTTTCTCGATGTCTAATTAATAATACTTGATTTTAGACTAGTTTTCTACACTGAATTTGAAAATCGTTCTTTTTAAATACAGGGTTGCCCACTTAAAAGTAGCCCGAATACTAGTCGATTGGAGGAATGTAAGAATGAGGCAGTAGGAGTAGGTCTTTCATTGTGTAGTTTTTTGCATACATATTGGATGAGATAAACATCAACAACAACAAAAACCTGGATCAGAAAACAACATATTCAGCATAGCTGAGAGATCAGGCTACTTTTAAGTGGGTCACTCTATATAAGAAGATACTAGAAATGACTATATTCCAATTTATTTGTCGGTGACAGAAAACACATATAGCGAATGTTGGACTGATTTATTCACAGAAGGTTTACAAAAATATTTCTTGACAAACTACATGCCTGCAACGGAACCTATTAGGATTATTCTTGTATTTCCGATCCATTGTAATACAAATTTAGATCATAAAATTGAAAATAAAACTAGTTATTCATAGTTACCTATTGTGACACAATGAGGTATTTTACTGGTGCTAAAAACTTATTAACAGACTTTATCATTTGTGTCAAATGTTGACGAGTGATATTAGTTTAGTTAATTAAAAATTAGCTTTAATTAATTATGTAAGTAATGTATTAAAAGAAAGAGGACTCAACACTCTTTTGGATTTGAAGTGTAAAAAAAGTATTATTTTCAATTCTATCATTTATAGCTGACGATATGATGTGTCAGTTATGACAGGCAGAGAACACACATGTAGAATTCTGTATTTGGTTGAATTGTGAAAACAAAATAATCTTGAAAAGTCATTTATATTTATGAACTTGTAAATGCAAAGTGTGAGTTTTTGGACACCTATAGGTTGTTAGGTGTAGACACTTTCTGAGCAAAAGAAATTTGAACACATTTCAGCTAAAAGGCAGGACAGATTATTGCTGATTGACTAATCAATCAAAAGAAAAGGGGGTGGAGCTTTTGTTAATCTCCCTGAGTTCGCTCCTGGTTCAGGGGAATCTAATTGAGTTGGATTAATCACGTTATGTAAAAGTGTTTTGGGATGAGAAATAAATCAGTGACCGATCAAAGACAAGGAAGTAAAAAGATTTAGAAGAAATCTCTCTAAATCAACCCCTTCTCTAGAGCGAATGCAAAAACGTTCGAACTTCTTCAAACCAGAACTAGCACCAGTCAGATTCCACAACTTGTTTTTTATCCTCAAATAAGATTAACATAACTATTTTTGCATATACTTATTTTATTACTAAGGAGTTACCACTTATCAAGGCCAAAAGACCACTCGAGGATAAGGGTTAATAAGTGTCAGATGGACGGTGATACAACACCATGGGGACCTCCACAGTGAATGGATGGGATTTAGCTGATTGCCGAGTTGGTCTGGTGTATTTTCGTCGAGGGGGCACCAGAGCAGCCAGTTCATCGGAGCACAATCCATTAAAATATTTGTAAAACAAGCACAAGGAAGCAACATTGTGGCGATGGGACAGGAGCTGGAGCTTGGTCGATAGTGAGGGACCTATTAAGTTAGCAACTCTTTCTTGGACCTTGTCTAGGAGGGAGAGACTAGTGGATGATGCACCAGCCCAGATGTAATGACAGTACTCCTTGCATGGGCAAGTGGTGGCTTTGTATAGATACAGGATAATGTCAGGTGTGAGGAGTTTACTAGCACAGAGGCAATTTTCCAGCTATCAGGGAAGCAAGATTCAACTAGATTGTAGAGTTTGTAGAGGACAGGGGCCAATTCTGCAGAGCATTTCTTTATTACTATTACAGGTATAAGATCAGGTCCACAAGCTTTGGAGGTGTCAAGGTTATTTATGATGTCTCTGGGATTGGGTGATGACCCGGTTTTAAAGTGTGACTTCGGTCCGCAATGGGAATTTTGGAAGGGGGTGGTTTGCTGAGTCCAAAGTGGAGTTTAGGGCAAAATGCTGGGCAAGTAGTTCAGCTTTGTCAGTTGCCATGCAAACGACATCATTGTGGTTTGATAGCGGGGTAATTGTTGATTGTCCATTGTTCACCACACTATTATAGATTTTCCAAAAATCGCGCGTACCTAGTTTCTGTGACTGAATGCGTTTGTTATCTCTGTATATCTTCTCTTTGCTTCACCTATCACTGCCGTACAATTATTTCTTGCCTCTATAAATTTCTGTTGATTCGCAGTTGAGTTATGGCGGCCGAATTCACGGAATGCTTGCTGCCTCTCAGCAATGGCAGCTGCACATTTTGAGGTGGACCATTGAGGAGAGTGGGGTTTGCTGAAATATTTTGGCATGGGGACATAGGCTTCAATGCCTGCTTTGACCCATTCGGTTAACTCATTTACACACTGATTAGCAGGGAGTGAGAAGGTTTCACTCCATGGGGCGTCGCTTATGTGATCTCTGATGGACTCAAAATCAGCCTGCTTTTAGTATCTTGTTGTTTTGAGCAACGGATCATCAGCTTTTGGATGAGTTTTTAGGGTGATATAAATCATTAAAACAATGTGATCAGCATTCCCGTCACACAAGCCTTAGGCAGTGAGGTCAAGAAAAAAGTCTAGAAGTGAGGCTTGCAGATATACTAGATCGGGGATGCGGGTCGGGAAAACGACAGTCTGTGAGAGGGAGTGAGCTATGGAGAAATTATACGTAGAGTTACCGGCTGCATCAGTAAATCTGGAGAATCCCAACCAGTCACGGTGGTGTGCACTAAAATCCCCAAATACATGTATTTGGGCATTCGAGTTGATTGAGAGTGCCTTATCTATGCTATCAGAAACAGAGTTTAGCAGGGTACAGTCCTGGGTCGAAGGTGAATGGTATATGAAATATAAGTAACTAATGCTGTGATGTAAAGTCAATCTAAAGCACATGTAGGCTTGGTCATCTGATTCTAACCTATGTTCTCTAGTCAGGGGGAGGGTGTTCTAAACATAAACTCCTAGCCCATGCATATGTTTGTCAGATTCTTTACAGTAGAGTGGGAGGTAGTCAGTCATGTCAAAATGGTGAGAGGAGGTTGAGGATTGAAGGTTTGTTTCACTTAGTGCTAGGATATCCGGAGAGTTTGTCAGGAGAAAAGTTTCTACGTCATTGATGTTGGTTTTAAGTCCCCGGATATTAGTGAATGTGAGCCTCAAGGGTAGAGGCGAAGATGTTTTTTGTTGGGTGTCTGGTTTAGACATGTTTGCTTTAGAATAGAGTGGGTTGGGCAAGATGGGTGCTTGTTAGGTGGCAATAAGCTCACACAGCCAGTCCATTAGTTGCGACCTGGTCCATGGGGGTTGTGACCTCGGGAATGCTCACCGAGGATAACTGTAGGGTCCCTTCCCATGCGTGACATGGCATGCACAACTACCCACGGTATTATACAACTGTTGATGAAGAAACCATTCTTAGCGCTAAGAGTTTGGGCTCCTCCACTGCCAGTCGGAAACAGCAGCCAGACAAGCTACCTAACCTGTACCCCCAACCTGTCAGAACAAAAGCAACCCAGACTAGTCATGTAGGACTTAGTGACGAAAAAACTTTACCAAGTTTCCCAGATAGAGAGAAATAAAGACAGTGTTCATTATCCTAGTTAGGAAACAAGGCCAGGCACTGGGTGCCTTTGAGGCGTACCAGTGCTAATACCTCTGCACCTGGCTAATAGACAGAGAAGGAGTGCAAAGGTCGGGCGATAGGCAAAGCCCATCTACTCCTTTAAGCAATTTCAAGTTTGCAAACCGGATATTTTGTTCAAGATTCCAGCTCTTGGAAGGCTGTCGATTAAGACTAAGGAGGCCTCCCTCCCCAACGATTTGCTGCTATGACATAAGTGGTTAGTAGCAAGGTTTTATTTTCAGAGATTTCCTTCTCTTAGATGGATGACCTGACAAATATACGGGTCCAAAACACTGAGAGGGGATAGCCTGCACCCGTGTACTAGTTGGGTATTTCCGAGCAACTGCAGGTAAAAAAAAAGCTTTCATATATATATATATGTATGTAGATAGAATAAGTATAGACGACATCTTCTATGGAGAGCAGTAGACGGCAGCAGATAGCTTTGCCTCTCATGAGTTAGATTTGTTTTGGGGGCACTTCATGCTGGTCAGTAATGTGCGTGGGGTGCTAATTATTTTTCATAAGTCAAAATAGAGAGCACCTAACTACGACGTAATAGTAGAGAGGACAATTTAGAAAGTATGCAATAAAGAAACACAGACTGACACAGAATTTAAATAAAAGTAAAAATTATAATTTTAAAATGAGAGACAGATACAAGTAGTAAAAACAGGATGAAAAGAAAACGAAAAACTTAGCTTGTAATAATCTTGGACATTTACAACAAGAATTTGTTTACATTGGACTTGAAATACTTATTATTGTTAATGGCGAGTTTTCTTGTTTTGGGGTTGCCGACAGACCAACTAATTACCCAAGTCTCTGACTAAGTTGCATCAACTCCAAAGTTCTGGAGATCTTTTCAACACAATGTGAGTGCCAAACTATTGATAGAGCAACCAGTTGGAATGCATGAGGTCATCATAGCATAGGATCACAAATAAAGTTGCACGGAAAATTAAACTGCTAATTTGCTGAAAATAAGGCTGGACCAGAGTAAAGAACGAAGAGAAGAATATTAACAATAACAATACATACTAGCTGTACCTCTCTGGCGTTGTCCGGTAGTATATTTATTTGCAATTTGTTTTGCTTTTCCTTTTTTAAATGATACAGTTTTTTTCAAAATATTATTATTTTGCTCTAATCAAAGAGAAGTAACTCTGTTTGGATGAATTCAGAATTACTTCTCTTTTATTTTTTAAAGATGGCACCCATTTTAAAATAAATCCGACCAGGACAAAGTATTTTCTGGGAAAGTTTAAATCGAATTACATTTTATTCTTCTTTACAACATGCTACACTGATCCACAAGAAAAACTGATGAACCAGAATCAAATATTGATTTTGTAGGAAAAAAGCTATCGATGACCAAGAAACGATAGAAAGACTTACTTTGCTTTATATATATATATATATATATATATATATATATATATATATATATATATATACTAGCAGGACCCGTGCCCCGGCGTTGCCCGCGATAGATATGAATTAAATTAAGAAAATATTAGAGTATTAATTTGTCAAGAAGTATTTAAAAACAACCCTGTAATTTAGGTGATTAAAATAGGATTTATCGATGTTTTGAATCAAACAAAATAGATTTCTCTGTTTTGGGTGACTACCCCCCTCTACGATTGTAAGTAGCGGTTTATTCAACAAAATAAAAACTACTGCCCCCCTCCCCCCCAAGTAAATATGATCCAAGAATATGCGTGAAGTTTTCCAAGGTCAGTGAAGGAAAAATACTTCTAAATTGAGGCAATTTTTATCTCAATACGGAGTACCCATTTACCAACATTGAAAATCGACCTTTTGTCTAACTCTGGCTTTGATTTAAATATATGGCGATTGATTTAAGGAATTTGTTGTGGTTATTTTGTTTTCGATTTATCGACTGTTAAATAATTTGCACTTTTACCATTGACTATGTTGTTACTATTTCGTTGCCTTTCCACAAGGGGAGAGTTATACAATGGGGATGTTTAATGTTTTGAAAATCCATCTCCTGGAGAAAAAAATTGCCGCAATCTAGAAATTGATAATTGACAAATAGTTAAATAGAGGGAAAGTAATAAAAAAGAATTACCTCAGTCTAGAAAGATTTCTCTTTTACTGACCGAGAAAAGAAAAGACAAAATAATGGATACTGCACTTTAAGTTGAAGTATATTTAGAAAAGTAGAAATTAATATTTTTTTCGAGTATCAGTAGCAGTTTTAGTGTCGAAGAAAGTATGTAAAAAAAGTTATGAGATAAATATGAATAATGTTCGGTATGAATTAATATGGAATAATGTTCGATGAATAGTAAAATGTATATGAAAATAATGATTTTAAATGTTATGCCAGTCTGTGTTTGAAATTGATTTCAAAGCCTTTTAACAAAGGAACGTTATTCGTAACTGACATATAATCATGATAATAAAAATATATTTAAATAAATCGACGAATGCTAATTTAAATCGAATGTGAGCAGAAAAATGTACGTATCTGTTTAATGTGTATTACCTCAAAGGTACTGTTGCATGCTGCGATTATTTAAGTAGGCGAAAATGTAAACACGTTTTTTAGAAATTGCTGCGAATGAAAAGAGAGGAGGAAGAGAGAGAGAAAGAGAATGGACGGTTATAATAGGTAAATGTAAAGAAGAAAAGAAAACGTCTTATGTAAAATACCCCCCCCCCCAAAAAAAAAAAGAAGAATACCTAACGTGAAAACGAAAACACGAATATTGGATTAATGTTAGGTATATATGGATGGTCAAAAGGGAAACAATGAACTTGTATTGTCTGTTAATTAGTAGTGGAAAGTTCGTAGAGAAACTTATATTATGTTCTTCCATGGAATTGGTATCAACAATTGAATGTTGTCGAAATGAACACTGCAGTTCGTTTTACGCTGTAAGTATTTTGAAAAAGATTTTTAAGCCTTAAAGGTGTTATGTATTAAATTGTCTAAGTATTTAAGTTTAAAAAAAGAAATTATACTTGAAGGAAAAGAAGATTGCTAAGGGAAATGTCTAAAGCCGATTCAATTAAGAGATTTTATCGCCATTTTGAATCAATGTACAGTAATAAGTGATTACGTTCGTTAAATGTATTCTGTAAATTCCGGAATGAGATAAAGTCTATATGTAATAGTTAGAAATAATGTAATCCAATATTCTCGAAAATAAGTAGAATATGAGGGAGCGTCTATTAGATTTGTGCCGAATGTATTGTATTAGGTATTAAATTAATGGAAGATGAATACAAAACAATAACGGTTACGTTTTTTTAAAGTATCCGTTGTTTATTAGTTCCTGGTGATGAAAGGGAGAGTGTTAGTATGGAA
This sequence comes from Sepiola atlantica, assembly GCA_963556195.1. Classification (NCBI taxonomy): domain Eukaryota; kingdom Metazoa; phylum Mollusca; class Cephalopoda; order Sepiida; family Sepiolidae; genus Sepiola; species Sepiola atlantica. Next base: position 147,878,531 of record OY744522.1, read on the forward strand.
ATATTAGAGGGAAAAGTATTACCTACCATCTCTATGGAGTATGTTTTGGGGAGAGTCTGTGATGGTGGTCTAAAAGTAATGTTTATTGTTAGATGGAGAAAATAATCATAAATTTCTTCAAACATACTCGAGTGAATAAGCTGAATAGAGTGGTGAATTTAGTAGCTTATGATGTATGTTGTTATTTTCTTACTCTTGCCGAAGGTACAGGGGAAAAAGTCTTCATTTTATATACATAGAATAGCATGGCTACCTTGCGTTGTCCGGGGCCATAAACAACAAAGAAGAGTTAAAAAGTGTGTGCAACGTCTTCCTTTTAAAACTCTCTCTCCACCTCTTTCTATCCTTCTCTCTATCTATCTCTTTCTACCCCCTCTCTACCACTCTCTTTCCTTCTTCCCCTCGCTCTGCCTGGCCTTGCTCATCCACCTCTTTTTAGCATATACCACTGTATTATTACTATTATTGCTACCGGGAAATGTTGAGTTTTTGTCTAGTATACAACACTGTAATGAAACACATTTGTTTTAATGTATTAAAAATAATAATAAAAATGTAAGACTTTTACCCATGCTTTCAGTTTTGAAGGTCTTACTCCTGGGCAACGATGAGTTTGTTTTCCCTATCTCCCCTCTCACACAATAGTCTGAAGAGAAGTGATGTTGATGAGGACAATAGTTTGAAGAGAATGATATGATACCATAATTCGTTACTTGCCTAACCTTGAGAAACACCGAGGAGGATGGGAATTAGCATTTCTTTAGGATCAGCAATTTCTTTCTGAATTACTACATACTAACATAAAAAATCGCTATAAATGGCGACCTCCTTAATTGATTCTGTTCCAGATGACCCCCCATAAGAATGAATATTAAAAAAAAATGTGCCTATATTTTTTCTGATGCAATGCTTAAAAAATATATAGCAACTCTGGGTGTGTTTTGTGTAGTTTTTTTTACTTTTAGGTGAACACGGTTTAAAAATGTGTTCATATACTTCTTTATTCAAAATAAGCATTTATCTGTGCTGACACTACCGGACTTTGTTTAAATCCACAAGTCTACATTACATTAGACGAAAATGGTGAAGAGAAACAAAAGAAATGTCTGTTTTATTTTTTATGTGTTTTTTGACGGCGACTACCCTAACTCGACGTTTTCATCTCAACAAAAAACTCTTTATCTTTTGTTTTTTTTTATTTTGTATATAAATTTTTCAAAGTTAAATGTTGCCGATAATATTTACAATTACATTGTCGGTTTCTTTCTATCCTCTGATGAAAAGAGTTTATCTTTGAAAATTCATGGATTAAGGATATGAAGCTCCTTGCTTTGAACTTCTGATGTTCTAATAAATATTGTATCTTTACAATTTTTTATTCTCATCTCTCATCTCTAGAATATATATATTTATTTAGCATATTTTCATTTAGGCAAACATTAAATAACACAGAGTATTTTTGCTTGATAAGACTTTTCTTTTTCTTTTTTCAATTTTCCGAATGGTCCATTTAGTGTTTCGGTCAAGTTGGTGTATGTAAGTTCCGTGGGTTTCTTGTTCCATTTCTTTCCTTTTTCAAGAGTACTTTAGATTTGATTCGTCAAATCATCTTCAGGCGGTGTTAGTCTTGGTGTCTTTACAAATATGTCTTTATTGTTGAGTTTTTAAAATTATTTTAAGACTAAAAAATTAAAAAAAAGTCCTATCAAGCAAAAACACTCCGTGTTATTTAATAATGTTGGCATATATATATATATATATATATATATATATATATATATATATATATATATATATATATATATATATATATATATATACTTATTTTAATAATAAATATTTAAATATATATGCAATATTGTGGCAATTAAATCATAAAATTTCTCCAGTATGGTCATCACAAACCAAATAAGTTGAAGTCCCTAATTTACTTGGTGGAATTAACTGAATATTCAACTGTGTGTAAGGAAAAAGAAAAAAAAAAGAAAAAATAATAATTATAAAAGATTAGGGTTAAAAATGTTATTTTTTTTTTATATTACTAAAAAGAGTAATTAGCATAACAATGGGTTTCTGATTTTGTTTTAAATTTCATTATACTGTTCATTTCGGCTTGTATTCTAAAAAATAACCAATAATAAGGTGTCTGAAAAGTAACGGGACTGGCTGTGCTATGGGCGAAAGAGGGATGAGCAGATTGTGTTATCGTGTAGCCTGATATCTTGGTGTAAATTAACTGTAATTAAATGCAACCATTGCATTTTTGTTCACATGCTTCACACCTCCTCTTTTTCAGGTCGTTCAGCTATGAGCACTGAGGAAGGAACAATGAATAAAAAGAACATCACCATACTGGAACAACCTCCATATTCGCCTGACCTTGTTCCCTGTGACTTTTTCTGCAGGCTCAGGGGGATCATCAATGGGATCAGTTTTGAAGGCATATTGCCCATCAAGAGGGTCGTAATGACAGCTGAGAGACAACCCAGAAGAATCCTTTCGACAGTGCATAGGAGTGTGGAAGAGAAGGATGGGAATGTTCATTAGATTCGATGGGAGGGAGAGGGCGGTGATTTTTTGAAGTATGAACCATGTAGTTGTTTGGTATTAAAATAAATTGCTTGTGACGCCAGTCCTGTTACTTTTCAGACGCACCTCATATAATGATAGTAGAAGAATACGCGACTCAGAACGGATAAAATTAATTCCCCAAACAGAATAGTTTTGCACTATTTTTATGTCTCCTTACAAAGATTAATATCAACATATAATGCTACTAAACCTTATGCCTAGAATCCTTATTTCAATTGTAATCAAAATCCATTACGTGACTTTGATTCTAGAAAATGCCTAAAATTTAAGGCTTAAGCTTAAGAGGTCTTAAGAAGAATTTGAAATTCAGGGAATCTTGCTTAATTGGTGTCTAATGATTATAGATAAATTTTAATGCCAATCTGTAATATTTTAATTTTCAAATGGGAGGTTGTGTCCATAATGATCCCTAAAAACCTTTTAAAATACTCCAAAGAAACTAAAATTTGGAGAATATTTATTAATTGATGTCTAATACCTACTGTTAAAATTCCACAAAAATCCGAAGTATCTGAATTTTCACGAAGTGCTTCCACCCTAACCTCTCTACCCCCTTTGCATAAAACTGAATTAAACTACATATATCCCACATTACCCATGCCTACGCCTAGCAGCTGTGTTCCAAAATTCATAATGATCGTTTAATTAGTTTAGGAGTGAATCCTGTACATACAAATATATAAACATATACACATACCTAACTTTATATAAATAGAGAAGAAATAAAGAATCCAATTTCTTGTTTGCAATAAATAAACGAAATTCAGATTGAAATAGTCTTTTTATTTTAGAAATCAAATGTGCTATTAATATTTTTGAAGTATTATTCTTAGTGTTCAAATGTCTAAATTTAGAAAGAAAAAATTAATTATTTTGACTAATTGCTTTCAAGTTCAGTGATTGCTTGAACCAGTAAAATCTTATTATCTCTTAGCAATTTTCTTTGGTCTGACCTGACTTGTCATTTGAATACATTGGAGTGACTCATAGATAAAAGACATCAATATTTCATTATGGCTTCAGTCCATACTGTGTAATCCATCAAGTAGTCTTTTATTCTACTGTAGAACCCAGAAGACTCCATTCTGAATGATATTGAGTCTTTCTTCTGAATAAATCTTATCGTTTCAATAATAACCTTAGGAAAGTATTGCAAACAAAATCAGTTTCGGAATTTTTGAGATGAGGATTGATAATTTGTATTTGTTAGATTATTATGACTACTATTCTCATCTTAGTTGTTATTCTCACAACGTTTCGACCGATGTAACTTCCGATCTTCTTCAGGTGCGTCTTTTCGAACTTGGATCTCTTTATGTTGAACTCAGGAATCTATATTTCGAATTGAACCCTTTATTTAATCCACATGGGTAGATTATTCTCGTTCCATCAGCCATGACCGGGCAGAAGTGTTACTTATGTTATTCTTAGTTATTATTGCCTGTAGTGAGGATTGATCCTTCAACCTCCAGAAGACTGACACTTAGCACTGATTGTTAATCAACACCTTTAACCTTTGTGAATAATTCTAGTATGAATTTTGAGAGCCTTAAACCTAATATTGTTTAGATGTGTCGTATTACTACTACTTATTATATAGTCGATACCTCGTCTCATTAGAAAAAAATAAACCACAGTGCTCAATTGTAATACAAGATTAGCATATATGTTTTATTTACATACTAGAATATTCAGATTCTATACAATGGTATCCAGGTTTGCTGAAGCCAACCCTCCACTAGTCCAATGACTTAGTAGAACAATGGGTCAGAACGTTCATTAGTCACTAAAGAAGGGTTGGCCTTGTTGAACCCAAGTACCGTTCGATGGAATCTTAATTGTATAGTATGTAAATAAAACACACACATATATGCAGTGTGTTCATAAAGTCCGTGTGCACTTTGAAAACTTTATAACTTTATTTGTATTTGCGATAGAAATAATCTGTAAAAAGGATTAGAAATAAATAAATCTATATCTTCTGAGGTTTTATTGAACTTCTATTTAAGTTTTCACATGTCCTCCATCATTAACAATAAAAAGAGTAAGACAATTTTGCAGTAATGCCTGATTTACAATAATGCCTGAAATCACATTAGTTTTTTGAGCTTTCAAATCCTTTAATGAACTAAGTTTGGTTGCATACACAATTGTTTTCACATGTTCCTATAAGAAAAAATCTAATCGAGTCCAATCTGGCGAACGCGGAGGCCAATAAAATGGTCCACCCCTTCCGATCCATCTGTTACGAAAATTCCGGATCTAGAAACTGTCTAACATGCAGAGCAAAATGACAAGTAGCTCCATCTTGTTGAAACACTGTATGAAACTACATACATGAAACTTTATAACATTTTTTACAGATTATTTCTATCGCAAATACAACTAAAGTTGTAAATTTTTTAAAGTGCACACAGACTTTATTGACACCCTGTGTGTGTATATATATATATATATATATATATATATATATATATATATATATATATATATATGTATATGTATATATATATATATATACTATAAATATTTAAAAAAATTAAATATTAAAGTGTATTTACCTAAAGACGATGTCGTTTCGGACTTACATCCTCATCAGTGCAGGAAGTGGTGGTTTCAGGTGGTCAGACGGGTTCGAACACGGTATATATATATATATATATATTTAATCTTATACAAACCTTAGTTAATGAAGAGCAAATTTCCATAAGTTCATCAAAAAACAGTTTTTATTGGCATACAATTGTTTCTTCCCCCCTCAAACACATACATTTTCTTGGTATACAGTGTATGCAAAATTATATAAAAGTATCAATAATTTTTATCTTGAGAGGGGCTTTATCAGTGCCCAAGAATGTCACCTGTCTAGCTGCAAAGGCGACAGTACATAAGGCTTAACCCCCCCCCCCAAAAAAATGGTTTATCTCCTGTTTATGTGAATTTTAAAAATTGTTCTTATCGATGTTTAATGATAAAATATTCAACACGCTGGTAAGTGAGACACACGTGGTTATTGACAATTTTGGACATTCAGATGAATTACAGATAAACAGAAATCTTTCCCTCAAACAACCTTTCGTTTGAATTAATATGACATGATCGATGAATTGGAAAATATATACGAAAAAAAAAAGATAAATGAAAATAAATGAATATTGAACTGTACTGTAGCCTTTCTAGCCGGATGGCTGACATTCTAGGGCACTGATGAAGCCCCTTACAAAGTAATAATTATTGATACTTTTATATAATTTTGCATAATTTGTATACCAAGAAAATGTATGTGCTTGAAGGAGGAAAAAAACCCTGTTTTTTGATGAACTTATGGAAATTTGCTCTCTTCATTAATTAAGGTTTACATAACATTAAAATAAAATATACAAAGAGCTCTAGTATTGTACTATTGAGCTATAACATGAACCTTTGTTGTTTATAAAAAGATTTATTAATATCTCTCTCTCTCTCTCTCTCTCTCTCTCTCTCTCTCTCTCTATATATATATATATATATATATATATATATATATATATATATATATATATAAAGAAATTCATCACATCTTAAGAAACATCCATGAAGTATGAATATTTTATATTAAAATTTCAAAACCAAAACATGATGCAATATAAAATGAATAAAATCATTTTTATTTATTTACTTTTAGGCAAGATTTTCGATAAATATAACATTTTCAAGCAAGACTTTTTCCTTTTCTTTTTTTCTTCTTCATTTTGTTTAGGGGGTGAATACACCGTAGAGAAAAAAAATGTACGTTAAGGTGTTAAAGACGACAGTTTAAAGTGAAGTCAAGTCCGGCCGATATTTTGCACTAGTTTGACGTTGTTCGAATAGGAAATTGATCACATCTTAAGAAATTTTCTTTTAATCTCTATTTAGAAAATTATTGGATGCAAATAGCATTCAAAACTTTCAATCTTTTTAATCGTTTTAATACATGAAGATTTGCTAAGAATTTTAAAGCCAGCTTAGATGAATTTCTATTTGACAATTCAAATGCTTCCAAATTCTTTTCAAATTTCGAAGAGTCACACAGTAATTCATTCATTTTTTTCTGATTATTAACAAAATATTAAAATGGCTGACTTGCTTAGGAAGAAACGGAAATACATTCTGGTGAATTTAATTTCGTAATTAAATTATTTTTTAAATAGAATTTTTAAAGATTTTCGTTTTATTTTACGCTATTGCATATTTTTGATTTCAATAAATATCCGATTAATATAGTAAATAAAAAAAGTAATAATTCAATGTGTAATTATCAATGTTAGATTGATGCCATAAATGCACACACACACACGTGAAGTTGTCTCATAATTTTATTAATACAGAGAAGAGACCTGCTTTCCTGTTGCGACCGAGAGGGAAGTTGATTCCATGCTTTAATTGATGAAGATGATTAATCTTTTTATATTTTAGTCATTTGCAAACAACAAAAAAAGGACATTGATTTAGATTTTTTGTTTTTCATTTAAATCCATTCATAAAACAATTTTGCTGAAATATATGGACAGACTAATTCTACACTTGTTGTTTACTTGTCTCTAAAAAATAGAGATTTCTATTTCTGTTTTTATCCTTTCATTAGTAATGTGGCGAGGGGGGAGGGAGGGGGGGAGGGAGGGGGGGGGGGCAATGCTTTCCATCAGTTAATTCTTTAAAAAACAGTTCTCATAATAATCTTGGAATCTTTTCTTTTTTTTTTACATGATAAAAATCAAATCTAATTTTTTTTTTACTATCAGTGTTTTTTTCTTTTCCGTTTCTCCCCACTTTATTTTTTTTTCTCATTGGAAAATATATTTGAGAAAACTCATCTCTTTATCTTCCCATTTTAATGACGAGGTTATATCTTGTGGCGACATGACTGCGTGTGTGTACGATGATGTGGTGGGGTTTGTTGGTGAAATTAATGAATGAGTTTTAATTTGATAGGAATTGATAATCGTCTTATGACATATCATGTTAAATTTGGCTCATCATCTTCTGCTGAGAGCTAGGAACACCTATAGAGCCTGATTTCATTGGTTGAGCTGTTATGCAAATTGACAAATTGAAATACGGACTAATGGTTAATAGTGATGATTAACACACAGTTCTAAGTGACAATCTTCTGGAGGTTAAAGGTTCAATCCTTACTGCAGGCTATAATAACCAAGGAAAACATATAAAATGAATACTTCTATCAGATCATGGCTAATGGAATAAGAACACTCTACCCCCATGGATTAAATAAAGGATTCAGTTCCAAATTCCGTTCAGATTCCCGAGTTCAACATAAATGTTTCCAAGTTCGAAAAGATGCACCTGAAGAAGGTCGGAGGTTACGTTGACTGAAACGTTGTGAATATAGCAACCATGATGAGAATAGTAGTCCGGATAATCTAAATAATGCAAATCTTTTTTAAGAAAATAAATTTAAAAAGAATTAAGACCAGTGCCGAAAAAGTGACTCCCAAACCTCAGCATTCTGACAAAAAATTTGAGAGGGGAGCTACCATCTCAGCTCTTGTGTTTTGAGGATGCGGCAGACATTTATTTATATATTTACTGGTATCCCGCATACATTATTTAAAATGTGTAATTGAAAACATTGATTTTTAATAAATTTTATAATTGTTAACTTTCGGCACAGCGTCCTTTACATTGTTTCCATTGATGTGAGAAGAACTAAAATCTAAAAAAGTATATGTCATGTCACCAAGCATACGGATTTGTATGCTCATTATCTGCAATAAAGTATTCTATTTTAGCCTAGTAAATAGCAATTATGCATTACGAGTACACGACCTCCATAAAAGTGACAAAAAAATTATGCTTTGCCAGTGTTCGCACTAATATTCATATAAAATAACCTTTCAATCGGTGAAATTAAAAAAATAAAGAAAACGTTAAAAAACGTATCAATCGGTATAGAAAGAAAAAGGGTAAAAATAGAAAGAAAAGTCTCATTATGGAACTAGAGTAAATAATTTTTTTCCAAATTCATTTCAGACGTCAGGTGTGTGTGTCTGACTTGCTATTTGCTCTCTCCCTTCTTCTTCACACTTGAAATTGTTTTGTCAGGCAATTTTGTGTAATGGGATCAGTATTTATATAGATACAAATGAACACATATTTGTCTTTATTGTAGAGTGAAGTATGTTTCAGAATTTGAGATGAGGATTTATAATTTAGATTATTCGGGCGACTATCCTAATCTTTGTTATCTGAATGAATCCAATTAATCCCCCCCCCCAAAACAGGTCTGTTAACCGCTTCTTTCTTTGTTAAATTGATGGTAAATTTTGATATTTTTCCTTGAGTTCTAATCCACAAAATAAGTATTGAGTCGAAAAAAAAGAAGTGCAAATATACATGAAAGGCTATCTAACCCCACTCCTCAGTGCTTATTCTCAATTATGAGAGGGAGACCTATTTTCAATTTTCTGTCATCTCTGAGAGGTATCATTTATTTACAAATATACACATATATATAAGGAAGCTTCATTTTTTTTTAACGTGTGGAGTCTCTGAAATACCCAACTAGTACACAGGTGCAGGATATCCCCTCTAGGTGTGATAGACCCATAGACCTTGTCAGGTCATCCATCTAGGAGAAGGAAACGTCTGATATAAAAACTATACTACTGACCACTTATGTCAGCAAACCGTTGGGAGAGTGAGGCCTCCTAGTCCTGATCGACAACCTTCCTAGGGCACTTGTCTCAAACAAAGTATGTGGTTTGCAAACCTAAAATTGCTTAAGGAGTAGATGGGCTCTGCCTATCGTCCGACTGTTGCACTTTTTCTCTGTCTATTAGCCAAGCGCATAGGTACTAGTACAGGGACACTTCACAGACACCCAGTGCTTGGCCTTGTTTCCTGATTAGGATAATGAACGCCGTCTCTCTTTCTCAGCAACTTGAGAAAGTTTTTTCGTCACTAAGTCCTACATGACTAGTCTGGGTTGCTTTTATTCTGACAGGTTGAGAGTACAGGTTAGGCAGCTTGTCTGGCTGCTGTTACTGACTGATAATGCAGGAGCCCAAACTGTTAGGTAGCGCTAAGAATGGCTTCATCAACAGTTGTATAATATCGTGAGTAGCTATACGTGCCATGTCACACATGGGAAGGGACCCTACAGTTATTCCAGATGGGTTTTCCTGAGGCCACAACCCCCATGGATCAAGTCTTGCCTAATAGTCTGGATGGGTGAGCTTATTGGCACTAAACAAGCACCCACTTTGCCCCCCCCCTATCTTAACACCAAAATGATAATACAAACAAAAAGAAATAAACCTAAACCATAGACCCACCAAAAAACATCTTCGCCTCCGTCCTTGAAGCTAGCATTCACAAATATCCGAGGGCTTAGAACCAACATCAATGATGTAGAAACCTTTCTCCTAGTAAACTCCCCAGATATCCTAGTACGAAGTGAAACAAACCTACTATCCTCAATCTCTTCACACCATTTTGACATGACTGATTACCTCCAACTCTACTGTAAAGACTCTGACAAATATTTGCACGGGCTAGGAGTTTATGTTCGAAACACCCTCCCCTTGACTAGAGAACATAGGCTAGAATCAGGTGACCAAACCTACATGTGCTTTAGATTAACCTTACAGCCCAGTGTTAGTTACTTATATTTCTTATACTGTTATCCTTTGACCCAGGACTGTACCTTGTTTATCTATGTCTCTAAAAGCATAGATACAGCACTCTAACTTGACTCGAGTGCTCAAATACATGTATTTTGGGATTTTAATGTACACCACCATGACTGGCTTGGATTCTCCAGCTATACAGACACAGCTGGTAACTCCACATATAGTTTCTCCATAGCACACTCTCTCTCACAGACTATCACTTTCCCGACCTGCCTCCTTGATCGTGTGGACCAGCAAGCCTCACTTCTCGACCTGTTCTTGACCTCACTGCCAGAAGTTTGTGTGACGAATGTCCATAGCCCGCTCGGGAATGCTGATCACATTTTGTAATGATTGATATCACTCTAAAAACTCGTCCCAAAGCTGATGAGTGGTATCTCAAAATGACGAGATACTACAAGCAGGCTGATTTTCATTCCATCAGAGATCACATCAGTGACTCCTCATGGAGTGAAACTTTTTCTTTCCCTGCTGATCGGTGCATAAATGAGGTAACCGAATAGGTCAAAGCAGGCATTGAATAATATGTCATCATGTGAAAATTCTACAGCAAGCCCTACTCTCCACAATGGTTCACACTGGAATGTGCAGCTTCTATTCCATAGAGGCAGCAAGCATTCTGACAATTCGGCCGCCATTAGTCAACTACAAATAGACAGAACTTTATAGCGGCAAGAAAAAATTGTATGGCAGTGATAGGTGAAGCAAATAGAAGGTATACAGAAATGACTAGAAAATGCATTCAGTCGTAGAAACTAGGTACTCGCGATGTCTGAAAAATCTATAATAGTGTGGGGAACAATGGACAATCAACAATTCCCCCGTTATCAAACCACAATTATGTCGTTTGCACAGCAACTGATAAGGCTGAACTACTTGCCCAGTTTTTCATCTTAAACTCCACTTTGGACTCAGCAAATCACCCCTCCCTAAATTCCCATTGCGTACTGAAGCCACATTTGATGATCTGGTCATGACCCCATCTCATGTTAGCGATATCATAAAAACCTTAACACCTACAAAGCATGTGGGCCTGATCTTATACCAGTAATAGTAATAAAGAAATGCTCTGCTGAACTGGTCCCTGCCCTCTCAAAAGTCTACAACAAATGCCTTGCCGAATCTTACTTCCCTGATAGCTGGAAAATTGCCTCTGTGGTACAAGTCTTCAAAAATTCTGGAGATAGAACTGGCCTTCAGAATTATTGCCCCATCAGTCTACTCCTGATCTTTGTTAAAATCTTTGAATCCTTAATCAATCTCGCAATAGTCCAGCACCTCATTAATGCTAAACTTCTTTCTGACCATTAGTATGGATTTAGGCAAGCACGGTCTACTGCAGATATCCTAACAGTCATCTCTGAACGCATATACCATACACTGGACAAGGCAGATGAAACTAGGGCAGTAGTGCTTGATATATCCAAAGCCTTTGAGTTTGACAAAGTCTGGCGTAAAGGGCTTCTCATAAAAATTCATTCAATGGTATTACTGGACGAATATTTAATATAATTAGATCCTTTCTAACCAAAAGAAATATCCAGGTTATCCTCGATGGCCGTTCATCTAAACAACATGACATAAATACAGGTGTACTCCAGGGATCGATCCTTGGACCTTTATTATTCCTGATTTTCATAAACGACCTCCTTGATGACATTATGTCTGAGATGGGTATATTTGCTGACAACACTACGCTCTACTCTCGTCATGTGGGCAAAACAGATGCGCACATATCCGAGGTAATGACTGAATCCTTTGAAAGTGACTTCCAGTCTGTAGTGGAATGGAGTCATAAATGGATGGTATCATTTAATGCTGCTAAGACAAAGCTCCTTTCCTTCAACAACTACAAGAAACGTCTTTAACCATCGATTGCCATTGAAAATAACACGCTACCTGAGAGTCCAATATTCAAACTCCTTAACATTAACAGATAACATGAATTGGAACAAATATATTGAAGACATTGTCAAGGCTTCTGCAAAGAAGGTGGGCTCACACCTGACAGTATTCTATATCTCTACAAAGCCACCATCTGCTCATGCATGGAGTATTGTTGTTACATCTGGGCTGGTGCACCATTCACTAGTCTCTCCCTCTTAGAAAAGGTCTAAAAAAGAGTCTATAATTTAATAGGTTCCTCACTATCCACCAAGCTCCAGCCCCTATCCCATCGCCACAATGTTGCATTCTTGTGCTTGTTTTACAAGTACTTCAATGGATTGTGCTCCTATGAACTTGCTGCTTTGGTGCCCCCTCGACGTAAATACACTCGAACAACCCGACAATCAGCTAAATCCCATTAATTCACTATAGAGGTCCTAAGATGCTGGAGATCCTTCTACTCCAATAGCTTCTTTCCTCGTGCTGCCGGCCTTTGGAACTCCCTTCCTGCTCCCTGTTTCACGACTCTACCGACATGCAGAAATTTAAAACTAATGTGAACAGACATCTAGCTGCACAGCTCTCAATTAAGGATGACCCCAAAAACTTTCACCCTAATTCTCAGTAGCCCCTTGCCTTGTTGGGGTTGAACTATGTTAAGAAATTTAAAAAACAACAACAATCATGTACTATTCATGAAATTTTGTGCATTTTGAATTAAAATACGAACTCAAATAAAATAATAATTTACATTTTTTTAATGTATGTCTCATTGTTTTATTTATTTTATGAGCTCACTTTTCTAAACTCTAAAACGTAAAATATTTTAGTCATTTCAGAAAAAAGAAAATAGTTTGTACATCTTCTTAAATATTTATATAAATTATTTTTTAGATGTGGTCTTGCATCAAAATGAGAATCTTTGTTCATCAGTTGGTCTGTCACACTTAAGTTTGTTATAGAATTTTGTACATCAGTCAAGCTTACGGTTGAAATAGCATTTTCCTTGGTCTGTCATGCTTAATTTTGACAGCATTTTCTTTTGCTGTCATGTTTAAGTTTGAAATAGTATTTTCTTTGTTTGCTCGTATTTAATTTTTAAATAACATTTTCTTTAGGTGTATCATGTCTAATTATGAAATAACATTTTTTGGGGTCTGTCACGCCTAATTTTGACATAGCATTTTCTTTTGTCTGTCATGCTTAAGTTTGAAATAGCATTTTCTTTGCTGGCTAATACTTAATTTTGACATAGCATTTTCTTTTGTCTGTCATGCTTAAGTTTGAAATAGCATTTTCTTTGCTGGCTAATACTTAATTTTGACATAGCATTTTCTTTTGTCTGTCATGCTTAAGTTTGAAATAGCATTTTCTTTGCTGGCTAATACTTAATTTTGACATAGCATTTTCTTTTGTCTGTCATGCTTAAGTTTGAAATAGCATTTTCTTTGCTGGCTAATACTTAATTTTGACATAGCATTTTCTTTTGTCTGTCATGCTTAAGTTTGAAATAGCATTTTCTTTGCTGGCTAATACTTAATTTTTAAATAGCATTTTCTTTGGTTTATCAAGTTTAAGTTTAAAATAACATTTTCTTTGGTTTGTCACACTTAATTTTGACAGCATTTCTTTTGGTCTGTCATGCTTACATTTGACATAGCATTTTTTTTGTTCCTCGTGCTTAATTTTAAAATAACATTTTCTTTTGTCTTGCATACTTAATATTGAAATAGCATTTCCTTTGGTCTGTTATGTTTAATTTCAGAATCGCATTTTCTTTAGTCCCTCATGCTTAGGCTTTAAATCACATTTTTTTTTTATTATTCATGCTTAATTTTAAAACTGAATTTAATTTGGTCTATTAAACTTAATTTTTAATGAGAGTTTTCCTTGGTTTGCCATCCCATACCCTAATTTTGAAATAGCACTTTTTTAGTTAGTTTTGCTTATACTAGTACTATTTTCTTGGGTTTGCTATGTTTAATTTTGTAATAGCGTTTTCTTTGCTTTGTCTTAATTTTGAAATAGCATTTTCTTTGCTTTGTCTTAATTTTGAAATAGCATTTTCTTTACTTTGTCTTAATTTTGAAATAGCATTTTCTTTGCTTTGTCTTAATTTTGTAATAGCGTTTTCTTTGCTTTGTCTTAATTTTGAAATAGCGTTTTCTTTGCTTTGTCTTAATTTTGAAATAGCTTTTTCTTTGCTTTGTCTTAATTTTGTAATAGCATTTTCTTTGCTTTGTCTTAATTTTGAAATAGCATTTTCTTTGCTTTATCTTAATTTTGAAATAGCATTTTCTTTGCTTTGTCTTAATTTTGAAATAGTATTTTCTTTGCTTTGTCTTAATTTTGAAATAGCATTTTCTTTGCTTTGTCTTAATTTTGAAATAGAATTTTCTTTGCTTTGTCTTAATTTTGAAAAAATCTTTTTCTTTGCTTTGTCTTAATTTTGAAATAGCTTTTTCTTTGCTTTGTCTTAATTTTGTAATAGCATTTTCTTTGCTTTGTCTTAATTTTGAAATAGCACCTTTTTAGTTAGGTGTGCTTATAGTTTTAAGTACTATTTTCTTGGGTTTGCTATGTTTAATTTTGTAATAGCATTTTCTTTGATATGTTTAATTTTGTAATAGCATTTTCTTTGCTTTGTCTTAATTTTGTAAATAGCATTTTCTTTGCTTTGTCTGAATTTTGTAATAGCATTTTCTTTGCTTTGTCTTAATTTAGAAATAGCATTTTCTTTGCTTTGTCTTAATTTTGAAATAGCATTTTCTTTGCTTTGTCTTAATTTTGAAATAGTATTTTCTTTGCTTGTCTGAATTTTGTAATAGCATTTTCTTTGCTATGTTTAATTTTGTAATAGCATTTTCTTTGCTTTGTCTTAATTTTGAAATAGTATTTTCTTTGCTTTGTCTTAATTTTTAAATAGCATTTTCTTTGCTTTGTCTTAATTTTGAAATAGCATTTTCTTTGCTTTGTCTTAATTTTGAAATAGTATTTTCTTTGCTTTGTCTTAATTTAGAAATAGCATTTTCTTTGCTTTGTCTTAATTTTGAAATAGCATTTTCTTTGCTTTGTCTTAATTTTGAAATAGTATTTTCTTTGCTTTGTCTTAATTTTGAAATAGCTTTTTCTTTGCTTTGTCTTAATTTTGTAATAGCATTTTCTTTGCTTTGTCTTAATTTTGAAATAGCACCTTTTTAGTTAGGTGTGCTTATAGTTTTAAGTACTATTTTCTTGGGTTTGCTATGTTTAATTTTGTAATAGCATTTTCTTTGCTATGTTTAATTTTGTAATAGCATTTTCTTTGCTTTGTCTTAATTTTGAAATAGCATTTTCTTTGCTTTGTCTGAATTTTGTAATAGCATTTTCTTTGCTTTGTCTTAATTTAGAAATAGCATTTTCTTTGCTTTGTCTTAATTTTGAAATAGCATTTTCTTTGCTTTGTCTTAATTTTGAAATAGCATTTTCTTTGCTTGTCTGAATTTTTTAAATAGCATTTTCTTGGGTTTGTCTTAATTTTCAAATAGCATTTTCTTTGCTTTGTCTTAATTTTGAAATAGCGTTTACTTTGCTTTGGCTCATTTTCTGTGGTCAGTTATATTATATTTTTAAATAGACTTTCTTTGATTGGTTGTGCCTTAGTTTTAAATAGTCTGTCAGGTTCAGTTGAAATAGTATTTTCTTTGGTCTGCCATACTTAATTTTGAAATAGTATTTTCTTTGGTCTATCATGCTTAAGTTTAAAATAACATTTTCTTTGGTCTGTCATGCTTCATTTTGAAATAGCATTTGTTTTTGGTCTATCATGATTAAGTTTAAAATAACATTTTATTTGGTCTGTCATGCTTAAGTTTAAAATAACATTTTCTTTGGTCTGTCATGATTAAGTTTAAAATAACATTTTCTTTGGTCTGTCATGCTTAAGTTTAAAATAACATTTTCTTTGGTCTGTCATGCTTAAGTTTAAAATAACATTTTCTTTGGTCTGTCATGATTAAGTTTAAAATAGAATTTTCTTTGGTCTGTCATGCTTAAGTTTAAAATAACATTTGCTTTGGTCTGTCATGATTATGTTTAAAATAGTATTTTCTTTGGTCTGTCATGCTTAAGTTTAAAATAACATTTTCTTTGGTTTGTCATGATTATGTTTAAAATAGCATTTTCTTTGGTCTGTCATGCTTAAGTTTAAAATAACATTTTTTTTGGTCTGTCATGCTTCATTTTGAAATGTGAATATTGAATGGGCGCATCTTATGAATATCCATTCTTCTTTTATTTCTATTTGACTTAATTATTATTTAATGATTTTTCTCTCATTGTTTGTCGAAGAATGTTAGTCATTCATGCTCGAAAAATAAGATTTTTCTAAATTAGATTCATTAATTTCAGTTTTTTTAAAAGAGTTTTTCTTTTTTCTTGTAAAGCTGAATGTGATATCCGTATCTATGCTTACGTATGAAAACATATCAGAAACAAATTAGCTTGTCCAATAATTTATGATCTTAATTTAAGAAGATACTTAATAGCAATCTATTTGATTGTTTTTAGTTTTTATTACTGTCTGTGGTAATTCCTTTTCTTTTCATTTTAATATCCAAAAGTAAACATAATTCTTACTATTACCCCCCCCTCCTTCCACCATGTAAAAAATGATTTTCTAATATTAGGAATGGTATTTACTTAACAGCTCTGCACTTTCTTCAGTTCCCCAAATAATAATGTTAGAAACATGAAGAGAAATGCCAAGTAGAATCTACACAGTCATTACATTTAACAATATACAAAACATAAACACAACATTATACATATCATTTATAAAACACATTTTGTATTCACTCTCTACCTTTAGGTAGGGTATATCTATCTGAATATTTAAGATATTCGCCATTTTAATTGGATGTTAGACCACAAGCGTCTGACTTGATATATCTCTCAATTCTCTCTGACTTTTTTGGGGCCAGCTAAGGACCATAACTGACTTGTGTTATGTGATCAGCTGAATCATGGATTCCATAAAATGTATCAAATGCTGCAAAATTTTATATTTCTTTTATTAAATTTGAAGAATACAATTAATTTTAGCACCAACAAAAATGATGAAAATCAAAGCAAAATAAAGCAACTACAAGTTAGATGGATCAATTAAACTTGAAGCCCCCCATAATCAGCAAATACCAAAAGGACATGTTAGGTTGACACCGGTTTCCTTTACTTCCTGTTGAACTGTAAACAAACAATACACCCCCACTTTGCAAATTTTTTCTTTTTTAATTCAAAAAGTTTTATTTACAAAACGTTTTGTTTTGTAAAAATTTTTTGTTTTGTTTTATGAATAAAACTTTTTAATAATAAAACTATTCCGTGAAGACAAGTGTGCATATTGCTTCGTTTATCGTATTTTTAAAATTTAAAAACGTGCGTATAACAGAACGTGCTTGTCAATATGTTTAACAAAAATATTTAAATACATATTGGATTGTATTAAAAAGTCATACAGAAATTACCTTTTTAAAACGGTCTTTTGGCTAGGAGTGTAGTGTCTGTTCTGATATTACACTTCGGTCAGTGAGGGAGAAATCCTTCCAGACCGAGGCAATTTTAATTTGTGTCCTAATCCAGAATGCTCGTTTTTGGGGAGCTGGAGTTTCCCTACATTAAAAACCGACCTTAGAAAGTTATAAAACAAGAATTATGGGCACTTCGGGCCCAAATTCTATATATATTAAATATTAAATGGTTTTTAACGCCAATACATAGTAAAACAAAATAAATTGTTTTGGATTATTAAAATAATTTCCAACGCTATTGATAATGTTTACCCATTCATTTATTTATTTATTTTTTATTACCAAACGCAATAATAATGCTGTATAATATTCGCTAGTGATGCTTCTTCCTTTCTGAAGGTAATCGATGAACAAAATACTTAGCACATCCCAAAATATGGAGGCAAAAACCTAGCCTGGTCACTTTGGACGGTCTTGACCTGCTCCTGTCCACTCAGCTGACTACTGCTTTAACTCAAGAGTGAAGTGGTGGATACATGTTTCATCCATTGTCACATATTGAAGCAAAAACTACTTTTTGTTGCATTTAAACAGTTGCAAACAACATTCTGAGTCATCAACGTGTTATTTTTGATGACTGTAAGCAAACGCGGCACCCACTTTGCATACAGCCTTCTAATTGACAAAAGTTCGTGGAAAATGGTGAATACACTAACTTCTATATCTTCAACTCCCCTGCTATCTCACACAATTTCAATTTACGATTGACCAACACGAGTTTGTGGACTTTTGTTTTATGTTTTCCGGGACAACTGCCGAATTTGGGCGACCTGAGCATTCAGCATCATTTGTGCCTGTACGACCGTGTTTAATGTAAGCATACCACCTCTTAACCGCTGTTTCCGATGGAACAGAGTAAGAATAACACTTATCAAGCCATTGCTTTGCTTTGACAGTATTTTTTCTTATCAGAAAACAATGCTTTATCAAGACACAAAATTAGATTTTCCTATTGTTTTGAAAATTTACACAAGTAGCTTTACTTAACTCAAATTTGTAAACTAATAATCCAATTGGATGCAAATTTTGACTCAGGGAATTTGAAGGATAGTACTTTATAAAAATCATATAGATTTTTTTTTAATTAGTGGAGCCATCTATATGTGAGGCCCGGGACTTATTAAGTGATGTGTTAGTTGAATATATTTCAGTATTCTTCACTCTCAACTTGTAACCTGAGCTCACTGTCGTCTGTTAGAACAAGCTATGCTAAAATCTTAACTTTCTTACTGCTTAGACTGAGGTCAAGATAAATGTAGGTCTTAGTCTCAGCTCCCCCCACCTCACACTCTGCCTCCTGTGGACTTTTAGTGGTCAACAAATAAAGTTGTGCTAGTTCTCTTCAAGTAACCAAATGAGTTGGCAAGTTAGCTTCCTACTGACCAATAACTGGTTGAACTCTGGCCCTCATAACTTTTCATTCTGGCCTCGCTTAATATTTTGGATAGGATATAAATCTTGTAGCCTAATAGAATATGTATTGAGAACATTACAACTCACTGCCGCTGCGACCGATTGTGTTTTTGTTTGGTTATATTTATTGAGTTCATGTCTGCATTAATATCAACCTGCAAATAATAAGCGGGTGAAATAAATCACTTTTGTATGAATATCAAAGGAGGGAGTCACTTACTTCATTCACGTCTCAACTGATAAAATCTGCGTAAATCAATCGCGAAGGGCGGCAGTCAATTGCCTTTAATGTTAATCCAGTCTGCTGGAAACAGATCTTCTTCCACTTTTAATGTTCCTGCTTTTCTCTATTTGTCCACTCGTGTTTGTTTCACTTAACATCTTCAAAGAATATACATTTGTCCAGCATAGCTTGTTAGCGAAAAAGATTGCCTCTTTTGTTTTATTCTAGACGAGCGGTCACACCCGCATTGCCCTGCCCAGCAACTAATGCCTCCCCCCCCCTCCCTCCTCCTCCTCTGTGTATTCCTGTTCCCAGTCGTGAACCACATATTACCATTTTTATTCTTATTTTATAACTAGCGGGGCTACCCGGCGTTATAATGATATATAATTGAAGAAAAATCGCGTGTGTAACATCTTTATATTCAAACTTCTATTTCTCCCCCTCTTCTATAGCCGTCTCTTTATCTTTCTACCTTTCTCTTCCCTGGTCGCACCATTTCACAGCTACTTTCTAATTTTGCCTTTTGCGAAAGCTGCTTCTTCCCCACCCTACGTTGCCCATGGCAATAGTATGACATATTTATATAAAAAGTACCACATCTATCTGCACGTTTTATATAGGTACTTATCTCCGCCCCGGTGTTCATACTATATACATATCTATCGCCACCCCGGTGCACATACAATATACGTACCTATTGCCGCCCCGGGGCAGATACTATATAAGTACCTATTGCCGCCCCTGTATGCATACTACATAAGTACCTATCGCTGCCCCGGTGCAAATGCTGCATACGTACCTATCGCTGCCCCGCTGCGAATGCTGCATACGTACCTATCGCCGCCCCGTTGCGAATGCTACAACGTACCTATCGCCGCCCCGGTGCAAATGCTAAATACGTCTCTATCGCCGGCCTGATGTGAATGCTAAATATGTTCCTATCACCGCCCCGGTGCGCGTGCTAAATACGTACCTATCGCCTCCCTGGTGTGCGTGCTATATACGTACTTATCGGCGCCCCGGAGCGCATGCTAAATATATACCTATCACCGCCCTGGTGCGCATTCTATATACATACTTACTGCCATCCCTGTGCACATGCTATATAGTACCTATCGCCACCTCTATGCACTACTATACACGTACCTATTGCCACCCCGGTGCACATACTATATATATACCTATCGCCGCCCCACTGCGCATACTATATTCGTATGTATCGCCGCCCCGGTGTGCATACTATATACTTACCTACGAAATATTTTAAGTTCAAAAGAACAAAAAAATTTCGCCCGACCCCCTAAAAAGTTTGGCACGACCCCTACAATTTTCCTCTACCCCTAATATCTCAAGCCGCACCCCCCAGTTTTGTTTTACTCTCCCCCAACCCTGAGAAATATTTTAAGTTAAAAAAAAAATTGGCCTGACCCCTAAAAAGTTCGGCCTGACCCCTAAAATTTTCCCGAACCCCTCAATCTCTCCAGCCTCCATCCTAACTTGTTTTTCACTCTCCCCCAACCCTGAGAAATATTTTGAGTTCAATACATAAAAAAATTGAAAAAATTGGCCTGACCCCTAAAAAGTTCGGCCTGACCCCTAAAAATTTCCCCGACCCCTCAATCTCTCCAGCCCCTCATCCTAACTAATTTTTCACTCTCCCCCAACCATGAGAAATATTTTGAGTTCAAAACAAAAAAAACAAAAAAATTTAGCCTGATCCCTAAAAAGGCTGGCCTTACCCCTAAAAATTTCCCCGACCCCTCAATCTATCCAGCCCACCATTCAAACTCGTTTTCACTCTCCCCCAACCATGAGAAATATTTTGAGTTCAACCCCCCCCCCCAAAAAAAAGAAAAAAATTTGGCCTGACCCCTAAAATATTCGGCCTAACCCCTAAAATTTTCCCGACCCCTCAATCTCTCCAGCTCCCCATCCTGACTAATTTTTCACTCTCCCCAACCCTGAGAAATATTTTGAGTTAAAAACAAAAAACAAAGAAAAAAATTTGGCCTGACCCCTAAAATGTTCGGCCTGACCCCTAAAATTTTCCCTGACCCCTCAACTTCTCCAGCCCCTCATCCTAACTAATTTTTCACTCTCCCACAACCCTGAGAAATATTTTAAGTTAAAAAAAAAAAAAAAAATTGGGGCCGAAACACTAATATTTCTAGGGACCGTTATACTTAAGAAGCACCAACATTCCTGGGGGGGGGCGTCATACTTTAGATGCACCTATATTTCTAGGAACTTATACTTTAGAAGCACCAACATATCTGTAGACCGTTATACTTTAGAAGCACCGACATTCCTGGGGACCATTATAATTTAGAAACACCAATATTTCTAGGGACCGTTATACTTTAGAAGCACTTTACTTATTGAGACGTTATTTAATATGTATAGAAATATTAGTGAAAACAGTAATGGAGCATAATTATTCTCTTGCTTTACTTATTGAGACGTTATTTAACATGTATACAAATATTAGTGAAAACAATAAAACGCAGTGACCCAACAATAAAACGTAGTGACCCAACCATAAAAAGTGGTGACCCAATCATAAAACATAGTGACCCAAACATAAAAATGGTGACCCAACAATAAAACTTAGTGATCCAACAATAAAACGTGGTGACCCAACATTAAAACGTAGTGACCCAACAATAACAAGTGGTGACCCTACAATAAAGTTGTGACCCAACAATAAAAAGTGATGACCCAGCAATAAAACGTTGTGACTTAACAATAAAACGTAGTGACCCAACCATAAAACGTAGTGACCCAGCCATGAAATGTGGTGACCTAACAATAAAACGTAGTGACCTTACCATAAAACGTAGTAACCCAGCAATAAAACGTAGTGACCAAACCAAAAAAAGTGGTGACCCAACAATAAAACGTAGTAACTTAACCATAAAACGTAGTCACCCAACCATAAAAAGTGGTGACCCAGCAATAAAAAGTGGTGACCAACCATAAAACGTAGTGACCCAACGATAAAAAGTAGTGACCCAACAATAAAACTTGGTGATCCAACAATGGAACGTAGTGACCCAACAATAAAACGTAGTAACCAAACCATACAAAGTGGTGACCCAACCATAAAACATAGTTACCCAACCATAAAAAGTGGTGACCCACCAATAAAACTTAGTGATCAAGCAATAAAACGTGGTTACCCAACTATTAAACCGAAGTACCCCAACAATAAAAAGTGGTGACCCTACAATAAAGTTGTCACCCAAGAATAAAACGTGGTGACGCAACAATAAAACGTAGTGACCCCAGCAATAAAACGGAGTGACCAACTATAAAAGTGGTGACCCAGCAATAAAAAGTGGTGACCCAGAAATAAAAAGTGGTGACCTAATCATAAATCGTAGTGACCCAACAATAAAACGTAGTGACCCAGCAATAAAAAGTAGTGACCACCAATAAAACGTGGTGACCCAACCAAAAAAGTGGTGACCAAACAATAAAAGTGGTGTCTCAACAATAAAAAGTGGTGACCCAGCAATAAAACGTAGTGACTTAACCATAAAACGTAGTGACCCAACCATAAAACGTAGTGACCCAGCAATAAAACGTAGTGACCCAGCAATAAAAAGTGGTGACTTAACCATAAAACGTAGTGACCCAACCATAAAAAGTGGTGACCAACCAGAAAACGTAGTGACCCAACGATAGACAGTGGTGACCCAACAATAAAACTTGGTGACCCAACAATAAAACGTAGTGACCTAACCATAAAAAGTGGTGCCAACCATAAAAAGTGGTTACCCAACAATAAAACGTAGTGACCCAACAATAAAACGTGGTGACCCAACAAAAATAGTAGTGACCCAGCAATAAAACGTGGTGACCCAACCAAAAAAGTGGGGACCCAACAATAAAAGGTGGTGACTCAACAATAAACTGTAGTGACTTAACCATAAAACGTAGTGACCCAACCATAAAAAGTGGTTACCCAACAATAAAACGTACTGACCTAACCATAAAACGTAGTGGCCCAAACCATAAAACGTAGTGACCCAACCATACAAAGTAGTGACAAACCATAAAACGTAGTGACCCAACGATAAAAAGTAGTGACCCAACAATAAAACTTGGTGACTCAACAATAAAACGTAGTGACCTAACCATAAAACGTAGTGACCCAACGATAAAACGTAGTGACCCAACAATAAAACGTAGTGACCCAACCATAAAAAGTGGTGACCCAACAATAAAACTTAGTGATCCAGCAATAAAACGTGGTGACCAAACATTAAAACGTAGTGACCCAACTATAAAAAGTGATGACCCAGCAATAAAGTTGTTACCCAACAATAAAAAGTGATGACCCAGCAATAGAACGTTGTGACTTAACAATTAAACGTAGTGACCCAACCATAAAACGTAGTGACCCAGCCATGAAATGTGGTGACCTAACAATAAAACGTAGTGACCTTACCATAAAACGTAGTAACCCAGCAATAAAACGTAATGACCAAACCAAAAAAAGTGGTGACCCAATAATAAAACGTAGTAACTTAACCATAAAACGTAGTCACCCAACCATAAAAAGTGGTGACCCAGCAATAAAACGTAGTGACTTAACCATAAAACGTAGTGACCCAACAATAAAACGTAGTGACCCAGCCATAAAAAGTGGTGACCCAACCATAAAAAGTGGTGACCAACCATAAAACGTAGTGACCCAACGATAAAAAGTGGTGACCGAACAATAAAACTTGGTGATCCAACAATGAAACGTAGTGACCCAACAATAAAACGTAGTGACCGAACCATACAAAGTGGTGACCCAACCATAAAACATAGTTACCCAACCATAAAAAGTGGTGACCCACCAATAAAACTTAGTGATCCAGCAATAAAACGTGGTTACCCAACCATTAAAACGAAGTTCTCCAACAATAAAAAGTTGTGACCGTACAATAAAGTTGTAACCCAAGAATAAAACGGGGTGACGCAACAATAAAACGTAGTGACCAAGCAATAAAACGGAGTGACCAACCATAAAAGTGGTGACCCAGCAATAAAAAGTGGTGACCCAGAAATAAAAAGTGGTGACCTAATCATAAATCGTAGTGACCCAACAATAAAACGTAGTGACCCAACAAAAAAACGTAGGGACCCAACAATCAAACGTAGTGACCCAACCATAAAAAGTGGTGACCCAACAATCAAACGTAGTGACCCAGCAATAAAAAGTAGTGACCACGAATAATACGTGGTGACCCAACCAAAGAAGTGGTGACCAAACAATAAAAGTGGTGACCCAACAATAAAAAGTGGTGACCCAGCAATAAAACGTAGTGACTTAACCATAAAACGTAGTGACCCAGCAATAAAACGTAGTGACCCAGCAATAAAAAGTGGTGACCCAACAATAAAACGTAGTGACTTAACCATAAAAAATGGTGCCAACCATAAAAAGTGGTTACCCAACAATAAAACGTAGTGACCCAGCAATAAAAAGTGGTGACCCAGCAATCAAACGTGGTGACCCAGCAATAAAACGTGGTGACCCAACAAAAATAGTTATGACCCAGCAATAAAACGTGGTGATCCAACCAAAAAAGTGGTGACCCAACAATAAAAGGTGGTGACCCAACAATAAACTGTAGTGACTTAACCATAAAACGTAGTGACCCAACCATAAAAAGTGGTTACCCAACAATAAAACGTACTGACTTTACCATAAAACGTAGTGGCCCAAACCATAAAAGGTAGTGACCCAACCATACAAAGTGGTGACAAACCATAAAACGTAGTGACCCAACGATAAAAAGTGGTGACCCAACAATAAAACTTGGTGACCCAACAATAAAACGTAGTGACTTAACCATAAAACGTAGTGACCCAACAATAAAACGTAGTGACCCAACAATAAAACGTAGTGACCCAACCATAAAAAGTGGTGACCCAACCATAAAACATAGTGACCAACTATAAAAAGTGATGACCCAGCAATAAAACGTTGTGACTTAACAATAAAACGTAGTGACCCAGCCATAAAATGTGGTGACCTAACAATAAAACGTAGTGACCTTACCATAAAACGTAGTTAGCCAGCAATAAAACGTAGTGACTCAACCAAAAAAAGTGGTGACCCAACAATAAAACGTAGTAACTTAACCATAAAACGTAGTCACCCAACCATAAAAAGTGGTGACCCAACAATAAAAGTGGTGAACCAACAATAAAAGGTGGTGACCCAGCAATAAAACGTAGTGACTTAACCATAAAACGTAGTGACCCAACAATAAAACGTAGTGATCCAGCCATAAAATAGTGGTGACCCAACAATAAAACGTAGTGACCCAACCATACAAAGTGGTGACCCAACCATAAAACGTGGTGACCTGACAATAAAACGTAGTGACCTTACCATAAAACGTAGTTACCCAGCAATAAAACGTAGTGACTCAACCAAAAAAAGTGGTGACCCAACAATAAAAGTAGTGAGCCAACAATAAAAGTGGTGACCTAACAATAAAAAGTGGTGACCCAACAATAAAACGTAGTGACCCAACCATACAAAGTGGTGACCCAACCATAAAACATAGTTACCATAAAAAGTAGTGACCCTCCAATAAAGTTGTGACCCAACAATAAAACGTGGTGACCCAGCAATAAAACGTAGTGACCATAAAAGTGGTGAACCAGAAATAAGAAGTAGTGACCCAGCAATAAAAAGTGGTGACCCAACAATAAAACATAGTGACCTAATCATAAATCGGAGTGACCCAACAATAAAACGTAGTGACCTAACCATAAAAAGTGGTGACCCAACCAAAAAAGTGGTGACCCAACAATAAAAGTGGTGGTGACCCACAAATAAAAAGTGGTGAACCACAAATAAAACGTAGTGACTTAACCATAAAACGTAGTGACCCAACAATTAAACGTAGTGACCCAACAATAAAACGTAGTGACCTAACCACAAAAAGTAGTGACCCAACAATCAAACGTAGTGACCCAGCAATAAAAAGTAGTGACCCAGCAATAAAACGTGGTGACCCAACCAAAAAAGTGGTGACCCAACAATAATAGTGTTGGTGACCCAAGAATAAAAAGTGGTGAACCACCAATAAAACGTAGTGACCCAACCATAAAACGTAGTGACCCAACAATTAAACGTACTGACCTAACCATAAAACGTAGTGACCCAACCATAAAAAGTGGTGACCCAACAATCAAACGTAGTGACCCAGCAATAAAAAGTAGTGACCCAGCAATCAAACGTAGTGACCCAGCAATAAAAAGTAGTGACCCAGCAATAAAACGTGGTGACCCAACCAAAAAAGTGGTGACCAAACAATAAAAGTGGTGGTGACCCAACAATAAAAAGTGGTGACCCAGCAATAAAACTTAGTGACTTAACCATGAAACGTAGTGACCCAACAATTAAATGTAGTGACCCAACAATAAAACGTAGTGACCTAACTATACAACGTAGTGACCGAACCATAAAAAGTGCTGACCCAACAATCAAACGTTGTGACGCAACAATAAAATATGGTGACCCAGCAATAAAACGTTTTGACCCAGCCATAAAAAGTGGTGACCCAACAATAAAAGCGGTGACCAACCATAAAACGTAGTGACCCAACGATAAAAAGTGGTGACTCAACAAGAAAACTTGGTGACCCAACAATAAACTGTAGTGACTTAACTATAAAACGTAGTGACCCAACCATAAAAAGTAGTGACCCAACAATAAAACGTACTGACCTAACCATAAAACGTAGTGGCCCAAACCATAAAACGTAGTGACCCAACCATAAAAAGTGGTGACCAACCATAAAACGTAGTGACCCAACGATAAAAAGTGGTTACCCAACAATAAAACTTGGTGACCCAACAATAAAACGTAGTGACCTTACCATAAAACGTAGTGACCCAACAATAAAACGTAGTGACCCAACCATAAAAAGTGGTGACCAAACCATAAAAAATAGTGACCCAACCATAAAAAGTGGTGACCTAACAATAAAACTTAATGATCCAGCAATAAAACGTGGTGACCCAACATTAAAACGTAGTGACCCAACAATAAAAAGTGGTGACCCTACAATAAAGTTGTGTCCCAACAATAAAACGTAGTGATCTAACAATAAAACGTAGTGACAGAACCATAAAACATAGTGACCCAATAATAAAAATTGATGACGTAGCAATAAAACGTTGTGACTTAACAATAAAACGTAGTGACCAAACGATAAAAAGTGGTGACCCAACAATAAAACTGGGTGACCCAACAATAAAACGTAGTGACCTAACCATAAAACGTAGTGACCCAACAATAAAACGTAGTGACCCAACCATAAAAAGTGGTGACCCAACCATAAAACTTAGTGATCCAGCAATAAAACGTGGTGACCCAACATTAAAACGTAGTGACCCAACAATAAAAAGTGGTGACCCTACAATAAAATTGTGACCCAACAATGAAACGTAGTGACCAAACCATAAAACGTAGTGACCCAACAATCAAAAGTGATTACCCAGCAATAAAACGTTGTGACTTACCAATAAAAGGTAGTGACCAACCATAAAACGTAGTGACCCAGCCATAAAATGTGGTGACCTAACAATAAAACTTGGTGACCCAACAATAAAACGTAGTTACCCAGCAATAAAACGTAGTGACCCAACCAAAAAAAGTTGT
Organism: Sepiola atlantica; assembly: GCA_963556195.1. Classification (NCBI taxonomy): domain Eukaryota; kingdom Metazoa; phylum Mollusca; class Cephalopoda; order Sepiida; family Sepiolidae; genus Sepiola; species Sepiola atlantica. The sequence continues at coordinate 147,906,566 of OY744522.1, forward strand.
GACCCAACAATAAAACGTAATAACTTAACAATAAAACGTAGTCCCTCAACCATAAAAAGTGGTGACCCAACAATAAAAGTGGTGACATAACAATAAAAAGTGGTGACCCAGCAATAAAACGTAGTAACTTAACCATAAAACGTAGTGACCCAACCATAAAACGTAGTGACCCAGCCATAAAAAGTGGTGACCCAACAATAAAACTTGTTGACCCAACAATAAAACGTAGTGGCCCAACAATAAAACGTAGTGACCCAACCATACAAAGTGATGATCCAGCAATAAGACGTGGTGACCCAACCATAAAAAGTGGTGACCCACCAATAAAAAGTGGTGACCCTACAATAAAGTTGTGACCCAAAACGTAGTGACCCAACAATAAAAAGTGGTGACCCTCCAATAAAGTTGTGACCCAACAATAAAACGTGGTGACCCAGCAATAAAACGTAGTAACCATAAAAGTGGTGAACCAGCAATAAGATGTTGTGACCCAGCAATAAAAAGTGGTGACCCAACAATAAAACATAGTGACCTAATCATAAATCGGAGTGACCCAACAATAAAACGTAGTGACCCAACAATAAAACGTAGTGACCTAACCATAAAAGGTGGTGACCCAACCATAAAAAGTAGTGACCCAGCAATAAAACGTGGTGACCCAACCAAAAAAGTGGTGACCCAACAATAAAAGTGGTTGTGACCCAACAATAAAAAGTGGTGACCCAGCAATAAAACGTAGTGACTTAACCATAAAACGTAGTGACCCAACAATTAAACGTAGTGACCCAACAATCAAACGTAGTGACCTATCCATAAAACGTAGTGACCCAACCATAAAAAGTGGTGACCCGACAATCAAAGGTAGTGACCCAGCAATAAAAAGTAGTGACCCAGCAATAAAAAGTAGTGACCCAGCAATAAAACGTGGTGACCCAACCAAAAACGCGGTGACCAAACAATAAAAGTTGTGGTGACCCAACAATAAAAAGTGGTGACCCAGCAATAAAACTTAATGACTTAACCATAAAACGTAGTGACCCAACCATAAAAAGTGGTGACCCAACAATAAAACGTATTGACCCAACAATAAAAAGTGGTGACCCAGCAATAAAACGTTGTGACCCAGCCATAAAAAGTGGTGACCCAACAATAAAAGCGGTGACCGAACCATAAACCGTAGTGACCCAACGATAAAAAGTGGTGACCCAACAAGAAAACTTGGTGACCCAACAATAAAACGTAGTGACCAACCATAAAAAGTGGTGACCCAACCATAAAACATAGTGACCAACCATAAAAAGTGGTGACCCACCAATAAAACTTAGTGATCCAGCAATAAAACGTGGTGACCTAACCATTAAAATGTAGTGACCCAACAATAAAAAGTGGTGACCCTACAATAAAGTTGTTACCCAACAATAAAACGTGGTGACCCAGAATAAAACGTAGTGACCAAACCAAAAAAAGTGGTGACCCAGCAATAAGAAGTGGTGACCCAACCAAAAAAGTGGTGACCCAACCAAAAAAGTGGTGACCCAACAATAAACTGTAGTGACTTAACCATAAAACGTAGTGACCCAACCATAAAAAGTGGTGACCCAACAATAAAACGTACTGACCTAACCATAAAACGTAGTAGCCCAAACCATAAAACGTAGTGACCCAACCATAAAAAGTGGTGACCAACCATAAAACGTAGTGAGCCAACGATAAAAAGTGGTTACCCAACAATAAAACTTGGTGACCCAACAATAAAACGTAGTGACCTAACCATAAAACGTAGTGACCCAACAATAAAACGTAGTGACCCAACCATAAAAAGTGGTGACCCAACCATAAAACATAGTGACCCAACCATAAAAAGTGGTGACCTAAAAATAAAACTTAGTGATCCAGCAATAAAACGTGGTGACCCAACATTAAAACGTAGTGACCCAACAATAAAAAGTGGTGACCCTACAATAAAGTTGTGTCCCAACAATAAAACGTAGTGATCTAACAATAAAACGTAGTGACCCAACCATAAAACGTAGTGACCCAATAATAAAAAGTGATGACCCAGCAATAAAACGTTGTGACTTAACAATAAAACGTGGTGACCCAGCAATAAAACGTAGTAACCATAAAAGTGGTGAACCAGCAATAAGAAGTTGTGACCCAGCAATAAAACATAGTGACCTAATCATGAATCGGAGTGACCCAACAATAAAACGTAGTGACCTAACCATAAAAGGTGGTGACCCAACAATAAAACTGGGTGACCCAACAATAAAACGTAGTGACCCAACCATAAAAAGTGGTGACCAAACCATAAAAAATAGTGACCCAACCATAAAAAGTGGTGACCCAACATTAAAACGTAGTGACCCAACAATAAAAAGTGGTGACCCTACAATAAAATTGTGACCCAACAATGAAACGTAGTGACCAAACCATAAAACGTAGTGACCCAACAATAAAAAGTGATTACCCAGCAATAAAACGTTGTGACTTACCAATAAAAGGTAGTGACCCAACCATAAAACGTAGTGACCCAGCCATAAAATGTGGTGACCTAACAATAAAACTTGGTGACCCAACAATAAAACGTAGTTACCCAGCAATAAAACGTAGTGACCCAACCAAAAAAAGTTGTGACCCAACAATAAAACGTAATAACTTAACAATAAAACGTAGTCCCTCAACCATAAAAAGTGGTGACCCAACAATAAAAGTGGTGACATAACAATAAAAAGTGGTGACCCAGCAATAAAACGTAGTTACTTAACCATAAAACGTAGTGACCCAACCATAAAACGTAGTGACCCAGCCATAAAAAGTGGTGATCCAACAATAAAACTTGTTGACCCAACAATAAAACGTAGTGACCCAACAATAAAACGTAGTGACCCAACCATACAAAGTGGTGATCCAGCAATAAGACGTGGTGACCCAACCATAAAAAGTGGTGACCCACCAATAAAAAGTGGTGACCCTACAATAAAGTTGTGACCCAAAACGTAGTGACCCAACAATAAAAAGTGGTGACCCTCCAATAAAGTTGTGACCCAACAATAAAACGTGGTGACCCAGCAATAAAACGTAGTAACCATAAAAGTGGTGAACCAGCAATAAGAAGTTGTGACCCAGCAATAAAAAGTGGTGACCCAACAATAAAACATAGTGACCTAATCATAAATCGGAGTGACCCAACAATAAAACGTAGTGACCCAACAATAAAACGTAGTGACCTAACCATAAAAGGTGGTGACCCAACCATAAAAAGTAGTGACCCAGCAATAAAACGTGGTGACCCAACCAAAAAAGTGGTGACCCAACAATAAAAGTGGTTGTGACCCAACAATAAAAAGTGGTGACCCAGCAATAAAACGTAGTGACTTAACCATAAAACGTAGTGACCCAACAATTAAACGTAGTGACCCAACAATCAAACGTAGTGACCTATCCATAAAACGTAGTGACCTAACCATAAAAAGTGGTGACCCGACAATCAAAGGTAGTGACCCAGCAATAAAAAGTAGTGACCCAGCAATAAAAAGTAGTGACCCAGCAATAAAAAGTAGTGACCCAGCAATAAAACGTGGTGACCCAACCAAAAACGCGGTGACCAAACAATAAAAGTTGTGGTGACCCAACAATAAAAAGTGGTGACCCAGCAATAAAACTTAATGACTTAACCATAAAACGTAGTGACCCAACAATTAAACGTAGTGACCCAACAATCAAACGTAGTGACCTAACCATAAAACGTAGTGACCCAACCATAAAAAGTGGTGACCCAACAATCAAACGTATTGACCCAACAATAAAAAGTGGTGACCCAGCAATAAAACGTTGTGACCCAGCCATAAAAAGTGGTGACCCAACAATAAAAGCGGTGACCGAACCATAAACCGTAGTGACCCAACGATAAAAAGTGGTGACCCAACAAGAAAACTTGGTGACCCAACAATAAAACGTAGTGACCAACCATAAAAAGTGGTGACCCAACCATAAAACATAGTGACCAACCATAAAAAGTGGTGACCCACCAATAAAACTTAGTGATCCAGCAATAAAACGTGGTGACCTAACCATTAAAATGTAGTGACCCAACAATAAAAAGTGGTGACCCTACAATAAAGTTGTTACCCAACAATAAAACGTGGTGACCCAGCAATAAAACGTAGTGACCAAACCAAAAAAAGTGGTGACCCAGCAATAAGAAGTGGTGACCCAACCAAAAAAGTGGTGACCCAACCAAAAAAGTGGTGACCCAACAATAAACTGTAGTGACTTAACCATAAAACGTAGTGACCCAACCATAAAAAGTGGTGACCCAACAATAAAACGTACTGACCTAACCATAAAACGTAGTAGCCCAAACCATAAAACGTAGTGACCCAACCATAAAAAGTGGTGACCAACCATAAAACGTAGTGAGCCAACGATAAAAAGTGGTTACCCAACAATAAAACTTGGTGACCCAACAATAAAACGTAGTGACCTAACCATAAAACGTAGTGACCCAACAATAAAACGTAGTGACCCAACCATAAAAAGTGGTGACCCAACCATAAAACATAGTGACCCAACCATAAAAAGTGGTGACCTAAAAATAAAACTTAGTGATCCAGCAATAAAACGTGGTGACCCAACATTAAAACGTAGTGACCCAACAATAAAAAGTGGTGACCCTACAATAAAGTTGTGTCCCAACAATAAAACGTAGTGATCTAACAATAAAACGTAGTGACCCAACCATAAAACGTAGTGACCCAATAATAAAAAGTGATGACCCAGCAATAAAACGTTGTGACTTAACAATAAAACGTGGTGACCCAGCAATAAAACGTAGTAACCATAAAAGTGGTGAACCAGCAATAAGAAGTTGTGACCCAGCAATAAAACATAGTGACCTAATCATGAATCGGAGTGACCCAACAATAAAACGTAGTGACCTAACCATAAAAGGTGGTGACCCAACAATCAAACTGGGTGACCCAACAATAAAACGTAGTGACCCAACCATAAAAAGTGGTGACCAAACCATAAAAAATAGTGACCCAACCATAAAAAGTGGTGACCCAACATTAAAACGTAGTGACCAACAATAAAAAGTGGTGACCCTACAATAAAATTGTGACCCAACAATGAAACGTAGTGACCAAACCATAAAACGTAGTGACCCAACAATAAAAAGTGATTACCCAGCAATAAAACGTTGTGACTTACCAATAAAATGTAGTGACCCAACCATAAAACGTAGTGACCCAACCATAAAACGTAGTGACCCAGCCATAAAATGTGGTGACCTAACAATAAAACTTGGTGACCCAACAATAAAACGTAGTTACCCAGCAATAAAACGTAGTGACCCAACCAAAAAAAGTTGTGACCCAACAATAAAACGTAATAACTTAACAATAAAACGTAGTCCCTCAACCATAAAAAGTGGTGACCCAACAATAAAAGTGGTGACATAACAATAAAAAGTGGTGACCCAGCAATAAAACGTAGTTACTTAACCATAAAACGTAGTGACCCAACCATAAAACGTAGTGACCCAGCCATAAAAAGTGGTGACACAACAATAAAACTTGTTGACCCAACAATAAAACGTAGTGACCCAACAATAAAACGTAGTGACCCAACCATACAAAGTGGTGATCCAGCAATAAGACGTGGTGACCCAACCATAAAAAGTGGTGACCCACCAATAAAAAGTGGTGACCCTACAATAAAGTTGTGACCCAAAACGTAGTGACCCAACAATAAAAAGTGGTGACCCTCCAATAAAGTTGTGACCCAACAATAAAACGTGGTGACCCAGCAATAAAACGTAGTAACCATAAAAGTGGTGAACCAGCAATAAGAAGTTGTGACCCAGCAATAAAAAGTGGTGACCCAACAATAAAACATAGTGACCTAATCATAAATCGGAGTGACCCAACAATAAAACGTAGTGACCCAACAATAAAACGTAGTGACCTAACCATAAAAGGTGGTGACCCAACCATAAAAAGTAGTGACCCAGCAATAAAACGTGGTGACCCAACCAAAAAAGTGGTGACCCAACAATAAAAGTGGTTGTGACCCAACAATAAAAAGTGGTGACCCAGCAATAAAACGTAGTGACTTAACCATAAAACGTAGTGACCCAACAATTAAACGTAGTGACCCAACAATCAAACGTAGTGACCTAACCATAAAACGTAATGACCCAACCATAAAAAGTGGTGACCCAACAATCAAACGTATTGACCCAACAATAAAAAGTGGTGACCCAGCAATAAAACGTTGTGACCCAGCCATAAAAAGTGGTGACCCAACAATAAAAGCGGTGACCCAACCATAAACCGTAGTGACCCAACGATAAAAAGTGGTGACCCAACAAGAAAATTTGGTGACCCAACAATAAAACGTAGTGACCAACCATAAAAAGTTGTGACCCAACCATAAAACATAGTGACCAACCATAAAAAGTGGTGACCCACCAATAAAACTTAGTGATCCAGCAATAAAACGTGGTGACCTAACCATTAAAACGTAGTGACCCAACAATAAAAAGTGGTGACCCTACAATAAAGTTGTTACCCAACAATAAAACGTGGTGACCCAGCAATAAAACGTAGTGACCAAACCAAAAAAAGTGGTGACCCAGCAATAAGAAGTGGTGACCCAACCAAAAAAGTGGTGACCCAACCAAAAAAGTGGTGACCCAACAATAAACTGTAGTGACTTAACCATAAAACGTAGTGACCCAACCATAAAAAGTGGTGACCCAACAATAAAACGTACTGACCTAACCATAAAACGTAGTGGCCCAAACCATAAAACGTAGTGACCCAACCATAAAAAGTGGTGACCAACCATAAAACGTAGTGAGCCAACGATAAAAAGTGGTTACCCAACAATAAAACTTGGTGACCCAACAATAAAACGTAGTGACCTAACAATAAAACGTAGTGACCCAACAATAAAACGTAGTGACCCAACCATAAAAAGTGGTGACCCAACCATAAAACATAGTGACCCAACCATAAAAAGTGGTGACCTAAAAATAAAACTTAGTTATCCAGCAATAAAACGTGGTGACCCAACATTAAATCGTAGTGACCCAACAATAAAAAGTGGTGACCCTACAATAAAGTTGTGTCCCAACAATAAAACGTAGTGATCTAACAATAAAACGTAGTAACCCAACCATAAAACGTAGTGACCAAATAATAAAAAGTGATGACCCAGCAATAAAACGTTGTGACTTAACAATAAAACGTGGTGACCCAGCAATAAAACGTAGTAACCATAAAAGTGGTGAACCAGCAATAAGAAGTTGTTACCCAGCAATAAAACATAGTGACCTAATCATGAATCGGAGTGACCCAACAATAAAACGTAGTGACCTAACCATAAAAGGTGGTGACCTAACCATAAAAAGTAGTGACCCAGCAATAAAACGTGGTGACCCAACCAAAAAAGTGGTGACCCAACAATAAAAGTGGTGGTGACCCAACAATAAAAAGTGGTGACCCACCAATAAAACGTAGTGACTTAACCATAAAACGTAGTGACCCAACAATTAAACGTAGTGACCTAATGATAAAACGTAGTGACCCAACCATAAAAAGTGGTGACCCAACAATCAAAGGTAGTGACCCAGCAATAAAAAGTAGTGACCCAGCAATAAAAAGTAGTGACCCAGCAATAGAACGTGGTGACCCAACCAAAAAAGTTGTGACCAAACAATAAAAGTGGTTGTGACCCAACAATAAAAAGTGGTGACCCAGCAATAAAACTTAGTGACTTAACCATAAAACGTAGTGACCCAACAATTAAACGTAGTGACCCAACAATAAAACGTAGTGACCTAACCATAAAACGTAGTGACCCAACCATAAAAAGTGGTGACCCAACAATCAAACGTAGTGACCAACAATAAAAAGTGGTGACCCAGCAATAAAACGTTGTGACCCAGCCATAAAAAGTGGTGACCCAACAATAAAAGCGGTAACCCAACTATAAAAAGTGGTGACCAACCATAAACCGTAGTGACCCAACGATAAAAAGTGGTGACCCAACAAGAAAACTTGGTGACCCAACAATAAAACGTAGTTACCAACCATAAAAAGTGGTGACCCAACCATAAAACATAGTGACCAACCATAAAAAGTGGTGACCTAAAAATAAAACTTAGTGATCCAGCAATAAAACGTGGTGACTTAACCATTAAAACGTAGTGACCCAACAATAAAGTTGTGACCCAACAATAAAACGTGGTGACCCAGCAATAAAACGTAGTGACCAACCATAAAAGTGGTGACCCAGCAATAAGAAGTGGTGACCCAACTAAAAAAGTGGTGACCCAACAATAAACTGTAGTGACTTAACCATAAAACGTAGTGACCCAACCATAAAAAGTGGTGACCCAACCATAAAACGTACTGACCTAACCATAAAACGTAGTGGCCCAAACCATAAAACGTAGTGACCCAACCATAAAAAGTGGTGACCAACCATAAAACGTAGTGAGCCAACGATAAAAAGTGGATACCCAACAATAAAACTTGGTGACCCAACAATAAAACGTAGTGACCTAACCATAAAACGTAGTGGCCCAACAATAAAACGTAGTGACCCAACCATAAAAAGTGGTTACCCAACCATAAAACATAGTGACCCAACCATAAAAAGTGGTGACCTAAAAATAAAACTTAGTAATCCAGCAATAAAACGTGGTGACCCAACATTAAAACGTAGTGACCCAACAATAAAAAGTGATGACCCTACAATAAAGTTGTGTCCCAACAATAAAACGTAGTGATCTAACAATAAAACGTAGTGACCTAACCATAAAACGTAGTGACCCAATAATAAAAAGTGATTACCCAGCAATAAAACGTTGTGACTTACCAATAAAAGGTAGTGACCCAACCATAAAACGTAGTGACCCAGCCATAAAATGTGGTGACCTAACAATAAAACTTGGTGACCCAACAATAAAACGTAGTTACCCAGCAATAAAACGTAGTGACCCAACCAAAAAAAGTTGTGACCCAACAATAAAACGTAATAACTTAACAATAAAACGTAGTCCCTCAACCATAAAAAGTGGTGACCCAACAATAAAAGTGGTGACATAACAATAAAAAGTGGTGACCCAGCAATAAAACGTAGTTACTTAACCATAAAACGTAGTGACCCAACCATAAAACGTAGTGACCCAGCCATAAAAAGTGGTGACCCAACAATAAAACTTGTTGACCCAACAATAAAACGTAGTGACCCAACAATAAAACGTAGTGACCCAACCATACAAAGTGGTGATCCAGCAATAAGACGTGGTGACCCAACCATAAAAAGTGGTGACCCACCAATAAAAAGTGGTGACCCTACAATAAAGTTGTGACCCAAAACGTAGTGACCCAACAATAAAAAGTGGTGACCCTCCAATAAAGTTGTGACCCAACAATAAAACGTGGTGACCCAGCAATAAAACGTAGTAACCATAAAAGTGGTGAACCAGCAATAAGAAGTTGTGACCCAGCAATAAAAAGTGGTGACCCAACAATAAAACATAGTGACCTAATCATAAATCGGAGTGACCCAACAATAAAACGTAGTGACCCAACAATAAAACGTAGTGACCTAACCATAAAAGGTGGTGACCCAACCATAAAAAGTAGTGACCCAGCAATAAAACGTGGTGACCCAACCAAAAAAGTGGTGACCCAACAATAAAAGTGGTTGTGACCCAACAATAAAAAGTGGTGACCCAGCAATAAAACGTAGTGACTTAACCATAAAACGTAGTGACCCAACAATTAAACGTAGTGACCCAACAATCAAACGTAGTGACCTATCCATAAAACGTAGTGACCCAACCATAAAAAGTGGTGACCCGACAATCAAAGGTAGTGACCCAGCAATAAAAAGTAGTGACCCAGCAATAAAAAGTAGTGACCCAGCAATAAAAAGTAGTGACCCAGCAATAAAACGTGGTGACCCAACCAAAAACGCGGTGACCAAACAATAAAAGTTGTGGTGACCCAACAATAAAAAGTGGTGACCCAGCAATAAAACTTAATGACTTAACCATAAAACGTAGTGACCCAACAATTAAACGTAGTGACCCAACAATCAAACGTAGTGACCTAACCATAAAACGTAGTGACCCAACCATAAAAAGTGGTGACCCAACAATCAAACGTATTGACCCAACAATAAAAAGTGGTGACCCAGCAATAAAACGTTGTGACCCAGCCATAAAAAGTGGTGACCCAACAATAAAAGCGGTGACCGAACCATAAACCGTAGTGACCCAACGATAAAAAGTGGTGACCCAACAAGAAAACTTGGTGACCCAACAATAAAACGTAGTGACCAACCATAAAAAGTGGTGACCCAACCATAAAACATAGTGACCAACCATAAAAAGTGGTGACCCACCAATAAAACTTAGTGATCCAGCAATAAAACGTGGTGACCTAACCATTAAAATGTAGTGACCCAACAATAAAAAGTGGTGACCCTACAATAAAGTTGTTACCCAACAATAAAACGTGGTGACCCAGCAATAAAACGTAGTGACCAAACCAAAAAAAGTGGTGACCCAGCAATAAGAAGTGGTGACCCAACCAAAAAAGTGGTGACCCAACCAAGAAAGTGGTGACCCAACAATAAACTGTAGTGACTTAACCATAAAACGTAGTGACCCAACCATAAAAAGTGGTGACCCAACAATAAAACGTACTGACCTAACCATAAAACGTAGTAGCCCAAACCATAAAACGTAGTGACCCAACCATAAAAAGTGGTGACCAACCATAAAACGTAGTGAGCCAACGATAAAAAGTGGTTACCCAACAATAAAACTTGGTGACCCAACAATAAAACGTAGTGACCTAACCATAAAACGTAGTGACCCAACAATAAAACGTAGTGACCCAACCATAAAAAGTGGTGACCCAACCATAAAACATAGTGACCCAACCATAAAAAGTGGTGACCTAAAAATAAAACTTAGTGATCCAGCAATAAAACGTGGTGACCCAACATTAAAACGTAGTGACCCAACAATAAAAAGTGGTGACCCTACAATAAAGTTGTGTCCCAACAATAAAACGTAGTGATCTAACAATAAAACGTAGTGACCCAACCATAAAACGTAGTGACCCAATAATAAAAAGTGATGACCCAGCAATAAAACGTTGTGACTTAACAATAAAACGTGGTGACCCAGCAATAAAACGTAGTAACCATAAAAGTGGTGAACCAGCAATAAGAAGTTGTGACCCAGCAATAAAACATAGTGACCTAATCATGAATCGGAGTGACCCAACAATAAAACGTAGTGACCTAACCATAAAAGGTGGTGACCCAACAATCAAACTGGGTGACCCAACAATAAAACGTAGTGACCCAACCATAAAAAGTGGTGACCAAACCATAAAAAATAGTGACCCAACCATAAAAAGTGGTGACCCAACATTAAAACGTAGTGACCAACAATAAAAAGTGGTGACCCTACAATAAAATTGTGACCCAACAATGAAACGTAGTGACCAAACCATAAAACGTAGTGACCCAACAATAAAAAGTGATTACCCAGCAATAAAACGTTGTGACTTACCAATAAAATGTAGTGACCCAACCATAAAACGTAGTGACCCAACCATAAAACGTAGTGACCCAGCCATAAAATGTGGTGACCTAACAATAAAACTTGGTGACCCAACAATAAAACGTAGTTACCCAGCAATAAAACGTAGTGACCCAACCAAAAAAAGTTGTGACCCAACAATAAAACGTAATAACTTAACAAAAAAACGTAGTCCCTCAACCATAAAAAGTGGTGACCCAACAATAAAAGTGGTGACATAACAATAAAAAGTGGTGACCCAGCAATAAAACGTAGTTACTTAACCATAAAACGTAGTGACCCAACCATAAAACGTAGTGACCCAGCCATAAAAAGTGGTGACCCAACAATAAAACTTGTTGACCCAACAATAAAACGTAGTGACCCAACAATAAAACGTAGTGACCCAACCATACAAAGTGGTGATCCAGCAATAAGACGTGGTGACCCAACCATAAAAAGTGGTGACCCACCAATAAAAAGTGGTGACCCTACAATAAAGTTGTGACCCAAAACGTAGTGACCCAACAATAAAAAGTGGTGACCCTCCAATAAAGTTGTGACCCAACAATAAAACGTGGTGACCCAGCAATAAAACGTAGTAACCATAAAAGTGGTGAACCAGCAATAAGAAGTTGTGACCCAGCAATAAAAAGTGGTGACCCAACAATAAAACATAGTGACCTAATCATAAATCGGAGTGACCCAACAATAAAACGTAGTGACCCAACAATAAAACGTAGTGACCTAACCATAAAAGGTGGTGACCCAACCATAAAAAGTAGTGACCCAGCAATAAAACGTGGTGACCCAACCAAAAAAGTGGTGACCCAACAATAAAAGTGGTTGTGACCCAACAATAAAAAGTGGTGACCCAGCAATAAAACGTAGTGACTTAACCATAAAACGTAGTGACCCAACAATTAAACGTAGTGACCCAACAATCAAACGTAGTGACCTAACCATAAAACGTAATGACCCAACCATAAAAAGTGGTGACCCAACAATCAAACGTATTGACCCAACAATAAAAAGTGGTGACCCAGCAATAAAACGTTGTGACCCAGCCATAAAAAGTGGTGACCCAACAATAAAAGCGGTGACCCAACCATAAACCGTAGTGACCCAACGATAAAAAGTGGTGACCCAACAAGAAAATTTGGTGACCCAACAATAAAACGTAGTGACCAACCATAAAAAGTTGTGACCCAACCATAAAACATAGTGACCAACCATAAAAAGTGGTGACCCACCAATAAAACTTAGTGATCCAGCAATAAAACGTGGTGACCTAACCATTAAAACGTAGTGACCCAACAATAAAAAGTGGTGACCCTACAATAAAGTTGTTACCCAACAATAAAACGTGGTGACCCAGCAATAAAACGTAGTGACCAAACCAAAAAAAGTGGTGACCCAGCAATAAGAAGTGGTGACCCAACCTAAAAAGTGGTGACCCAACCAAAAAAGTGGTGACCCAACAATAAACTGTAGTGACTTAACCATAAAACGTAGTGACCCAACCATAAAAAGTGGTGACCCAACAATAAAACGTACTGACCTAACCATAAAACGTAGTGGCCCAAACCATAAAACGTAGTGACCCAACCATAAAAAGTGGTGACCAACCATAAAACGTAGTGAGCCAACGATAAAAAGTGGTTACCCAACAATAAAACTTGGTGACCCAACAATAAAACGTAGTGACCTAACAATAAAACGTAGTGACCCAACAATAAAACGTAGTGACCCAACCATAAAAAGTGGTGACCCAACCATAAAACATAGTGACCCAACCATAAAAAGTGGTGACCTAAAAATAAAACTTAGTGATCCAGCAATAAAACGTGGTGACCCAACATTAAATCGTAGTGACCCAACAATAAAAAGTGGTGACCCTACAATAAAGTTGTGTCCCAACAATAAAACGTAGTGATCTAACAATAAAACGTAGTAACCCAACCATAAAACGTAGTGACCAAATAATAAAAAGTGATGACCCAGCAATAAAACGTTGTGACTTAACAATAAAACGTGGTGACCCAGCAATAAAACGTAGTAACCATAAAAGTGGTGAACCAGCAATAAGAAGTTGTTACCCAGCAATAAAACATAGTGACCTAATCATGAATCGGAGTGACCCAACAATAAAACGTAGTGACCTAACCATAAAAGGTGGTGACCTAACCATAAAAAGTAGTGACCCAGCAATAAAACGTGGTGACCCAACCAAAAAAGTGGTGACCCAACAATAAAAGTGGTGGTGACCCAACAATAAAAAGTGGTGACCCACCAATAAAACGTAGTGACTTAACCATAAAACGTAGTGACCCAACAATTAAACGTAGTGACCTAATGATAAAACGTAGTGACCCAACCATAAAAAGTGGTGACCCAACAATCAAAGGTAGTGACCCAGCAATAAAAAGTAGTGACCCAGCAATAAAAAGTAGTGACCCAGCAATAGAACGTGGTGACCCAACCAAAAAAGTTGTGACCAAACAATAAAAGTGGTTGTGACCCAACAATAAAAAGTGGTGACCCAGCAATAAAACTTAGTGACTTAACCATAAAACGTAGTGACCCAACAATTAAACGTAGTGACCCAACAATAAAACGTAGTGACCTAACCATAAAACGTAGTGACCCAACCATAAAAAGTGGTGACCCAACAATCAAACGTAGTGACCAACAATAAAAAGTGGTGACCCAGCAATAAAACGTTGTGACCCAGCCATAAAAAGTGGTGACCCAACAATAAAAGCGGTAACCCAACTATAAAAAGTGGTGACCAACCATAAACCGTAGTGACCCAACGATAAAAAGTGGTGACCCAACAAGAAAACTTGGTGACCCAACAATAAAACGTAGTTACCAACCATAAAAAGTGGTGACCCAACCATAAAACATAGTGACCAACCATAAAAAGTGGTGACCCACCAATAAAACATAGTGATCCAGCAATAAAACGTGGTGACTTAACCATTAAAACGTAGTGACCCAACAATAAAGTTGTGACCCAACAATAAAACGTGGTGACCCAGCAATAAAACGTAGTGACCAACCATAAAAGTGGTGACCCAGCAATAAGAAGTGGTGACCCAACTAAAAAAGTGGTGACCCAACAATAAACTGTAGTGACTTAACCATAAAACGTAGTGACCCAACCATAAAAAGTGGTGACCCAACCATAAAACGTACTGACCTAACCATAAAACGTAGTGGCCCAAACCATAAAACGTAGTGACCCAACCATAAAAAGTGGTGACCAACCATAAAACGTAGTGAGCCAACGATAAAAAGTGGTTACCCAACAATAAAACTTGGTGACCCAACAATAAAACGTAGTGACCTAACCATAAAACGTAGTGACCCAACAATAAAACGTAGTGACCCAACCATAAAAAGTGGTGACCCAACCATAAAACATAGTGACCCAACCATAAAAAGTGGTGACCTAAAAATAAAACTTAGTGATCCAGCAATAAAACGTGGTGACCCAACATTAAAACGTAGTGACCCAACAATAAAAAGTGATGACCCTACAATAAAGTTGTGTCCCAACAATAAAACGTAGTGATCTAACAATAAAACGTAGTGACCTAACCATAAAACGTAGTGACCCAATAATAAAAAGTGATGACCCAGCAATAAAACGTTGTGACTTAACAATAAAACGTAGTGACCCAACCATAAAACGTAGTGACCCAGCCATAAAATGTGGTGACCTAACAATAAAACGTAGTGACCTTACCATAAAACGTAGTTACCAGCAATAAAACGTAGTGACCCAACCAAAAAAGTGGTGACTCAACAGTAAAACGTAGTAACTTAACCATAAAACGTAGTCACCCAACCATAAAAAGTGGTGACCCAACAATAAAAGTGGTGACCCAACACTAAAAAGTGGTGACCCAGCAAAAAAACGTAGTTACTTAACCATGAAACGTAGTGACCCAGCCATAAAAAGTGGTGACCCAACAATAAAATGTGGTGACCCAACCATAAAAAATGGTGACCAACCATAAAACGTAGTGACCCAACGATAAAAGGTGGTGACCCAACAATAAAACTTGGTGACCCAACAATAAAACGTAGTGACCCAACCATAAAAAGTGGTGACCCAACAATAAAACGTAGTGACCTAACCATAAAAGATTACAATATTACTCAGCAATTTCAAATTACTATAAAATATAATGAAAAATAACTGAAAAGCCCCCCCCCCCCTCATGAAATATGCTCCATGGACCCTTAAAGATTGGGTTTATAGATTCGGGAATACTCGCATCATCTTACTCTGTTAATTTTACATGAGAATACACTTTTACATGTTATATATATTCTCTAACCTTGTTTTAAAAAGCTAAATTGTATTTTTAAACGTGAGTTATCGTTCTTCCTTAGCTATCTTCTAACAAATAATTTCAAGTGGGGCCTGAAAAGCCAGCGCCCGAGAAGGTGAGCACTCTGGCCATTAAAAATTGCCTGGGCAGCTCTGTCGGGATTCCCCGGTAGGGACACTTCAGGCAGTAAGCAATAAACTTACTCCTCCCCAAAGAGGGGAGGCAAAGCCTGGGACGGTGCACCTCCTAGAACTGCACAGGACAGACCCATAGACCAGCGGAATGAAGCCTCGAAGGCCAAAACGATACCAGTCTATCTGGTGCACTATGGGTATCCATCGTTAATCAAAATAGATACTACACTAATACTAAACAGATACTACATTAATGTCATTTTCGGTTTAAAAACTGGCGTATAAAAGCTATGTTGAATTAGAGAAAAACGGCCTAGGGGAGTCTAAAATTCTTTGTTGATCATCAAAACTCATGTAAGAATTTGTTAAATAGTATTATACAATGTTTGTTCAAAGAAAATCATAGTTATTATTACTTGTTAATTTATTAATGTAATTTGAACAGTGTCTAGTGGATAGACCGCTGTACTGTTGTATATTGGTTATAAATACTGCAGTAAATACATAAACATTTTGAATTTCGGGCGCTTTCTTGGCCTTTTGGCTAAGATCAAAGTGTAATATCTGTTCTCGGCATTTTATTGCCTTGAGATCAAGTGTATTATCTAGTCCTATCCGATAGGTGTCGATCTTACAATGTCGAATCAAAAATCAGATTATCATTTTATTTTTTAATCCCTTTTCCTTTGGCGAACTTCCTCTCCCCTAAAGTACAGTCTGATACGCTCCCACGGTCGGGATCTCTCTCTCACTGAATAATACTCCCCTCCCCCAAATTTGGCCTGAGGCGCTCACATCGGTGAATGCCGACACTCCCCCCTCCCCAAATTTGGCCTGAGGCTCCCCACCGCCGAATGCTGACACTCCCCAGATTTGGCCTGAGGCACTCATACCGGCAGAATGCCGACATTCCCTCTCCCCAGATTTGGCCTGAGGCGCCCCACCGCCGAATGCCGATACTCCCCCATCCCCAGATTTTGCCTGAGGCGCCCCACCGCCGAATGCCGACACTCCCCCTCCCCCGAATTTCGCCTGAGGAGCCCCACCGCCGAATACCGATACTCCCCTCTCCCCCAAATTTTGCCTGAAGCGCTCACACCGGCGAATGTCGACACTCCCCCACCCCTAAATTTCGCCTAAGGCACTCACACCGGCAAATGCCGACTCTCCCCCACACCCAAATTTCGCCTGAGGCGCCCCACCGGCGATTGCCGACACTCCCCCTCCTCAAATTTGGCCTGAGGTGCCCCACCTGCGAATACCGATACTCCCCTCTACCCCAAATTTGGCCTGAGGTGCTCACACCATGAATTCCGCCCCCCCCCCCAATTTGGCCTGAAAGGAGGAGGTAATGCCTATCATCATAACAGAACGGCCATAGGAAGGGAAGAGGGAGGAATATTAGCGTCTATTAATAATTAAGAAAGAAAGTGTGGGAGTGAGAGGGAAAAAAGAAAGAAAGGAAAAAATGGTTGTAGTGTGAGTGAATTTCTTCCTGCCACTCTCTGACGTCATTTCTGGTTTATCGTGACTTTGCATTATTTTTCAAATTATACATGATAGCATTGATTTATTCTTAAATTAGTACTAAACAACGTTGAAAAATGGAGTTAAAAGCCCCCCCCCATGGAGAAAAGTGCTCAGTCGACCCCGGAACAGTCAATTTTTTTTTCCGGTTCTGAGATATTACACGCGCCTGGGCTGGCCGGTCGGAATGATGTCGCCCGTGTGACCGTTTGTTGGGTACTTTCGGAGGAGAAGCTTTACATACATACATACATACAGACAGGTGGGATTTATATAATAGACTAGCGGGGCTACCCGGCATTGCTCAGGGTCATAAAAACATATAATTGAAGAGAAATCGCGTGTGTAACATCTTTATATTCAAACTTCTATTCCCCCCCCCCTTCTCTATAGCCGTCTCTTTATCTTACTACCTTTCTCTTCCCTGGTCGCCCCATTTCACCGCTACTTTCTAATTTTAACTTTTGTGAAAGCTGCTTCTTCCCCACCATTTCTCCTACGTTGCCCAGGGCAATAGTATGACATATTTCTATAAAAAGTACCACCTCTATCTGTGCTTTCTATTTAGGTACTTATCTCTGCTCCGATATTCATACTATATACATATGTATCGCCACCATGGTGCACAGACTATATACGTACCTATTGTCTCCCCAGTGCATATACTATATAAGTACCTATTGCCGCCCCGGTATGCATGCTATATACGTAACTATCACTGCCCCTGTGCGAATGCAAAATACTTACTTATCACCGGCCCAGTGCGAATACTATACCGCAAAAGCCTCGTGATCCTATACCACAGAAGAACCCCATCCCTGGTTGCTATACCGCAGAAGCATCGTGATTCTATACCGCAGAAGCACCCTCCCCTGGGTGCCATACTGCAGAAGCAACCACCTGGGGGCCATACCGCAGAAGCACCCCCCTGGGGCCATACCGCAGAAGCCTCAGGTTCCTATACTGCAAAAACACCCCCCGAGTGCGATACAACAGAAGCACTCCCTCCCTCCCCGTTGCTATACCGAAGAAGCACCCTCTCCTCCCTGTTTCTATACCAAAGAAGCCTCGTGGTCCTATACTGCAGAAGCACCCCCCACCGGTTGCTATACCGCAGAAGCCTCGTGGTCCTACTGCAGAAGCACCCCTCCCCGGTTGCTATACCGCAGAAGCCTTGTGGTCATATACCGCAGAAGCACCCCACCTCTGGTTGCTATTCCGCAGAAGCACCCCCCTGGGAGCCATACCGCAGAAGCACCTCCCGGGTGCCATACCGCAGAAGCCTCAGGTTCCTATACCGCAGAAT
Source organism: Sepiola atlantica (assembly GCA_963556195.1). Classification (NCBI taxonomy): domain Eukaryota; kingdom Metazoa; phylum Mollusca; class Cephalopoda; order Sepiida; family Sepiolidae; genus Sepiola; species Sepiola atlantica. The sequence continues at coordinate 147,925,499 of OY744522.1, forward strand.
CACCACACGGGTGCCATACCATAGAAGCACCCCCTATACCGCAGAAGCACCCCCCCGGGGGCCATACTGCAGAAGCCCCCACCCCCCAGTTGCTATACCGCAGAAGCCTTGTGGTCCTATACCGTAGAAGCACCCCCCGGTGGCTATACTGCAGAAGCCTCATGGTCCTATACCACAGATGCACCCCCCCCGGTTGCTATACCGCAGAAGCACCCCTGGTTGCTATACCGCAGAAGCCTTGTGGTCCTATACCACAGGAGCGTACCTCCCAGATAGCTATACCGCAGAAGCCTCATGGTCCTATACCGCAGAAGCACCCCACCCTTGGTTGCTATACCGCAGAAGCCTCGTGGTTCTATACCGCAGAAACAACCCCCCCCACCCCCGCCGGGTGCCATACCGCAGAAGCAGCCCCCGGGGGCCATACCGCAGAAGCTTCAGGTTCCTATACTGGAGAAGCCCCCCCCCCCCCCCCGCCGGGTGCCATACCGCAGAAGCACTCCCTATACCGCAGAAGCACCCCCTGAGTACCATACCGCAGAAGCCTCAGGTTCCTATACCACAGAAGCATCCCCCGGTTGCTATACCGCAGAAGCCTTAAGGTTCTATATTGCAGAACCACCCTCCAGTTGCTATACCACAGAAGTACCCCCAGTTGCTATACTGCAGAAGCCCCCCCCCCGTTTCTATATCGCAGAAGCACCTCTCTGGCGCCATACCGCAGAAGCACCCCCCGGGTGGTATACCGCAGAAACCTCCCCGGGTGCTATACCGCAGAAACCTCAGGTTCTTATACCACTGAAGAATCCCCCACCCCCGGGTGCCATACCATAAAAGCACACCTATACCGCAGAAGTACCCCCCGGGTGCCACACTGCAGAAGCCCCCCACCACCCGGTTGCTATAGCGCAGAAGCATCATGATCCTATACCGCAGAAGCACCCCCACTTTCTATACTGCAGAAGCCTCATGGTCCTATACCGCAGAAGCACCCCCCCCCCGGTTGCTATACCGCAGAAGCACCCCTGGTTGCTATACCGCAGAAGTACCCCTTGTTGCTATACTGCAGAAGCGCCCCTCCCCAGTTGCTATACCGCAGGAGCCTCGTGGTCCTATACCGCAGAAGCATCATCCCTGGGTGCCATACCGCAGAAGCACCCCCGCAGGTGCCATACCGCAGTAGCACCCCCGCAGGTGCCATATCACAGAAGCACACCCCGGGTGCCATACTGCAGAAGCCTCAGGTTCCTATACTGCAGAAGCACCCTACCCCCCTGGGTGCCATACCGCAGAAGCACCCCTCTATACCGCAGAAGCACCCTCTGGGTGCCATACCGCAGAAGCCTCAGGTCCTATACCGAGAAGCCTCATGGTTCTATATTGCAGAACCACCCTCCGGTTGATATACCACAGAAGTACCCCACTGGTTGCTATACTGCAGAAGCACCCCCCCCCCCGAAAAATAGTAATTTCTAACGGCAATCATATTTTAAAATCGGTCACATGACTTTTATTTCTTTCTCCTCTTCTTTTTTGCTTGACTTCATTCTCCCTGGAATTCAGCAACCAGGTTGGATCAAAAAATAATCTTCTGCCTGATGAGACCTCAGCTCTTGAGAGCTGTAGATCGATAACATCGACATGCCAGTGTAGCAGACCTTGTACATGTTTGAATAAAAGCATTCACTATATATATATATATATATATATATATATGTCTGTATTTAGGCAGCATTCTTTCATTTATGCAAACATTGTTAAACATAAGAGAATTCCTCTTTTTAATTTTTTCAATTTTTCTAATGATCTTTTTTGTGTCAAAATTAAACACAATTAATATATGTTCGATATGTATCACAAACGTTTTCGATTCTTCATCGAATCATCTTCAGGTGACTGTGAACAAATGAACAAAAAAGCTAGAGAGAAAAAGAGAATTTCAAAAAGCAACCGAGAACGCGTACGTGAAGTCGGTTAGACATCAAGAGAACGAACCAGTGCAGATCCAAGAGAGACGTTAACAATTTGAATTCCGGGATTTTGACACAAAAAAGATCATTAGAAAAAAATGAAAAAATAAAAAAAGCATAATCAAACAGAGGAATTATGTTATGTTTAATATTTTTTCCATATCTATATATCTATACCTATAGATATACACACACGAACCTAAATACATTCACTTTAAAGAGGACAATGTGTTTTCTTGTTATCGGTAGAGAGATTTTGCATGGACTTACTAGCATGTTGAGACAAAGAATGAACGCTGCACAGTTGAAAATATCCAGTTTTCACAACGTTTTCATATCTTTCTTGTTTTTTAATCAAATAACACATTTTTTGATAAAGAGTGGAGGACTGGTCGAAATATTAAAATTATAGTAAAACCTATAATGTTTCATGCTTTTATCTTTTTTATAAGATTAATTTGTATTTGTCAACTGTGAAGAAATACATTATTTCTAGCCGAGAAACAACTTTATATATATATATATATATATATATATATATATATATATATATATATATATATAATGTATATATATATATGTATAGATGGAAGTCAAAGGTTACTGTAGTCTGGCGATGGAACCCAATGACCGGTGGTATAGCCTTATCTAGCCACACTTATGAGTCTTATTAAGACGAAACATATATGTATGTGGATAAATAAATAAAAAATATATAAATAAATATATATATAAGGGATGTATCTAATGTAATTGTTTTTTTTGGTGATGGTAGCGTTCAGCTTTTTTGTTTGTTGTTGTTACTTCTAGTTTTCACTTCCTAAGTGATAAAGATTAATGCAGGAAGATTGCATTATTAGTCGCCTTTAACTTTATAGGACGTAGTTTTCGTTAATATATATTTTTTATTAATTTTACATAAAAGTACTTTTATGTACATATAAAATTAATTTAAAAAAATATATATATATAAGGGATGTAATTTTTACGATTGTAGACCCAAATCTCTTCTCACCCATCACAGATGGATAGCTAAGTGATATTTAATTTTCATACACTTTACATTATGAATAATTATTTATTTACTTGAATTTTTCCCACTTCAAAAAGTCACTTGTTGAAAAATAGCATGTTGCTCGTGTGACTCTTGGTGCTGGATGAAATAAAATAATGACATATTGATAAATGACTTGTTTTGATGACTCTATTGGGATCAATATCATTAGGCGTATTTCATGTGAGACACTCATCATTTTAGCATAAATAAATCAATGAGTCTAAATGCTAGCACGAACATGAATTTCATAAGCTGAAATTGCTGACTTTTCAAATCATATTAAACACACATACAATAAGCAACGTTTTTTCTGACTGTTTTTAGTGTTTTCGATCTAGTTTTCTTTGAATAGTTTGCATACAGATTTTAGTTTTAGGTGAATTGGAGGTTAAGATTTCACTGCTTTTCTAACACACTAGCAGAAAGACCTAGCGTGACCCGGTATTGAATGAAGAACCCTATGTCCTTTTGCGTGCAACCTGTAACACAATATTACTTTCATTATTCATTTTTTTTGTATCTTATATTCAATTTTTTGAGTGGTCATTGGAGGATTTACTGGGCATTAATAAGAGATGTAAGTAGAGTGACAATAGTCGAAATAAATTTTGGTAAATTTATAGTCTTTAGCCACCTTGACGTAGACTCAGCGTTACTCGTGAATAAATGAGGGCCCCGTGCAGTCCAAGTCCTAAACCTCTTATTAACATTTCGATTCTTATTTTTTTTAATTTGTATATGTTTGAATTCATATATAAATAAAATAAAAGTAAAACTTTGTATTTCCTTTTTATGTATGTCAGATGCGAATGCAAATCTTACGATAATGTTGTACCCTCTTTGATCAAAATGAAATATACTTTTTTTTTCCTTGTGGGTATTTTATTTTGCAAGTTATCAAAATAAATTACCTACGAAGAAAAATAAAATAAAACCCCAGAATTATAAAAAACTAAATAAAAAACAATAATATAAAAAAGTAAAAACTCACAAAAAAACAGACTTCATATAAAAAAATAATTCAAAATCTTAGCTGTGTGAAAAATCCCAAAAGCCGATATCCACAGCTATTAGTGTGTGTGTGTATATATATATATATATATATATATATATATATATATATATATATATATATATATATATATATATATATATATAATGTAATTATTTTTTATTGGTGATTGCAGCGTTCGTTGTTTTTTTTACTTACTATTATTTCGTTTGTCTAACGTCTTATGTGATTAAGATGCAAAAAATTGCATTATTAGTCGCTCTTAAGTTTATAGGACGTATTTTTCGTTAATATATATATATTTTTATTTATTTTATACATATAAATATATATATATATATATATATATATATATATATATATATATATACTCGAGTCTAGGGCATCCGGTCTGTGGCTTTCATGGTTTGTGTGGGCTGCTGCATTGTCTAATTGTGAAAATAATATATATATATATATATATTTATATATATATATATGTTTTTGTTTTATGTATTTGTGATCATTTAACAATTCCATTGTTAATTTTACCTGTAGCGAATTAATAAAGGAATTTTTGTGCTGAAGATTAGATTATGGACAATAAATTTCTGAAACGTATGTACACAAGGATTTACAATATTTGCTGATGTTGAATTTTTCAGAGCATGATTACAAAATATTTATAATGTCATAAATCTTGTATTCTACTGAGTCATATATGAGTGTTTATGGATTTAAAAAGGCATTTAAATCATGTTTCAGAAGTAAAGATTCAGATTGTTGAGTTAGCTCTGACATCCTTTAACCATGTTCCCATCTTTCATCAGATTTTATTAATTCCTCTACCGTGTTTAACATATGAATACATACACATACATACATGTGAAATAATAAAATATACAGATATAGCCAATCCGGTTCTCATTTTTATTCAGTTTTCACCCGACTCTTCTTTCCTCCTCTCCTAATTTATCTGAAGTCTTGGAACACTTCACACCTTTCAGACCAGATAACCTAACTCCAAACTGTAATACCCCACAAGGATAACTAGGAACAGCCCCAAATAACAGTTCTGGGCAAACCCAACAAACTGAAGCCTTCTTCCCTACATATATAATCATATGTATGTATGTGTACATACTTCCCAATCATACATACACACTATTTATTACTCAGTGAGCATACACATGAGTAACTGTAATTCTATTCCAATTTGTTTTAATTTTGAACTTAAAAACTAAATCTATGTTTGCAATTGATGGCAATTTCTGGTCTATTGTTTAATAGATTTAGTTTATCTTTGAACTTAATAATTGTTAGTTTCTCCAGTTTAAGGTGAGTTTTAGTGATTAATGTTTAGTTGGTCCCCCCGATTTATAAAATCGGGGGACTTATGTTTTGAGGCATATGCGTCCGTCCGTCCGAATTTTTCTCCGTAACCATCCAATGAATTTCTCTGAAATTTTGCATGAAGTTGTAACTTTGGTCAGGTTAGAAAGTGACATTCTCCAATTTTTGTAAAAAAAATCTAGTTAGCCCCCCAGGGGGTCAAAAGGCCCCAAAATGGCATTTTTTGCCCTGTAACTTTTCATCCATCCATTCAATTTCGCTGAAACTTGGCCAAAATGTGGAGGCAATTGTTCCTAATAGAAAATAAGTATAGCTGACCTTGGAAAAAAACTGGTTCGCGGCCCCAGGGGGTAAAATAAAACCAAAATGGCAAAAATTACCCTTTTCTCCCATAACGTTTGATCCATCGATTCAATTTTTCTGAAACTTGGCCAAAATGTAGAGGCTATTGTTCTGGATATAAAATGAGCATCCTTGACCTCAGAAAAATTCTGGTTTGCGCTAAATTTATTGCATTTTGCCCAAATTTATTGCATTTTATACTCGCCACATCGAGTCACATACAGAGAGGGACCACGCACGCGCGGCTTGTTATTTTTCATCTGTGTCTATTTGATCCTTTTATCATTCTTTATAAAATGTTAACGGACTGTAAGGTAAATAAATAATTTTCCCAAAGTCATCTTGCTGTCTTAAACTTGTCAGGAGATGATTTTCTAAAAATTTTGTTAGACTTTACAGTCTAACTTATGTAAGTTTGTTAGAAATTTGGAAAGTATCACATGGTGAAATATGCTTGAATATAGTATGGTCTGCTTGAATATAGTATGGTCTGCAATGCTACAAGAGCTCAAAAGAGAAATACTCTGACATTTTTATAACTATAAAAGTCGAAATAAATGAATGAAGCAAAATTCATTTGCAAACCTTCCAAATTTCTATCAGTTCTCATAGCTAAGATTTGTTTCCGATACAGTAGTGTAAGAGAATCTGGGTCAAACTTGAATCCTTCAAAAAGGAGAAATTAATATTTTAACATTATGTGTGTTTGAATTCTGGTGCATGGATGTGCTAGAAGTTATGTGGGCTTAAATGTGCATAAATAGAGAGGAAAAAGGAAGGTTCTAGCATTGTGGATTGTCGTATTCAACAGCAGAAAATACCACCATTAACGAATTTCGTGTTCCCAGTTATCATTGCAAACCAGTTTAAAATGTTTAGTACTTTATCATTTTAGTAACCACAAGACAATATGAAAATTGATAGAAAGTTTATTTTGAAAAAAATTGTTTATTATTATAATTATTATTATTATGATTATTATTATTATGATTACAAGTATTCAAGTTTGTTGATTCAATTTCTTGTAAAACTTATTTCATTTTTATGGATTTCTTTTTGAGGATTTCTGATCTACCTTCATTTTTGAATGTCGTAAATTTTATTTCCAAAATAAAATTACTAATTTTCTGATGAAGTCCTAAAAGAAAGAACCATTTAAAGTGATTTAAAACATAATCTTCCACTTAACTTACAATTTTATTAACTATATATATATATATATATATGTGTGTGTGACGTGATCCACAGAATTTTCATTTTTATTAAAATTAAATTCTTAAAAACTTTTGCTCACTCGAAACAAGGCATATTGTCACTGAAACGTAAGCGGCTACTCTTATAGGAGGTAACCTGAGTTCGGAGTTCGGTAACAAGATTTTTGTTCACATTACATTTAATTTTTCTTGGCCTTTTGGCTAAGATCAAAGTGTAGTATCTGTTCCGATGGATACTGCACCCCGTTCTGGTGTTGTCTTGGCCTTCGGGTCTTGATTTACACCGGTCAATGGGTCTGTCCTGTGCAGTTCTGGGAGGTCCACCTTCCCAGGCTTTGCCTCCCCTCTTTGGGGAGGAGTAAGTTTATTGCTTACTGCCTGAGGCGCCCCTACCGAGGAATGCCGACGGGGCTGCCCAGGCAATTTTTAAACCCCACTTTCCCGACCCGACCTTGGGTCACATCTTACTTGTGGGAGTAACATAAAAACTGGCCTTGTGCCTAACTCCTGGAGAGGAGTAAATCAATACTCTTATAGGAGGCAACCTGAGTTCGGAGTTCGGTAACAAGATGTTTGTTCACATTACATTTAATTTTCTGCATGTTAGAAGGGTTGGAGAAAGAGGGAGCAGGGAGAGGATTCCAAAGGCAAGCAGTTCCAGGAAATAAGTTATCAGAGTAGAACATTTTCCGGCATCAAGGGACCTCGACAGTGAATGGGTGGGATTTTGCTGCTAACCAGATTAGACGGGGTATTTTCATTGAGAGGGTACTAGTGCAGTAAGTTCATAGGAGCACATTCCGTGGAAGTACTTTTAAAGAAGTGCAGGGATGCAACACTGTGGCGATGTGACAGGAACTGGAGATTGCCACACAAGGCAGGACATATTAGGTTAAATAGTCTTTTGTGCACTCTATCCAAGAGGGAAAGTCTAGCGGTTAGTGCACCAGCTCAGATGTAGCAACATACATTCGTGCACGGGCGAATGGTGGATTTATAGAGATATAGGATACTGGCAGGTGTGAGAAATTTTCTAGCCCAGTAGAGGGAGCCTACCTTCTTTGCAGCAGACTTGGCAATATCTTCTATGTGCTTATTCCAATTAATGTTGTCTGAAAATGTTTGAACTTTGGACTCTCAGGAAGAGTGTTATCGGACATGGCAATCAGTGGTATGTATATATAAATTCCCGAAACAGTTTTTCATGGTAAACAACTGATGATCCCTTAAATAATGTTAGAAGCAAACTAATATAATAACTGAAAAAGTTAAATTTACTTACATGAGTGATTTTCCACTGAACGACTTGGGACGTAAGTTTTTTTTTTTTTTTTTTTTTTTTTTAATATAGTTTTAATGGTTGAGAAACTTCCAAGACTATATATATATATATATATATATACGAAGTTAAAAATGAAAATATCTTATGATCGAGCAGAAAACAAACTTGGCAACTGCTGTTTCCCATCCCCTTTTCTTTTGATATAGCTTCTAGTTTCAGGCTTTCGAATCTGGTGATCATTTTTCTGAACTTCAAAAGAGGGACAGGATGTATGTTCACACTCTAATGAACGATGGGATGGAGGTCACTACCGGCCGATTTCATCCAAGTGACCAGTCAAGGTCACCTCATGTTAGCATGCACAGGTCAGAAACCAATGTGGTGCAAGGAAAATCTATTAGTTCCCTGCTGTCAAATGAAGACATATTTTATCTTAACTGCAAAAAAGAAAGACCATTATTTTTGGAGATTAATCCACTAACTTGGAAAACAATCTACAAGTATTTGGTTTATATGTTTTCTGTTTGATATTTTGTTATATTTATTATCCTTCCCATATTAAACTCTCCAAACACAATGGAGACTTACCAACACAATTCCGAAATCATTTGGAGAAATTAAAATATAAAATTCTTGTATATTTTTTAACTTAATCGTGCAACTCATCATTTTTAACATTTTAACACCAGCTTGATAAATTGAGAGTTGAGAGTTGAGTGATAATATTACCCGAATTATATCTTCTTGCCTGCAACCCCATCAAACTCTGAGCAAAACATTAGAGTTCTCAAACGAAACACAAACATTTCTATTTGTGGGATATTTACTTTCCATCAGAGTTGTTTTCTCTCAAACTAATAAGTACAACATTTCTTTTTGTATTTTGTTGATATGTTTTCTGTTCGATATTTTGTTATATTAATTCTCTTCCAATATTGAACTCTCCTCCTTCTTTGTTTTTGTATATTTATATATGTGCGTTTTCTATAAATAAATATTGTATTTTATATAATTTCTTGTGTTTGCTATTAGTTTTTCTTTTGTTGTGCTTTTCATATGTCCTATGTAACCCAAAATGATTTCTTTTTAGAAAGAATCTAATCTTACCTTGTTTTTATATGCATTACAAAATTTTAAATCAAATCAAATGAAAAATAAATATAATGGATGATTAGAGTCACATTTTTGTGCTGAACAATTAGTTCAAAGTAATAAAAAATAATAAAAAAGAAGCCAATGAGAATTACTGTCATTATGATTACATGTTTGGGTTTGAGAGTTTTATTGTTGAAAATTATTCCCGATTTTCATTTGAACAACTTGGCCGGAGGAAGCTTAGTCT
>OY744522.1:147942549-147950049 GCA_963556195.1 Sepiola atlantica
GACTATTAAAAGGATCTACCAAAAGATATCTAGACACGAGTTGTCTCTTATATTCAACAATACCTACCCGCAAGAGAAGATGCTGCCTAGATATATATATATATATATATATATATATATATATATATATATATTAGTTATCCACAGACATGTGTTTCGTCGTTTCTACGACTCATCATGTGGCTAGATCCAGCATGATTCGAAACCGGGACCTCAGTCACTGACAAACGGTGCTCTACCAAGTGAGTTACAAAACTGCTAGTAGCAGTATTAGAAGTTGAGTCGCATTGCTATTTAATTATTAATTTTTATTTAAAAATTTACAATACTGATAACTAAAAGTATTAAATTATTTTTACAGAAATCCTTATTTTATTTCATGTTTCAAACTTCCTCAACTTTTTTTTGAGTAAACCTTCTTTTCTATCCTTGATACTTAGGTTATAATGCAAAATATCAGGTTTAATTTTATTTTTCAGTATATTTAATAAAAAAAAAGAATTTTCTATTCCACTGGATGCATCTTTATGGCCTTGTTTCAATGTGATTGTGTTAGTTGTCTGTTTTTCTTGTATCTTTTTAAGGAACTATGTTTGATCCAATTCTCAATACTGAGTTCAAGCCGAGGCCAACAGCAAAGAAATGCTTGCAGAGCCTCTTGAATAGGAGCACTGCTTCCCATGTAATTCATATAGCATCCCAGTCTGAAAGCATAAAGCAACAAGGTTATTCTATTTGATGGGTTCTCTCAACTGTAAGGAAAGCTGTTCCAAGGATCAAATTCGGATCACAGATTGGAACTATTGATCCTTCTTTTTGACAGATTCTTCGTAATCTATCGGAGATCAAACTATTGAATTTCTCAGATTAAATTAAAAAAAAAAAGATAAATATTTGACTTCTTTATCAGTGGAAATACTCTACCAAATGCTTTATTTATTAAACTATGCTTCAGTTCAGTATATTAATAACTAGCGAGACCCGGTCCCAGCGTTTCCCGGGAAAATTGAGGAAACAAAGGGAAGTAGATTGACCGGAAAAGACCACAAAAGACCGGAAAGACTCTTTTCACTTAAAATGCTAAGCATTTATCAACGATATAGAAACTATTCGTAAATAGAAATGTGGATTATAGCAAAATGAAAACAGTCATCAAATAAATAAACAATAAAAACGTATAGTTAATTAATGAGGTGTCTTTTTGCAAAGCAATATGCGAATTAATTAACATCGAACGTCGACGATCATATAGACATGACTGAGTATATCGGAAAGCTGTTCTTCTTCCATCGTCAGAATGAAGTTGGCGTTTTAATGTCACTGTCAGTGTAACAAATGGTTCAACTTTATATGCATATAGAGATGAATATAATAACAATATTTCTTTTCAGTTTTACAGCCAAATCATATCAAAACACTGTTTTTTGTTGATTTAAAAGTTAAGCAATGTTATTGATTGGTACTTTGATGGGTAACCATTTTTGAATACCAGGTGATGTGAACAAGCACTTCACCCAGATGTATAAATAGGTGCCAATGGAAGGGGGGGGGTAAAACTGGCGACAGATAGAGATAAGTCTAGCAATATTAGCGCTAACAAGGTAGATTTTAGGGGGACATAAAAATATATTTTGTGAGAGATGAAACAAAACGGAATATTAGTACATGGAATAGTGGATAAGCATGGCAACAAACTAGTAAAAATAAGGACACAAACATCACTAAAGCAGAACCAAGATATTTCGGTCGATTCATACGACCATAATCATTTGGTATTAAATTTTACACCAAATGATTGCGGTCGTATGAATCAACCGAAATATCTTGGTTCTGCTTTAGTGCTATGTTTGTGTATTTATTTTTACTAGTCTGTTGCCATGCTTATCCACTATTCCATATACTAATATTTCATTTATAAATGCACAAAAGTGTCTACTTTCTAAACTAAAGCGTTCATACAACCAGTGCTTAACTCCGGTTTTATAACGTTATAGCATTTATAGGTTTCTTAATCAGTTTTACACGTAAACAAAATAGATAAACAAAATAAAATTAGAAAAACACCTTACTTATAAAATATAACAAGATTTAATTTGTAAGTTTTGAAGCCAAAACAACGCAGATATTGTTTTAAAAATAAATATTTATTTATTTAAAATCAACTTAGTTTCGACAATAGAACGCCTTCGTCAGGTATAGTAATATTTTTTCATTTTTTTTTTTTTTACTTTTTCGTAGCATGGTGTCACTAGAAAAATACGTAAGGTCTTCCAATGACGATTAAAACAAATGTTTTAGTTCAGAGGTTAGCACTGGCATGCGTGCAATGAGTTAGAAATTGTTCCTCAGTGTAAGATTTGCTTAATTTGAAATTTGCAAGTTTTGAAGCCAAAACAATGCAGATATTTAAAAAAATGAAATATTTATTTATTTAAAATCACTTGGTTTCAACGATATAACGTCTTTTTCAAGAATAGTAACATTTTCTTTTTCCTTTTTCGTCATTTGAAAAATAATAGATAATATGAAAGATGGAGTTATCAAATCTTTGTGGAGAACCGCTCTCCAAAAACACATCAAAAGAACTGGTTTGGATAGAGAAAAGAAGAGATTTGCCCTTATTTACTTGTCTCCCCACCCAGGGCAGAGTTAGACACAAGCTCGGTTTTTAATATTGGGAAAATCCAGCTCCCCAAAAAGGGACATTTTGGATTGGGACAAAAATTAAAATTGCCTCAGTCTAGAAGGATCTTTTAACTGATCGACGACAGAACAGATACTACACTTTGATCCCGACCGGAAAAGAACTGGTTTTATTTACTCCTCCCCAGAAGTTAGGCACAAGGCCAGTTTTATCTTACTCCCACAAGTAAGATGTGACCCAAGATCGGGTCGGGAAAGTGGGGTTTGAAAAGCCAGCGCTCGAGAGGTGAGCACTCTGGCCATTTAAAAATTGCCTGGGCAGCCCCGTCGGCATTCCCCGGTAGGGGCGCCTCAGACAGCAAGCAATAAACTTACTCCTCCCCAAAGAGGGGAGGCAAAGTCTGGGAGGGTGCACCTCCTAAAACTGCACAGGACCGGCAACCCCCAATAGACCGACGTAAATCCAGACCCAAAGGCCCAGACAATACCGGTTTATTAGTGGTCTTGTGGTGAGGAGACATGGAAAAATCAAATGATTTGTCACCTGAAGACAGGTTGAAAAAGGGGGAAAGAGGAAGTAAATTTCAGTTATGCTTTTTATATATGTGACCACATGGCTAAAATAATGAATGGTTGACTGCTCTGTCGGCACAAGATTTGAAACTCTACATAATAGAAAAAACAAGCCCCAACAACCTTAAGTGGAATGGATGGCTTGAACCACTTCCATGGCAGGACACTCGTCTGTCGTCGGTTATACTCTCAGAAAGGCTGGTAACCATTTATACACCTGGTTGGAGTGTTTTGTTTACGGCAGATAGGATTTCCAAAGGGTCATCCATACAAGTACTAACCAGGGTCAACATTTCTTAACCTTAGTGAGAACTGGTGTATCAATGACATCTCGCCGTAAGCACTAAAATAAATAGACAAGAAAACATGTTTGGTTGTAAATTAATGAAATCTTTTTGCCATTAAAAAGTTATGGTGTTTTTAGAGATTTTGTTTTTGTTAGTATGCAATAAGAACATGTTATTGGTTGATAAAGGCGGAATTTCCACAAACAGATCTTCTTCGCATGGTCTTCCATCTGTGGAGCACATTACCACGGGACTACTTCTATGCAGATTACAACATGGTCGTCTTCAACTCCAATGTCAGCAGATTATTGTCATAAACCGTCGCCACAATTAATCAAACTTAGTTGATTCCATTAATCATTTTCAATCCTCTCATAAGTTTCTTCATCCCTCAACTGACAATCATTCCATCTCATTAATCTTTTCCCTCGAGTGGCTTTTGGCTTTAATAAGTGGTGATTCATTAGTAAAATCACAAAAAACAATAAACAAAAATTAATCCCCTTTTTTTTATCCCTTAACGACATAGCATACCCATTTTCTACTACACGCGTCCCTGGATTACATAGACACTGGTCCCATGGCGATTTCTGCTTGCAAAAGGATCTTTTCTTATGTTGAGTACTTGAAGTAAGATTGAAAAATAAAACTCAACTGAATGGCAGCAGTAAGCTAGTTCCTTTTATGCCTCTTCCTTAGACTTCAGCCTCACATAAGAAATGTGCATTCTTTGCCTGCCTTAGCCTCGTTTTGGCCAATAACATATACGCTGTGTAATTCCAGTACCAGTGTAATGGGACTCACCCTGCATGTCTCTGTGGTCCATAACAAAACACAGGCGATTCTAAACCTCTTGCTTTGCCGAGTTAGGTATTCACCAGAGTATTCATTCGTTATTGTTTAGTGCTTATAGCTGGACTCCCTTCCTAACCATATAGCCATCTTGGATTTCATTCTTCACAGCTGAAAGCTGACTTCGAATGAATGGAAGAACACGAACATCCATTCATTTAATTATGCAAACCAATTCCACTGGTCGGTCGAGCTGGTTGCATCTTATATTTCTAGAAATTTCCCATTATATTTGCCTTTTCAGGTTGGCCATGGAGCATATAATTAAAAAGATATTTTCCAAAATCTATATCACAAAATATGAGGCACTTACACATAAGAAATATGCATGCCTTACCAAGAAGAAGATTTATAAAAAAAAGTCTTACTCGAAAATTTTATTTCATTCTATGGTCTGAAGCTGGAGTTAAATGTCTGAATACTTGCTGTTCGTATCATTGTTGACATGATAAAGACTGGTGGTATCATATGCCAACAAGTTCATACAGCAGATGTCTGTAGATGACAAGGCCCAAGGTTTGTTAGATTTTCTGAATTATCTTTAGTCATGCAATGTAGATAAATCAATCATAATAAAACGCATTGTGTATCTATTCGTAATATTCCTAATACCAAGAAATGTGTTTATATATGTATGTGTATGTGGGAGACGGTCATTTAAATGTGGCATGAGAGCTAAGTGGTTAGCAGCAGAAAAAAGTTACGGAACCACTGTTTTAAACGAGGTTGGCAATGACATTTTGAAATATGGTTAATAAAGTGCATGAAGGAAAATCGTCGTCGTCGTCGTCGTCGTCGTCGTCATCCAGTTTTGGTACTTAGGGTGCTGCAAGTGTGGTGTGCAACACCACGCAATGATTCATGCCTGTTCTTCAGGGTTGCCATTAGTCAGGTTGCATGCAGTCTTATCACTTCTTATGCACTCGATCCAGGTCTTCCTCACTCTACATAGTGCATGGAATATCAATACATGTTATGGAGTTGATGCAAGGGGTGGCACACTGTACATGGCGGAACCATCTGAGGCGTTGAGCAAGTAAGGCATCCATAATCCCATCAATACCAAGTTTATGATGAAACAGAGTTGAAAGAAGCCCATCTCTCCAGTTTACAGCTGCACATATGCAAAAAGAATAAAAATCACTATAAATCATTAAAGGATAAACAAGTGAGATGAACATTATGAAGTATAGATACAATAATACAATTCTTGTCATATATATATATATATATATATATATATATGTGTGTGTGAAAAATGACAAACAGAAAACATGTTAAAGTGCAGGAGAAAAACAAAAACAAGAGATTTGACCGGTTTCGTTCGTGTTAGCGAACGTCTTCAGAAAAAGTGAAGATTTGGAAATAATTTTATTTTGAAAGGCACACACATGGGAGAAGGAAAAGATGATCCGATTGGACCATATGAGAAGACTTTTAGTGACATTGAAATATGACAAGTGGGTGACACATTCTTCTTTATTTCTTATTCTACTTTTGATATATTTCTTTATCTTTTTTTCTTTTTCACTTTCACACCTACTGAGCTAGTATAGGGGAGGCGCTAGGCGGAGGGGTAAAGGCAGTAAGAGGGAAGAAGACAGAGGAACTAGCTAGGATAAACACACATAGAGTGGGCATGAAATTGATACACCGAACGCGAGCACCCAAAAATTAATCGGAATATATCAGAAATAGATCTGCTAATTTGTCTCATATTATCGTGTACCTTACCCCATATATATATATATATATATATATATATATATATATATATATATATATATGAAATAAAAGATGGCGTTAGTTTTGGCAATAAATACAAATACAAATTTGTTTTGAAGAAAATAAACCTATAGAAATTTTACAAATGTGAGTTTTTTTCTTTAGGGCGTCTTTACCTGCTTTTCTAGTTTTTTTTCTCACAAATCATTGTTATAGAAAATTCAGGATATGTTTGAATACCTTGTTTGTCTTGATAGATGATGAAAATGACATTAAAAAATTAATCTCTTTACGGTTAAATAAAGATATAGTCACTGGAATCTGTATTCTATTGTCTCTCTCTCTTATATATATATAAGTAAAGCGAAATTTTCCTCTGTACTGTTGATGGATATAGCTTTCAGACTAAAAGTTACATAAAACATCTCTTAGTCATTCCTTTCCACCATCTATTGATTCATGTTCTGAAAAATAACGTTTTTACTTTCCAATCATCCTTAAAATTCTTATATTTAATTTTGTTCGATATTTTCTTTTTCAGTAGTCAAATTTACAGGATGGCGGAGGATAGTTTACTCGCTCACTAGAAGTTCTTCCACATCACTCATCTTCACCGTTTGCAAAATTTAATGACACAAAACTTGGTAAGCACTGATTCCTTTTTGTTTTACAACACCATTCTGCAAACTATGGAATATTGTAACTAACTCAATATCAGCAGTATAGCTAAAATAAAAATACCATCAATACAATATTTTTGGTCGATCACAATATTCTATAAATATACTAATTCTTGAATGCATGTCTTACTCTTAATTCTCTCTGTCATCGAACAGACTACCTTTCCGATTTATGTTCCTGGCAATTTTAGTCTTCCATACAGACAAATTTTCATCTTTTATCTGTTTATATTACCTTTTGGAGATAACTTTGGATTCAAATGCAATAGCATTTTTAGCGTATCAAGTTCTCTTTGCAGCTTCTAACTGGTTATTCCATCTGAAATTAACTATTATAAATTTAAAAAATGAATGTAATAAACACATAATTTATTTACCTAATCTCCAGATAAGGTTTTAAAAAGCCAATACACTAGGTGAAGTGAACTCTGGCCTACGAAAAATGCTTTAGCAGCCCTGTCGGCATTTCCCGGTAGAGGCGCCTCAGGCGATATGCAATAAACTTAACCACCAACAACTGCAACTACAGTTACTTATATGGGGTTCCGGGTTGTAAGCAGGAGTTTCTTGGGTTCATCAACAACGTGTATTGACAGGTACGTTGTACTGTTTATTATCTAATCTATCTAATATATGAAGTAGTCACCTTTTCACTTGTATCGTTGACATAACCAACAGCTACATAAAAACAATGTTTCGTCATTCCTTTTCATCCTAAATTTCTCCGGGTTAGAAACAAC
>OY744522.1:147955049-148057549 GCA_963556195.1 Sepiola atlantica
AAAAGTTGTGTGGACATTTATAAATTTTAATTCAGTAATATTTCTTAAAATAGTTAATAAGTTCTATAATTTATTTATAAAAATTCTAATTCACTTGAGGGTAATATAATATGAACCTGACTTTTATCTATTTGTATTTCTAATCATTAATCATCAGCTCTAATTATTAATCTACATTTTCCTGAATTAAAACATATATTTTCACTGACCGTCCTTTGTTGTTTCACTCAGTTATTTCCTTTTTTCTTCAGGGGTTTTAGTCATCTTATTCCTTATTCTATTTTCCTTTGTTACATTATACTTTATATTCGTAAAATTTCGTTTTTGCTTTGTTTTTACAAATATTTGAGTGTTAGCCGAAACAATTGTATACTGAATAAAAAGGTTTTATGAAATGACGTGAATCTGTCCTATATGACATTGATATAGTATGAATTTACATAAAAATATTGAATAAAGCAGAGCCCTGGCTTTACACTATTGAGCTATTATAATTACTTTATGTTATAAAATTCATATTTGAATATATAGAAAAAATTCTAAATATAAATTTAAAAAATACACACACACACACATATATATACACACATATATATGTGTGTGTGTATTTTTTAAATTTATATTTTATTTAAAATTGTTTCATATATATACACGCATATATATATATATAGAGAGAGAGAGAGAGAGAGAGAGACACACACACACACATATATGTATATACAAATATACATACACACATATATATACACACATATACACATATATATATACATATATATACACACGAACGCATATATGTATATATATATATACATATACGCATATATATACACACCTATATATATATATATATATATATATACATACCCACACATATATATATATATATATATATATATATATATATATATATATATATATATATATATATATATATATATATATGTCGAAAGCTTTAGAGAAATGGCCGAATTACGAACAATCAGCAAAATACTGTATGGACTGCCGCCTGAAACCCGAAAGATTGCTCGACGCCTTGAAAACCTTTAAAAAGAAGTTGTGCAAACGTGAAAATTTCGTGTTGTTCAACAAAGCCTGTTTGAGTAATAACTTGCTGCCAAAATATAATTATATATATATATATATATATATATATATATATATACATACACACATATATATATACATACACACACACATATATATATATATATTCACACACACACACGCACATATATATATATATATATATATATATATATATATATATATATATATATATATATATATATATATATATATATGTGTGTGTGTGTGTATTTGTGTGCGAGCATGTGTGTGAATATATGTATGTATGGACAGGGGCTGACCCGCATGTATGCTCGCAGGCCCACCTGCGTACATGGACCACGACTAACCAAACACGCACACACACGTAACCAGGCAGAGTGCTGACAAAGTCATAAAATTTGAAGAACAAAATGTACTCAACCACAGTACACGAAGATGACCGGAAAGATAAAAAGTCAAAATCACACAAATTTGAAAAAACACATAATTTTGACCCAGAGAAGCAAAATCTATGAAAACACATACACACGCGCACACACACACATACGCGAGCGCACATGCGCAGAAACATCAAACTGTTAAAAATAAAAACATTTTGTCAAATGGAGAAAGTATCGGAAGTGAGCTGCACAAGGTTTGAAATGCGTTATAAAATCACAAAATTATAAAATGATAAAATAATAAAATAACAAACAATTGTTGAAAAAAGTTTTGTACCTACGTTGGTAGCCTAACATCTTCAAATATATATATATATATATATATATATATATATATATATATATATATATATATATATAGGAAGAGAAAGATGAAGGTAATCCGACGTGATGGTAAAATGAAAAAGGAAAACCAAAAACTGGATGTTTTTTATGTGTACATCAACGTTTCGTCTTTATTTATAAGACTTCATCAGGATGATGATATAGGAAAAGATATTATGCAAGCACAGATACATGTAGGGTAGACATGTTGGGAAGAAAAATAAAATAAAATGAAAAATAATGGCAGCGTCTTGCTGGACGTCCGTACTTGTTAGAGAATGAAAATGAGTGGGAGAAAAAGGGGAAGGGTGGAGGGAGCAAGGACTACTGTGGCTGGCGATGAGAGAAAGAGGTGGGGGATGAGCAGGGGTAAAATGGATGGCAGAGAGAGATTGGAGGAAGAGGGGGAGGGGGTATTTGACCAGATGGCTGTGGTCGAGATTGAAGGGGAAGAGTGAGTTGGAATGTTTGTGTGTGGGGGGTGTATGCAGGGAAAATGGGGATGGGTAGAGAGGGAGGGGGGGGGGCTGTGATTTTGGTGGATGGGCGAAAGTTATGGTCTTAGAGAGCGTTTGGAGAAAATGAGGGAATTTAAGAAGAGGTATGGGAGAAAATAGATGAGAGGGGGAAGAGGGAGGATTTGTCGTGATAGGGTGTGAAATATTTGAAATATTTGGAAAATGATAGCAATGAGTGAGGGATTGGAGTGGGTGGGGGAGGGGGGTGATTGAAAGGGTGGGTGAGGAATATTTGAAATATTTGGAACATGAGAAAGTTTATTTGGACTGTAGTATTAAAAATGTGAGGGAAAAAAGTGAGGAAAAATAAGAGAAGATTCAGGGAGAAGAGGGAAGGGTGTGGGTGAATGGAAGAGTGTCATAAGGTTAGAGATGAAAATAAAAGTTAGCCATGATCAGGCAAAAGACTTTGTTCTGTGAGGATGATCTTGCTTATTAAGGGTGATAGGTTAAAGAAACCATTTCGCTGCTTATATATATATATATTGTTGTGACTTTTAAGGGCCGATAATAAATAAGACAAAACGATGGTATATTTACAAGAGTGTGTATTTATGGAAATACAGAATAGTATTTTACAGAAAACTGCTCTGGGACAACGTCGAGACTTCGTTGTAATCTCCTCTATACATAGTATTTGGCAGAGTCGATATGTTCATGAAATAGGGTAGATAATTATCACACCATATCCCCCTTTTGACGTTGCTCTATATGTGGTCAATACTTTTTTTAATGGTTTATTTCAATGAAATCCGTAATCTTAGGCTTTCTTTTTGGTCTTTGTTGTTCAGAAACTGTTTGCGGTATTGGTATTTCAAATATGTTGGACACGACATCCATTAATTCGTCTTCCAGTGTATTATTCTCGCCAACATCTGAATATCGTTTCTTCATTTGGTTCATGTGTCTTTTGTGGGTAAAGTTTGGTTCCTTTTACCATGTAAATCATGTTTAATCCATTGATCCACTATCCCTGTTTCCCAGTAGAATTTATTGTTTTTGAACATCCGAAAAAAAGCTTTTTCTCCAACTTTGAAGAGCCCTTTTGTGACTTTTCACGTCCTAGTTTTGTATGGGTTAGTAATAGTATATCAAATACGGTCTTAACTTCCTTGCAAACATTGCTTCTGATGGCGTCATGGAAGATGGAACATTGTTATTTAGGATCATCCTATATACCGGCAAGAATTCTTGAATGTCTTTTTTAGTAGATATACTCCTCACTTTCTTAAGCGCTCTTTTGAACGTATCCACGAACCGTTCTGCCTTATCATTGCTTCTTACATGGTAAGGCGCGATTGTGATATACGCCACTACAAAAGTTATATAGAATATTTAAAATTCACTAGACGTGAATTGCGTTCCGTTGTCCGATACAATACAGTTAACGACCCTGAAATGGGAGAACAATTTATGTAAAAAATTAATAGTTACTTCTGTAGTTGGTTTCTTACATTTTAATATTTCCGACCATTTTTGAGAAACTGTCCACCATCGAGTGGGCCAACAAAATCTATGTGAATCATAGACTATGTCGGTCAGTTTTCAGCTAAGGTCTGAACTTTATAATGTATTTGTTTATGCTTGTCCAATACACTTAACTTCTCATGAGACTTTTCATTCTCGAAAAGCCAGGGTGACCGACATGAAATCTTTTAGTACTCTTTTCTTTGCAGGAATAACCACTCGATCGCAATACATAACTACTTCATCACAGATTGAATACATGTCTGAGATTTGTCGGTGTTTATCTTAGCTTTTTATGTTTTTTTTTTAAATCGTCGTATAACGCCTTTTTTATTTCTTCAGGTGTTACCGGAAGCTCTCTAATGGCGATAAACAATGTATTTTTTACAAGGCAATCCCTGAATTTTGAATTTTATAATTGTAATTGAGAATAATTTTTTCAAATGACCCTTTTGCTTTTTTTAATTGCTCATTAAGAGGCGTTCACAAATTGTGCATGTTTGGAATTAACACATTGTAATAAACCAAGAAAACTTTGTAGTGACGATACGTTTTCTGGAGTTGCCATATATTTTAGCGCACTCTATCGCTCTGGGTCTGGTCTTCTATCATCTTTGAACAAAATATTTTTATTTTTCCCATGAAAAAATCGCATTTTCCTTCCTTCAATTTAAGTCCTGGATTCTTTTAAATACTTTGTGTACATTCGATTTGTATTGCTCGGTGTTTTTACTGATCACGAGAATGTCATCTAGGTAGGCAAATTCTAGTCCGCTAAGCAATGTATCCATTACTTGTTGAGAAATGGCTGGTGCAACGTTAACCCAAAATGGTAATTTTTCGAATTTTCACAAACCCCTATTGTTATTTATACAAAGTAGCTTTGAGCACTCCTCGTTGACAAGTATTTGTAGATAAGCATCGCTTAAATCAACTTTTGAAAACTATTTTCCTGCATTGAGTTTAGCGAATATCTCTTCTGGCAAGACAAAAAGAGAAGTGATAATCCTTTTGCACCTGATTCAATCCTGTGGAGAAATCTACACAAAAACGGATCTCATTACCCTTTTTTTACATAGACTGTAGGCGAAGCATACTTGCTGTATTCTACTTTCGATAACACATCCATTTTTTCGAGTTTATTTTATTTAATGACGCGAATAGAACATTTCTTTTCTTTAAAAAAAAACTGATTGAATATTTGGTTTTAATTCAAACTTGGCAGTCATGTTTTTAAATCTTCCCAGTTCATCAGAAAAAACTTTTAAAAAGCTTTCTTTTAATTATTTCTTTAGTCCATCTGCTTCGGCATTTGAAGTTTCCATATTTTGAGAGAAGGAATTTGTAGGCATATCTCATAATTGAAACTTCTCCATTCAGTTCTTACCAAAAATGTTGTTTGAGTTGTTAATCACAATCATTTTCAATTTCAAAGTTTTTCCTTTGAATATAACTTCAGCTATTACCTTGCCCTCAAATTTTATTTGTTCTTCAGTTACGCTTTTGACTACGTTTTTTTAGTTCTCATCAAAGTTAGTTTCCCAATTTTTTTTCCACGTTTGAAGATTTATTATCGACAAATCGGAGCCAGAATCAAGTTGAAATTCTATATTTTTTATTCAATATTCTTACTTGCACAAATTTCTGATATTTTCAACTTCGTCACTTTTAGCAATTTTAATGAAGCTTTTTTATTTTATTTTTAACTTTGCAGTGTGTACTTTTGTGTCCCATGCAATCACAATAAAAACACTATTTCATTTTATATGGACGATCTTTGTACCAATGCAATTGTCCACAACTAAAACACGGTTTAGGATGCAAATTATTTTTCCTTTGTTTATCAAATTTAGCTGGTTAATTAATTTCCTTTTTGTTACATATTTTTCTAATATGTGACACTCCGCTCTGTTCAATGTCTCCTGAATCTGTGAACACTAATAAAATGTTGGCAGTCCTCTGCAATATGTTGAAATGTGAAACCAGGTTCATTCTCTAGTTTATTAAGAACCCTTCTTCTTATTTCTGCATCTGTATTCGATACTAAACCTTGTGAAAAAATAATGCATTTAAAATTGTTAGCACTCAACTCTAACAACTTGAAATCATCGCAGTATTTGTTAACTATGCTAGCGAAAGTAGTGTAGTCTTTATCTTCTTTCCTTGTGAGATTCATACATTTCCACCTTTTGTGAAAATAGACATTTTAGGGCTAAACAATTTAGTTTGTACCACTTCAACAAATGTAATGTCACTGTTTTTTTGTGGTAATATACAATTGACCAATTTGGTATGCTCAACCGTACCCAATTTTCTTAATAGCAAGCGAACATTTAAAAAATCGGTCCAATTAGCACAGTCCGTATTATAAAGGTGCTCGTATCATCTGAAATATGAAGCAAATGTAATTTAATTTCAGGGTCGTAATTAAAATTATTGATAGCGCTTCAAATAGCGTTTTGTGAAAATGCACTTTCATTTTCACAATTTCGACCCCTATCCCATAACTCGCATATTTTTTTTCTGTTCCTGGTGGGCATGAAGAAACATTTCCTCAACTTTTTTCATTTATTCCAGTTGCCTGTCTTGGAATTTATTTTTCAATCGAAGCTGTTGCTCTTGCTGGTGTTTAATAATTTCCAAAATAGCGCTTTGAAATTCCTCCATGTTTTTGTCACTTAAAATAGGCGACTGACTTTTTTGTATATATATATATATATATATATATATATATATATATATTTTACAGTCGTAGCTTTGCTCGCTGGAAGATAAATTCTTACCTTCTTAGCGAAGAAAAAAATAAGCTCGTTCAAACTTATTTTCGTGTTCCTGATTAAGCAATGAAAATAAAAACGAAAACAAATCAACATACTTTTTTGTTGGGTTTTCTTTTCTTTTTTCCGTGGTCGAACGATTTAAATTTCAAAACCTTGATTTGAAATCTTTTTTGTCCTACTCAAGATTAAACTTTTTTCTTTTAATTCTATTTTCTGACATTGGAGTCGTTTTCCCCCTTTGCAGCTTTAGCACAACTTCTATGTTAAAAAATGTATGGCTTTAACTTCTCTCTGTATTGTAATTAACAAATTCTTCCGAGCATACCACCTAAGTCTGTTTTTCGAAAATCCAACATCGCCAGTTGTAGTAATGGTTATGTTGTATCTGATATAAGTCCAATTTTTCGTTGCCAGTATTTTGTGCAACATATGTCCGGGTTATTTTGTGTCCGAATAAGTCTGAATATTCGTCGACAGTGTTGTGTGCAACTTAAGTCCAGGTTATGTTGGTCCGAATAAGTCCGAGTTCCGTGTCACCAATGTTGAAGGGCTGATAATAATCAAGACAACACGGTGGTATATTTACAAGAGTGTATTTACAGAAGTACAGAATCGTATATTACAGAAAGACTGCTCCGAAACTGCACCAAGACTTCGTCGTAATCTCCTTTATGCATAGTGTCTGGAAGAGTCCATATATTCACGAAATAGGGTGGATCACCATCACACCATAATATATATATATATATATAATATATATATATATATATATATATATATATATATATATATATATATATATATATAATGTGTCCGTGTGTGGTTCAAATTGTTTCAGTTGCAATTGCTGTAAACTCATCGTTTCTGGTCACTGATAACAGTTATGCAACATTTTATTACCAATGCTTAGTAATATTCAAAATAGAATTATATATTTGCCAACTAATTTCAGGTTCAAACGATAGTTCATCATTTTTATTGAGTCTAAAAACTCAATAAAAATGACGAACTATCGTTTGGACCTGAAATTAGTAGGCAAATATATAATTCTATTAAATATAATATTGATCCATTTATTAATGAATAAACTTTATTTTTATTCTTGCTTTGGTTTGATCAAAACTTAAAAACTGCTTTAAATAACTTAGAAATACTGGGCTAATAAATTGATTTTTGAAATTCATGTCTTCCATAAATCATGTTTCGTATGGTTTTACACCTATGCATGGAATATATTTATATGAATTCGTCATATCTTATTCATCTTTTAATCTTGTAGATAAAGATGAATATGGATTGAGTTAGTGTTTTTTATTCTGGCTTTTATTTAATATAATACATACAAACAAAATCCCCACTCCCACCCGGTTATATTAGATGTAAAGTCACCAGAAGAGTGGAAAGGCTCTAGCCAATCAGCGATGAACACCAGTCACTCTTTGGGAAGCATCTTTTTTATATTTTTATTTTACTATTCGATCACTTCTTATCAAAGCCAAGAGAGAGTAGAAAGTGGATCTTAGATTGGCAGCCTTGTAACTCTCACTTTCCTTAATTTGTCCTTTAATCCTTGCATTCCATGAGCGATGTTACTGACAAAGGGGGAATAATTGCTGTTTTATGGGTCGGAATCTATTCATCTAACACTTATTGTTGGCTAGTCTTTTACCTTGAAGTAGTAATTTTTTTTAGCTCCTTACATCAAGTGGCTTCATGCCTTGTTTGGAACGATTTCCATAAAACAAGTCACTCGAGGATTAGAGTCGGACGAAAGATGAGGAACACTATGGGAGTACTAACATTGATCAATGGTGTTAACTGTGTTTGATTATTTATGACAAGTATTCGTTGACATTAGATTTGAATTGCTAATCCAAAGACTTAAAGAAACGATGATGAGACATAGTTCCTTCTCTCTCTGCTCACATTTCGGAAGGAGAGTTTTGAAATCAAACATGCTTCCATCTGAGGAATCTTTAGCGAGTGCATAATCAAAAGGGATGAAATTGATAACCCCCCTAATGGTCTAATGACTAAAAGTAAATATTCAAAGCCTTCTCTTACTAAATAGAGATATGCATGTGGTCCAACCACCTGTCAATGTGAAAATGTTATTCTAACCATGGACCATGCTTTTATCTGTCTCATAACTATCAAATACTGCAGCTCTGGCGGCATATAACAGCACAACTATGGCCGGCATAAATGTGCTGACAAACATAATTTGAAAATATCATCTTTGAAGACACAAAGAGAAGAAGAATTATATTTAAACGTTGCAAAGTGTTCAGTGGCAGAGAGAGTTAATTGATTTATGATCGTCTGAGGAGTCCCTAGCAGAGAATGATGACGAATCTGTTTCAGGCTATTTCTGCACCTGACCAGAGTGCCCACCTCAAGGGAGCTGGTTTTCCCCACTTCCCGGCCTTGATACACTTAGAAGAAAGTAAATGCCAACAGATTTCTTTTTTTACAACAGCCTGTAGATATGAGAAGCTCCCAGCTGATTATCAAACCCATGCAACACTGCAAATATGGCAGCATAGAACAGCACAGCTATGGCTGGTGTAGACACACTCAAAAGCATAATTTGAAAATATAATCTTTTGAAAACATAAAAATAAAAGCCTCAAAATATTTGTATATGAATAACTTGCATCAATATAGTTTGGGATTTGAAATGATGTCTCAACCGAATTTTGAATAGTTTTCAAAATTCTGTCTTAAACATGTTTTTATTTCATTAAATCTTGACTGAAACATTTCCATGACCCATTTGTCTTCTCATACATCATGTAACATCTCTACTATATATGTGATGTCTGTCTTTCTGTCAGAGGATGAAATTGAAAACAAAGCCCTATACCAAGATCGAACACAAATCCCGATTACTATGTACACAAATTTCCCCCTCAGGCCAGTGTGGGCTGGCATTTGAGACGTCTGCTCTATCTTAAATCTAGTTAGGAAAGATACTGAGCTTCTGCTTCTCGCTCATGACGTTACAGTCGCATAAGACCCATTCTTTTCTATTGTCTCTTCATATAAAAAAATCATAGATTCGATATGTATATATATATCCTTTATATAAAGACTAGCGGGGCTACCCGGCGTTGCTCGGGGTCATAAAAACATATATTTGAAGAAAGATCGTGTGTGTAACATCTTTATATTCAAACTTCTATGTCCGCCCCCTCTCTCTATAGCCGTCTCTTTATCTGCTACCTTTCTCATCCCTGGTCGCCTCATTTCGCCGCTACTTTCTAATTTTGCCTTTTGCAAAAGCTGTTTCTTCCCCACCATTTCTCCTATTGCCCAGGGTAATAGTATGACATATTTCTATAAAAAGTAACACCTCTATCTGCGCCTTCTATATAGGTACTTATCTCCACCCCGGTGTTCATACTATATACGTATCTATCATCACCCCGGTGCGCATACTATATACGTACCTATCGCCGCCCCAGTGCACATACTATATACGTACCTATCGCCGCCCCGGTGCAGATACTATTTAAGTACCTATCGCCGCCCCGTTGCGAATGCGAAATAGTACCTATCGTTGCCCCGGTGTGAATGCTAAATACATACCTATTGCGCCCCGGTGTGCATGCTACATAAGTACCTATCGCTGCCCTAGTGCGAATACTAAAGACATACCAATTGCGCCCCGGTGTGCATGCTACATAAGTACCTATCGCTGCCCTAGTGCGAATAATTAATATGTACATATTGCCGCTTTGGTGTGAATGCTAAATACGTACCTATAGCCGGCCCAGTGCGAATGCTAAATACGTACCTATAGCCGCCCTGGAGCGAATGCTAAATACGTACCTATAGCCGCCCCGGTGCGAATGCTAATTACGTACCTATCACCACCACGGTGCGAATGCGAAATACATACCTTTCGCCGCCCCGGTGCGCGTGCTATATATGTACTGATCGCTGCTGCAGAGCGCATGCTATGTACGTACTTATTGCTGCCCATGTGTACATGCTATATACGTAGCTATCGCCACCCCTGAATTCTGAATACGTACCTATCGCCGCCCTGGTGTGGAAGCTAAATACGTACATATCGCCGCCCCGGTGCGAATGCTAAATACATACCTATCGCCGCCCCTGTGTGAATTCTAAATACGTACCTATCGCCGCCCCAATGTGAATTCTAAATACGTACCTATCGCCGCCCCGGTGCGGAAGCTAAATACGTACATATCGCCACCCCGGTGCGAATGCTAAATACATACCTATCGCTGCCCCGGTGTGAATGCTAAATACATACCTATCGCCGCCCCGGTGTGAATGCTAAATACATACCTCTCGCCGCCCCGGTGTGAATTTTAAATATGTACCTTTCGCCGCCTCTGTGTGGTGCTATATACGTACCTATCGCCGCCCCGGTGCGCGTACTATATATGAACCGATCGCTGCCTCAGTGCGCATGCTAAATACATACCTATCACTGCCCCGGTGTGCATACTATATACGTACTTATTACCGCCCATGTGCACATGCTATATAAGTACCTATCACCACCGCTGAATGCTAAATAAGTACATATCGCCGCCCCGGTGTGAAGCTAAATACGTACATATCGCCGCCCCTAAATTTGGGCAGACCCCTAAAAAATTTGGCCTGACCCCTAAAATTTTCCCCGTCCCCTAAATCTCTCCAGCCCCCTAATTGTTCACTCTCCCCAACCATGAGAAATATTTTGACTTCAAAACAAAAAAAAACAAAAAAATTTGGCCTGACCCCTAAAAAGTTCCGCCTGACCCCTAAAATTTTCCCGACCCTAAATGTCTCCAGCCCCCTAATTTTTCACTCTCCCCCAACCATGAGAAATATTTTGAGTTCAAAACCAAAAAAAAGAAAAAATTTGGCCTGATCCCTAAAAAGTTCGTCGTGACCCCTAAAATTTTCCCCGACCCCTGAATCTCTCCAGCCCCCTAATTTTTCACTCTCCCCCAACGATGAGAAATATTTTGACTTCAAAACAAAAAAAAACAAAAAAATTTGGCCTGACCCCTAAAAAGTTCCGCCTGACCCCTAAAATTTTCCCGACCCTAAATGTCTCCAGCCCCCTAATTTTTCACTCTCCCCCAACCATGAGAAATATTTTGAGTTCAAAACCAAAAAAAAAGAAAAAAATTTGGCCTGACCCCTAAAAAGTTCGTCCTGACCCCTAAAATTTTCCCCGACCCCTGAATCTCTCCAGCCCCCTAATTTTTCACTCTCCCCCAACCATGAGATATATTTTGACTTCAAAACAAAAAAAAAGAAAAAAATTTGGCTTGACCCCTAAAAAGTTCGGCCTGACCCCTAAAATTTTCCCCGACCCCTCAATCTCTCTAGCCCCCTAATTTTTCACTCTCCCCCAACCATGAGAAATATTTTGAGTTCAAAACAAAAAAAAACAAAAAAATTTGACCTGACCCCTGAAAAGTTTCGCCTGACCCCTAAAATTTTCCCGACCCTAAATCTCTCCAGCCCCCTAATTTTTCACTCTCCCCCAACCATGAGAAATATTTTGAGTTCAAAACCAAAAAAAAGAAAAAAATTTGGCCTGACCCCTAAAAAGTTCGGCCTAACACCTAAAATTTTCCCCGACCCCTGAATCTCGCCAGCCCCTTAATTTTTCACTCTCCCCCAACGATGAGAAATATTTTGACTTCAAAACAAAAAAAAAAAAAAAAAAAATTTGGCCTGACCCCTAAAAAGTTCCGCCTGACCCCTAACATTTTCCCGACCCCTAAATCTCTCCAGCCCCCTAATTTTTCACTCTCCCCCAAACATGAGAAATATTTTGAGTTCAAAACAAAAAAAAAAGAAAAAAATTTGGCCTGACCCCTAAAAAGTTCGTCCTGACCCCTAAAATTTTCCCCGACCCCTGAATCTCTCCAGCCCCCTAATTTTTCACTCTCCCCCAACGATGAGAAATATTTTGACTTCAAAACAAAAAAAAACAAAAAAATTTGGCCTGACCCCTAAAAAGTTCCGCCTGACCCCTAAAACTTTCCCCGACCCCTAAATCTCTCCAGCCCCCTAATTTTTAACTCTCCCCCAACCATGAGAAATATTTTGACTTCAAAACAAAAATAAAACAAAAAAATTTGGCCTGACCCCTTAAAAGTTCGGCCTGACCCCTAAAATTTCCCCCGACCCCTCAATCTCTCCAGCTCCCTAATTTTTCACTCCCGCAACCCTGAGAAATGTTTTCAGTTCAAAACAAAAAAAAAGAACAAAATTTGGCCTGACCCCTAAAAAGTCCGGCCTGACCCCTAAAATTTTCCCCGACCCCTTATTCTCTCCAGCCCCCCTATCCCAACTTATTTTTCACTCTTCTTCAACCCTGAGAAATATTTTGAGTTCAAAACAAAAAATGTATATAGAGTTGTTCTGACTCAACGGGTCACTGTAAACGTGTACTTGTTAAACTCTTCTTCTTTTCTTTTTTTGTACATATATAGAGTGGTTATGACTCAACGGGTCACTGTAAGCGTGTACTTGTTACATTCTTCTTTTTTCTTTTTTTATACAGATATAGAGTGGTTATGACTCAACGGGTCACTGTAAACGTTTACTTGTTAAATTCTTCTTTTTTCTTTTTTATACATATATAGAGTGGTTATGACTCAACGGGTCACTGTAAACGTGTTCGTGTTAAATTCCCCTTTTTTCTTTTTTCTATACATATATAGAGTGGTTATGACTCAACGGGTCACTGTAAACGTTTACTTGTTAAATTCTTTTTTTCTTTTTTTATACATATATAGAGTGGTTATGACTCAACGGGTCACTGTAAGCGTGTACTTGTTACATTCTTCTTTTTTCTTTTTTTATACATATATAGAGTGGTTATGACTCAACGGGTCACTGTAAACGTTTACTTGTTAAATTCTTCTTTTTTCTTTTTTATACATATATAGAGTGGTTATAACTCAACGGGTCACTGTAAACGTGTTCGTGTTAAATTCCTCTTTTTTTCTTTTTTCTATACATATATAGAGTGGTTATGACTCAACGGGTCACTGTAAGCGTTTACTTGTTAAATTCTTCTTTTTTTCTTTTTCTATACATATATAGAGTGGTTATGACTCAACGGGTCACTGTAAACGTTTACTTGTTAAATTCTTCTTTTTTTCTTTTTTTATACATATATAGAGTGGTTATGACTCAACGGGTCACTGTAAGCGTGTACTTGTTACATTCTTCTTTTTTCTTTTTTTATACATATATAGAGTGGTTATGACTCAACGGGTCACTGTAAGCGTGTACTTGTTAAATTCTTCTTTTTTCTTTTTTTATAAATATATAGAGTGGTTATGACTCAACGGGTCACTGTAAACGTGTTCGTGTTAAATTCCTCTTTTTTTC
This sequence comes from Sepiola atlantica, assembly GCA_963556195.1. Lineage (NCBI taxonomy): Eukaryota > Metazoa > Mollusca > Cephalopoda > Sepiida > Sepiolidae > Sepiola > Sepiola atlantica. Next base: position 147,969,030 of record OY744522.1, read on the forward strand.
TTTTTTCTATACATATATAGAGTGGTTATGACTCAACGGGTCACTGTAAACGTTTACTTGTTAAATTCTTCTTTTTTTCTTTTTCTATACATATATAGAGTGGTTATGACTCAACGGGTCACTGTAAACGTTTACTTGTTAAATTCTTCTTTTTTTCTTTTTTTATACAGATATAGAGTGGTTATGAATCAACGGGTCACTGTAAGCGTGTATTTGTTACATTCTTCTTTTTTCTTTTTTTATACATATATAGAGTGGTTATGACTCAACGGGTCACTGTAAACGTTTACTTGTTAAATTCTTCTTTTTTCTTTTTTATACATGTATAGAGTGGTTATGACTCAACGGGTCACTGTAAACGTGTTCGTGTTAAATTCCTCTTTTTTTCTTTTTTCTATACATATATAGAGTGGTTATGACTCAACGGGTCACTGTAAACGTTTACTTGTTAAATTCTTCTTTTTTTCTTTTTCTATACATATATAGAGTGGTTATGACTCAACGGGTCACTGTAAACGTTTACTTGTTAAATTCTTCTTTTTTTCTTTTTTTATACATATATAGAGTGGTTATGACTCAACGGGTCACTGTAAGCGTGTACTTGTTACATTCTTCTTTTTTCTTTTTTTATACATATATAGAGTGGTTATGACTCAACGGGTCACTGTAAACGTTTACTTGTTAAATTCTTCTTTTTTCTTTTTTATACATATATAGAGTGGTTATGACTCAACGGGTCACTGTAAACGTTTACTTGTTAAATTCTTCTTTTTTTCTTTTTTTATACATATATAGAGTGGTTATGACTCAACGGGTCACTGTAAGCGTGTACTTGTTACATTCTTCTTTTTTCTTTTTTTATACATATATAGAGTGGTTATGACTCAACGGGTCACTGTAAACGTTTACTTGTTAAATTCTTTTTTCTTTTTTATACATATATAGAGTGGTTATGACTCAACGGGTCACTGTAAACGTGTTTGTGTTAAATTCCTCTTTTTTTCTTTTTTCTATACATATATAGAGTGGTTATGACTCAACGGGTCACTGTAAACGTTTACTTGTTAAATTCTTCTTTTTTTCTTTTTTTATACAGATATAGAGTGGTTATGACTCAACGGGTCACTGTAAGCGTGTACTTGTTACATTCTTCTTTTTTCTTTTTTTATACATATATAGAGTGGTTATGACTCAACGGGTCACTGTAAACGTTTACTTGTTAAATTCTTCTTTTTTCTTTTTTATACATATATAGAGTGGTTATGACTCAACGGGTCACTGTAAACGTGTTCGTGTTAAATTCCTCTTTTTTCTTTTTTCTATACATATATAGAGTGGTTATGACTCAACGGGTCACTGTAAACGTTTACTTGTTAAATTCTTCTTTTTTTCTTTTTCTATACATATATAGAGTGGTTATGACTCAACGGGTCACTGTAAACGTTTACTTGTTAAATTCTTCTTTTTTTCTTTTTTTATACATATATAGAGTGGTTATGACTCAACGGGTCACTGTAAGCGTGTACTTGTTACATTCTTCTTTTTTCTTTTTTTATACATATATAGAGTGGTTATGACTCAACGGGTCACTGTAAACGTTTACTTGTTAAATTCTTCTTTTTTCTTTTTTATACATATATAGAGTTGTTATGACTCAACGGGTCACTGTAAACGTTTACTTGTTAAATTCTTCTTTTTTTCTTTTTTTATACATATATAGAGTGGTTATGACTCAACGGGTCACTGTAAGCGTGTACTTGTTACATTCTTCTTTTTTCTTTTTTTATACATATATAGAGTGGTTATGACTCAACGGGTCACTGTAAACGTTTACTTGTTAAATTCTTCTTTTTTCTTTTTTATACATATATAGAGTGGTTATGACTCAACGGGTCACTGTAAACGTGTTCGTGTTAAATTCCTCTTTTTTTCTTTTTTCTATACATATATAGAGTGGTTATGACTCAACGGGTCACTGTAAACGTGTTCGTGTTAAATTCCTCTTTTTTTCTTTTTTCTATACATATATAGAGTGGTTATGACTCAACGGGTCACTGTAAACGTTTACTTGTTAAATTCTTTTTTTCTTTTTCTATACATATATAGAGTGGTTATGACTCAACGGGTCACTGTAAACGTTTACTTGTTAAATTCTTCTTTTTTTCTTTTTTTATACAGATATAGAGTGGTTATGACTCAACGGGTCACTGTAAGCGTGTACTTGTTACATTCTTCTTTTTTCTTTTTTTATACATATATAGAGTGGTTATGACTCAACGGGTCACTGTAAACGTTTACTTGTTAAATTCTTCTTTTTTCTTTTTTATACATATATAGAGTTGTTATGACTCAACGGGTCACTGTAAACGTTTACTTGTTAAATTCTTCTTTTTTTCTTTTTTTATACATATATAGAGTGGTTATGACTCAACGGGTCACTGTAAGCGTGTACTTGTTACATTCTTCTTTTTTCTTTTTTTATACATATATAGAGTGGTTATGACTCAACGGGTCACTGTAAACGTTTACTTGTTAAATTCTTCTTTTTTCTTTTTTATACATATATAGAGTGGTTATGACTCAACGGGTCACTGTAAACGTCTTTGTGTTAAATTCCTCTTTTTTTCTTTTTTCTATACATATATCGAGTGGTTATGACTCAACGGGTCACTGTAAACGTTTACTTGTTAATTTCTTCTTTTTTTCTTTTTCTATACATATATAGAGTGGTTATGACTCAACGGGTCACTGTAAACGTTTACTTGTTAAATTCTTCTTTTTTTCTTTTTTTATACAGATATAGAGTGGTTATGACTCAACGGGTCACTGTAAGCGTGTACTTGTTACATTCTTCTTTTTTCTTTTTTTATACATATATAGAGTGGTTATGACTCAACGGGTCACTGTAAACGTTTACTTGTTAATTTCTTCTTTTTTTCTTTTTCTATACATATATAGAGTGGTTATGACTCAACGGGTCACTGTAAACGTTTACTTGTTAAATTCTTCTTTTTTTCTTTTTTTATACAGATATAGAGTGGTTATGACTCAACGGGTCACTGTAAGCGTGTACTTGTTACATTCTTCTTTTTTCTTTTTTTATACATATATAGAGTGGTTATGACTCAACGGGTCACTGTAAACGTTTACTTGTTAAATTCTTCTTTTTTCTTTTTTATACATATATAGAGTGGTTATGACTCAACGGGTCACTGTAAACGTTTACTTGTTAAATTCTTCTTTTTTTCTTTTTTCTATACATATATAGAGTGGTTATGACTCAACGGGTCACTGTAAACGTTTACTTGTTAAATTCTTCTTTTTTTCTTTTTCTATACATATATAGAGTGGTTATGACTCAACGGGTCACTGTAAACGTTTACTTGTTAAATTCTTCTTTTTTTCTTTTTTTATACAGATATAGAGTGGTTATGACTCAACGGGTCACTGTAAGCGTGTATTTGTTACATTCTTCTTTTTTCTTTTTTTATACATATATAGAGTGGTTATGACTCAACGGGTCACTGTAAACGTTTACTTGTTAAATTCTTCTTTTTTCTTTTTTATACATGTATAGAGTGGTTATGACTCAACGGGTCACTGTAAACGTGTTCGTGTTAAATTCCTCTTTTTTTCTTTTTTCTATACATATATAGAGTGGTTATGACTCAACGGGTCACTGTAAACGTTTACTTGTTAAATTCTTCTTTTTTTCTTTTTCTATACATATATAGAGTGGTTATGACTCAACGGGTCAGTGTAAACGTTTACTTGTTAAATTCTTCTTTTTTTCTTTTTTTATACATATATAGAGTGGTTATGACTCAACGGGTCACTGTAAGCGTGTACTTGTTACATTCTTCTTTTTTCTTTTTTTATACATATATAGAGTGGTTATGACTCAACGGGTCACTGTAAACGTTTACTTGTTAAATTCTTCTTTTTTCTTTTTTATACATATATAGAGTTGTTATGACTCAACGGGTCACTGTAAACGTTTACTTGTTAAATTCTTCTTTTTTTCTTTTTTTATACATATATAGAGTGGTTATGACTCAACGGGTCACTGTAAGCGTGTACTTGTTACATTCTTCTTTTTTCTTTTTTTATACATATATAGAGTGGTTATGACTCAACGGGTCACTGTAAACGTTTACTTGTTAAATTCTTTTTTCTTCTTTATACATATATAGAGTGGTTATGACTCAACGGGTCACTGTAAACGTGTTTGTGTTAAATTCCTCTTTTTTTCTTTTTTCTATACATATATAGAGTGGTTATGACTCAACGGGTCACTGTAAACGTTTACTTGTTAAATTCTTCTTTTTTTCTTTTTTTATACAGATATAGAGTGGTTATGACTCAACGGGTCACTGTAAGCGTGTACTTGTTACATTCTTCTTTTTTCTTTTTTTATACATATATAGAGTGGTTATGACTCAACGGGTCACTGTAAACGTTTACTTGTTAAATTCTTCTTTTTTCTTTTTTATACATATATAGAGTGGTTATGACTCAACGGGTCACTGTAAACGTGTTCGTGTTAAATTCCTCTTTTTTTCTTTTTTCTATACATATATAGAGTGGTTATGACTCAACGGGTCACTGTAAACGTTTACTTGTTAAATTCTTCTTTTTTTCTTTTTCTATACATATATAGAGTGGTTATGACTCAACGGGTCACTGTAAACGTTTACTTGTTAAATTCTTCTTTTTTTCTTTTTTTATACATATATAGAGTGGTTATGACTCAACGGGTCACTGTAAGCGTGTACTTGTTACATTCTTCTTTTTTCTTTTTTTATACATATATAGAGTGGTTATGACTCAACGGGTCACTGTAAACGTTTACTTGTTAATTTCTTCTTTTTTTCTTTTTCTATACATATATAGAGTTGTTATGACTCAACGGGTCACTGTAAACGTTTACTTGTTAAATTCTTCTTTTTTTCTTTTTTTATACATATATAGAGTGGTTATGACTCAACTGGTCACTGTAAGCGTGTACTTGTTACATTCTTCTTTTTTCTTTTTTTATACATATATAGAGTGGTTATGACTCAACGGGTCACTGTAAACGTTTACTTGTTAAATTCTTCTTTTTTCTTTTTTATACATATATAGAGTGGTTATGACTCAACGGGTCACTGTAAACGTGTTCGTGTTAAATTCCTCTTTTTTTTCTTTTTTCTATACATATATAGAGTGGTTATGACTCAACGGGTCACTGTAAACGTTTACTTGTTAAATTCTTCTTTTTTTCTTTTTTCTATACATATATAGAGTGGTTATGACTCAACGGGTCACTGTAAGCGTGTACTTGTTAAATTCTTCTTTTTTCTTTTTTTATAAATATATAGAGTGGTTATGACTCAACGGGTCACTGTAAACGTGTTCGTGTTAAATTCCTCTTTTTTTCTTTTTTCTATACATATATAGAGTGGTTATGACTCAACGGGTCACTGTAAACGTTTACTTGTTAAATTCTTTTTTTCTTTTTCTATATATATATAGAGTGGTTATGACTCAACGGGTCACTGTAAACGTTTACTTGTTAAATTCTTCTTTTTTTCTTTTTTTATACAGATATAGAGTGGTTATGACTCAACGGGTCACTGTAAGCGTGTACTTGTTACATTCTTCTTTTTTCTTTTTTTATACATATATAGAGTGGTTATGACTCAACGGGTCACTGTAAACGTTTACTTGTTAAATTCTTCTTTTTTTCTTTTTTTATACATATATAGAGTGGTTATGACTCAACGGGTCACTGTAAGCGTGTACTTGTTACATTCTTCTTTTTTCTTTTTTTATACATATATAGAGTGGTTATGACTCAACGGGTCATTGTAAACGTTTACTTGTTAAATTCTTCTTTTTTCTTTTTTATACATATATAGAGTGGTTATGACTCAACGGGTCACTGTAAACGTGTTTGTGTTAAATTCCTCTTTTTTTCTTTTTTCTATACATATATCGAGTGGTTATGACTCAACGGGTCACTGTAAACGTTTACTTGTTAATTTCTTCTTTTTTTCTTTTTCTATACATATATAGAGTGGTTATGACTCAACGGGTCACTGTAAACGTTTACTTGTTAAATTCTTCTTTTTTTCTTTTTTTATACAGATATAGAGTGGTTATGACTCAACGGGTCACTGTAAGCGTGTACTTGTTACATTCTTCTTTTTTCTTTTTTTATACATATATAGAGTGGTTATGACTCAACGGGTCACTGTAAACGTTTACTTGTTAATTTCTTCTTTTTTTCTTTTTCTATACATATATAGAGTGGTTATGACTCAACGGGTCACTGTAAACGTTTACTTGTTAAATTCTTCTTTTTTTCTTTTTTTATACAGATATAGAGTGGTTATGACTCAACGGGTCACTGTAAGCCTGTACTTGTTACATTCTTCTTTTTTCTTTTTTTATACATATATAGAGTGGTTATGACTCAACGGGTCACTGTAAACGTTTACTTGTTAAATTCTTCTTTTTTCTTTTTTATACATATATAGAGTGGTTATGACTCAACGGGTCACTGTAAACGTGTTTGTGTTAAATTCCTCTTTTTTTCTTTTTTCTATACATATATCGAGTGGTTATGACTCAACGGGTCACTGTAAACGTTTACTTGTTAATTTCTTCTTTTTTTCTTTTTCTATACATATATAGAGTGGTTATGACTCAACGGGTCACTGTAAACGTTTTCTTGTTAAATTCTTCTTTTTTTCTTTTTTTATACAGATATAGAGTGGTTATGACTCAACGGGTCACTGTAAGCGTGTACTTGTTACATTCTTCTTTTTTCTTTTTTTATACATATATAGAGTGGTTATGACTCAACGGGTCACTGTAAACGTTTACTTGTTAATTTCTTCTCTTTTTCTTTTTTATACATATATAGAGTGGTTATGACTCAACGGGTCACTGTAAACGTTTACTTGTTAAATTCTTCTTTTTTCTTTTTTTATACATATATAGAGTGGTTATGACTCAACGGGTCACTGTAAGCGTGTACTTGTTACATTCTTCTTTTTTCTTTTTTATACATATATAGAGTGGTTATGACTCAACGGGTCACTGTAAACGTTTACTTGTTAAATTCTTCTTTTTTCTTTTTTATACATATATAGAGTGGTTATGACTCAACGGGTCACTGTAAACGTGTTCGTGTTAAATTCCTCTTTTTTTCTTTTTTCTATACATATATAGAGTGGTTATGACTCAACGGGTCACTGTAAACGTTTACTTGTTAAATTCTTCTTTTTTTTATTTTCTATACATATATAGAGTGGTTATGACTCAACGGGTCACTGTAAACGTTTACTTGTTAAATTCTTCTTTTTTTCTTTTTTTATACATATATAGAGTGGTTATGACTCAACGGGTCACTGTAAACGTGTATATAAAAATATGTTGAAGTAAAATAAGTTTTGAAGAGAAAAAAATTTAAAAACCTATAACGATGACGTCATATACCTATTACTGTGACGTCACGTGCACAAGAATAAGTTGGTTGAAAACAAAATTATTATTACATAATTACATTGGCTGATTTCCAAATTACTACTGAATAACATTAGAAAAGTTTGAAAAAACCAGACCCGCTGCCGAAGACTGGCCCCGTTGACCCCCAGCAACATATTTTTTTGTTGTAATTTTGAGATATTATGATCCCAGGTGTTGTACGGTGCTGAAGATATAAACTTTTTGACATGTCGCTGCTTAGTTTTTGAGGAGAAGCTTCACATACAGACATACATACATACATACAGACAAGTGCCCTTTATAGCGGAGATAATATACAACAATCATAGATTCGATCAAATTGCCTATCGTGAAGGTCATCATCGATGACGTGAACATTTGGTATGAGTTAAAAATGCAAGATTGTTTCCAAGTTCCATAAAGGGAAATCATGATCTTTTCAAATTACTTTAACATGGCGTACAAACTTTTTTCATTATTTAACATTTGGAGAGAGCCTTTTGGTATAAATTTTATTGTGATTAAAAATAAAATTTTAAATATTAGGATATTCTATGTAAAGAATTTGAAGTCAATATATATATATATATATATATATATATATATATATATATATATATATATATATATGTGTGTGTGTGTATGTATACATATTTATATACATATTACAGAAAATCAGAACAACATTGGTACCATTGGTTTAAAATACGACTAAGGGGAACATCACGTTAACATCCTTTGTGGACTCTCTTCAGCCTCCATTATGGTATAAATATCGATGTTATGTACATAACATCGATATTTATAATTAATTAAAAAAGACTCATTCTACTTCATAAACGCACCACACATTTTGAATTCTAACGTCTATGGTTCGTTCGAAGAAAGAACAAAAACATTTTTTTCACGTCACAAACGCATCACATATTTTGAATTCTAACGTCTATGTTTCGTTCGATAAAAAAAACAAAAACATTCCTTTCATGTCATAAACGCACCATGTATTTTCAAATATTGACTTTTATGTTTTTCTTCAAATCGGTCATCTTGAAAAAGTCTTGAAATAAAGACGAAACGATGATGAATATATGTATGATTTACGTTTTTTTCCTTTTTCATTGATCATATATATGTTTTGTTGTGAAACAATTGTAAGACTTTCGTCAATTTTGCCATTGCAAAAAATAAATGATATGAGTAAAGACTTAATATTTTAGTCATTGGAATTTAGATAATCATGATATATATATATATATATATATATATATATATATATATATATATGTGTGTGTGTATAATCACAAATTCAATTTACCTTTTAAGTGTTAAAGTTCCTACGTTTATCAGATGAAAAGCAGGTAACCAACAATTGAAATTTAACTTTCATTTAGTAACTTACCTAAATATGAAAGACTAAAGTAACTTTGTAAATTTTAGAAAGTAGCTGTCCAACTAATTTTTATTTTCAAAAGTAAGCATGGATTTTTCACAATCTTAAATTAAAAAATAATTTTCATGAACAATAAATGCGTAAGATACAACCCCAGATTTGAGGCATTTGAGTAATTCTTATGTCATTTGCTACACTTTTAATTAGTTATACATTTTATTTTGGAAAAAAATGTCTAAGTTTCTAATCCTTTCATTTGAAATCAGAGGTGACTGTGGTTAAGTGGATAACGCTGCAGACTGACAACCTGGGTGTGCCAAGTTCGAATCCAGTCGATTCCATAATACCACTTTCACTAAGGAATGTTGGCAACCACTACGTAGCACCACCTGCAAGAATGCTGGCAACAGAATCAAACGGGTCAACAAAGTTGTACCATTCTGATTCATGCGAATTTACTTTTTTATTTGATCTCAGTTTTTTCTTCTTGAAATGTAACATAAATTACTTAATCTTTAAGTGCATTTTTGTTGCTTTGAGCATTTTGAAAATAAACTCCCTCATTATATACACAGACATAACACAAGTAAATTGACATCCTTATTATCATTAATAATGAAGACTGCTGTCAAAGGGTCCTGATCGACCTAGGTGAGACGATATTTATTATCCTCCATCTCTGATGAATTGGAGAATCACTCGGTTAACAGTGGAAAGGGGAATCTCGAGGTTGGTGGTAATTTGCCACTGATTATGTTAAATAGTAAGGTGTACATTTGCTAGTACATATCTGATGATTTGTGTTTGCAGAGCAGTGTTCACACCTATACAGGAAATCGGAGTCATGGGGTCAGCATATGCACTCAGATGTCACCTCAACCTGCTGTAGCTAGAAACGGATATGACTCTAAGAGAGGTTGAGCAAGAGAAGTAAGGAGTTCGTTGGGGGGCCTTTAGTGGATAGCACATGTAGAAAAATGACTTAAGGCTCCAGATGTCCATAGCCCCGGAATGTCCCCCCATCATGCCACTAGCAGAAAAGAAGGTGACACCAACAGCTGAATAAATGGTCCTAAAAGTTTTTCTGGTTTTACTGATGTAATAGTGATTATAAAATGATTTTTTGAAACGCATGTACATATGGATAAACATTGTTAAGTGTTCATTTTCGGAGCGTGATTATAATATTTAAAATATTAATTATGTCATAAATTTTGTAATCTACTGAATTATATAATATATATATATATATATATATATATATATATATATATATATATATATATATATATATATATATCATCACAACATACGGTTTTTTTGGAAACCATAAATTACTGGCCGTTGGAGGAACTCAGCACTAAAGACATAGTTCTGAACACAATAAGACTAAAACCCACCGGATAATGATTTGATGAATCAAATCAAAAATACCTGTGAAAAAAAAATAAAGAAAAATGGAACAAAAAACCCACAGAGCTTACATACACTAATTTGACCAAAATACTAAATGGACTATTCAAGAAATTGAAAAATAAAAAAAGTCTCATCAAAGAAATACCTGTGTTATTTAATAACACTTGCCTAAATATATATATATATATATATATATATATATATATATATATATAAATAAATATTAACTTATTTATACCTACAGAAGCTAGCATTTCAAGCTTATTACTCTCATCAGTGCAGTAAAGTAACAATTTCAGACGGTCGGGAGGCACGAATCCTGTTCATATAGTCAGCCTAGAATCTGCAAGCAGTCGCCATATCCACTCGACCACCGGAAACTATCACAGGATTAAAAGAAAATTAAGATCTATATGTACCTAAAAGCGGGCACAGACAGAAGACTTGTTGAGAGTTTTCGACGAACATATTCGGAACTTTACTTTAGAGCTGATGACAGTCTATTTTTAACATCCCCAAGAGTGCTCGACTTTAATTTCTTAAAGGGGCTTTTTATAATATTTATAAATAAATATTAAATCATTAATACCTACAGACGCTAGCGTTTTAAGCTTCTGGCTCTCATCAGTGTAGGAAAGTAACAATTTCATATATATATATATATATATATATATATATATATATATATATATGATAATAGAGAACATATGTTTATATGTGCGTCTGTCCGTTCATAGAAAGACAGACTAGAGAGTGTACCTAAAATATAAAAGTTTATATACATATATAATTCTCCTAAGAACATGATATAAGTAGTCATGACTCTCTAGGTGCCCTTTTAAGGAAGCTACAGGCCTTTTTCCAACATTTTGCACATGAAATAAGAATGTAATTATGAGTCTTATTTAAAAAGACGACATAACAAATGTTCCTTTTCTCAGAATGAAGAAAATCAGACTGACAACATCGAGTGTGCTATTTCGATCTTTCCCTTAGATTTCTTTTTTTTAATGAAAACAAAGAATATCCCATTTCCTTATATTTTTTAAAAATATAATAAAATGTAAGTGAAGAACATCAGATTTTGGTATATTCAGTACCTAACGCCTCTTTGTCTGTTTGTCCGTCTATACCTCTCTTTCTCTCCCTCATTTTCTCACCCACTCTTTCTATATATATCAAAATCTATATATATAATGAAGGAGAATGCCTGTCTGTCCCTTAATATGAAGACATACTAAGGAGTGTAGCTTAAATATAAATGTTTTTGCATGTAAAATTTTCCTATAAACATGAGAGAAATAGTTCTGCGTCTATAGCTCACCCTTTAAGGGAGCTAAAAGCTTATTTCCTACATGTTGCACATTGAAATTCATCTATTTATAAGCATTAGTTTAAGAGTATTAACATATATCCTTAGACCCAGGACTGTACCCTGCTTGACTCTGTCTCTGAAAGCTTAGATAGAGCACTCTCACTTGATTCGAATGCCCAAATACATGTATTTGGGGATTTTAATGCACACCACCGTGACTGGTTGGGATTCTCTAGCATTACACTGATGCAGCTGGGAAATCTACGTTTAATTTCTCCTTAGCTCACGACCTCTCACAGCCTGTCACTTTTCCGACCTGCCTGCCTGATTGTGCAGACCAGCAAACCTCACTTCTCAACCTGTTCTTGACCTCACTGCCCGAGGCTTGTGTGGCGAATACCCATAGCCCACTCGGAAACTCTGACCACGTTGTGGTAATGATACTTATCACCTTAAAAACTGTTCAAAAGCTGATGAGCCATTGCTCAAAACGACGAGAAACTATGAGCAGGCTGATTTTTAATCCCTCAGGGATCACATCAGCGACGCCCCATGAGGTGAAACCTTCTCACTCCCTGCTGATAAGTGTGCAAATGAGCTAACCGAATGGGTCAAAGCAGGCATTGATGCTTATGTCCCCATGCGAAAATTCTTCAGCAAACCTCACTCTCCTCAATGGTTCACCTCAGAATGTGCAGCTGCCATTGCTGAGAGGCAGAAGGCATTCCAAAAATTTGGCCGCCATAAGTCAACTGCGAATAGACTAAAATTTATAGAGGCAAGAAATGATTGCAAAGTAGTGATAGATGAAGCAAAGAGAAGGTATACAGAGATAACCAAAAAACACATTCAGTAACAGAAACTAGGTACTTGTGATTTCTGGAAAATCTACAATAGTGTAATGAACAATGGACAATTGACAATTCCCCCGCTATAAAATCACAATGATGTTGTTTGCACAGCAACTGATAGGGCTGAATTACTTGCCCAGCGTTTCACCGTAAACTCAACTTTGGACTCAGCAAACTACCCCCTCCCTAAATTCCCATTGCGGACTGAAGCTACACTTGAGAACCTGGTCATCACCCCATCTCAAGTCAGAGACATCATAAAAAACCTTGACACCTCCAAAGCCTGTGGGTCTGATTATATACCAGTAATAGTAATAAAGAAATGCTCTGCTGAGCTGGCCCCTGTCCTCTCCAAACTATACAACAAATGCCTTGCTAGATTTTGTTTCCCTGATAGTTGGAAAATTGCCTCTGTAGTACCAGTTTTCAAGAATTCTGGAGATAGAACTGATCCTCTAAGCTACCGCCCCATCAGTCTATTCCCGATCTTTGCTAAAATCTTTTAATCATTAATTAATCTAGCGATAGTCCGGCATCTAGTTAATGCTAAACTTCTTTCTGATCATCAATACGGATTTAGACAAGCACGATCTACTGCAGATATCCTAACGGTCATCTCTGAACGCATATACCATACACTGGGCAACGCAGGTGAAGCTAGGGCGGTAGCGCTCGATATATCCAAGGCCTTTGACAAGGTCTGGCATGAAATGCTTCTCCTAAAACTGCACTCATATGGTATGACTGGGCAAATATTTAATGTAATTAAATCCTTCCTAACAAAAAGAAAGATCCAGGTTGTCCTCGATAGTCGTTCTTCTAAGCAACAAGACATAAATGCTGGTGTACCCCAGGGGTCCATCCTTGGACCTCTGCTGTCCCTGATTTTCATAAATGACCTTCCTGATGTCATTGAGACTGAGATAGGAATATTTGCTGACGACACCATGCTCTACTCTCGTCATGTGGGCAAAACTGACACACACATATCTGAGGCAATGGCTGAATCCTTAGAAAATGACCAAGTCAGTAGTGGATTGGGGTAAAAAATGGATGGTAACTTTTAATGCCGCAAAGACAAAGCTACTTTCCTTCACTAACTATAAGAAACCTCTTCAACCACCGATTGTCATGGCAAATAATATCCTACCTGAGAGTTCATCATTCAAACTCCTCGGCCTAACTTTCACAGAAAACATGAATTGGAAAAAATACATTGATGACATTGCCAGGGCTGCTGCAAAGAAGGTGGGCTCCCTCTACCGTGCTAGTAAACTCCTCACACCTGACATTATCTTATATCTCTACAAAGCCACCATTCGCCCATGCATGGAGTATTGTTGCTACATCTAGGCTGGTGCATCATCTACTAGTCTCCCTCTCTTAGACAACGTCCAAAAAAGAGTTGCCAACTTAATAGGTCCATCACTATCCACCAAACTCCAACCCCTGTCCCATCGCCGCAATGTTGCTTCCTTCGATTCACTGTGGAGGTCCCCAGATGCTGAAGAGCTTTCTTCTCCAAAAGCTTCTTTTGTTCGTGTTGCTGGACTCTGGAACTCCCTTCCTGCTCCCTGTTTTCCTGACGGTACTGACATGCATAAATTTAAAACTAATGTAAACAGATATCTTGCTGCGCAGCTCCCAATTTAGGTTGACCCCCCCCCCCCGAAGAAAAAAAAACAACAAAAAAACTTTCACACTTTTTCTCAGTAGCCCCTTACGTCTACAGTGGCAGCCTGCCTTGTTTGGGGTGAACTATGTTAAAAAAAAATATCTAAATAGCTCAGTAGTTAAGCTATCAGGCTGACAACATCAAGATTACTGTTAAAGTAAACTCTCCTTACTATACTGTTGCATATGATGTTATCCCATACTAGAATCCGGACAACGCTGGGTAACCCTGATATATATATATATATATATATATATATATATATATATATATATATATATATATATACCTACATGAACACAATGTGACATGTGGATTATGAGTATGTTAATTGTTCTTAAACATAAACAAGAGCGATAAACTAAAAAGAACGACTAACCTTACTTATAAAAATATAACAGGATTTACTATGCACTCAAAAGTAATACATCGAAAAATGGAAATATGTTAAAGCTTCCTAATATGTGGATATAATGAAAGACGGACTCATTAAATATGTGTAAAAGCTGGTCTGGTCGAATAGGAACAGTGGACAAATTATGTAGTCATTTACTTGGTCAAACCAAAACGGACAAAAGAGGCAGTAAACTTTTGAGTCATTCATTTTATATGGATGACCACATGGTTAAATCAACCAGTGGTTGACTGACCTGTGATTTATGAATGAGAAAACATCAGCAAGATCCCAAATATATAATATTGTGTTTAGAACTCGGCAGTGTTGACATATGGGAACATACCCTTATCTCAAGAATGACTTATGGTATAAACATGACATTTTCAGGATTTTTATTTCAGCAGACAAAGACTAACAATGTTAAAATATCGACTTTTCACTCAAATGAGATTTAATTGTGCTAGGTAAAAGGTTAAGTATTAAATCGAATTGTTTTGTCCATTGAGAAATACACAACAATTGATAGCTTATCTATAAACATTTTACAATTGGATTAAACATAACATGTGCACATTTATCAACAGTGAAAAGCTTGATACTAAGAACAAATAGATCATTATCTGGTAATTATATAAAGTCAGTAAGTTTGACTAATTTATCAACTCATTTGAGAATTATCTATTGAAATTTATAATGTAATCACATGTTATTAAGAGAAACATTTATATAATTGATCTTCTTAATCTCTCTCTCTCTCTTTCTTTCTTTTGTCTCTCTCTTTATATATATATATATATATATATATATATATATATATATATATGCATGTGTGTGTATATATATATATATATGTATGTATAGATATATATATATATATATATATATATGTATGTATAGATATATATATATATATATATATATATATATATATGTATGTATAGATATATATATATATATATATATATGTATGTATAGATATATATATATATATATATATATATATGTATGTATAGATATATATATATATATATATATATATGTATGTATAGATATATATATATATATATATATATATATATGTATGTATAGATATATATATATAGATATATATATATATATATATATGTATGTATAGATATATATATATATATATATATATATATGTATGTATAGATATATATATATATATATATATATATATATATATATGTATGTATAGATATATATATATATATATATATATATATATATATATATATGTATGTATATATATATATAGATATATATATATATATATATATATATATATATATATATATGTATGTATATATATATATATATATATATATATATATATATATGTATGTATAGATATATATATATATATATATATATATATATGTATGTATATATATATATATATATATATATATATATATGTATGTATATATATATATATATATATATATATATGTATGTATATATATATATATATATATATATATATATATATGTATGTATATATATATATATATATATATATATATATATATATATATATATATGTATGTATATATATATATATATATATATATATGTATGTATAGATATATATATATATATATATATATATATATATGTATGTATAGATATATATATATATATATATATATATATATGTATGTATAGATATATATATATATATATATATATATATATGTATGTATAGATATATATATATATATATATATATGTATGTATAGATATATATATATATATATATATGTATGTATAGATATATATATATATATATATATGTATGTATAGATATATATATATATATATATATATATGTATGTATAGATATATATATATGTATGTATAGATATATATATATATATATGTATGTATAGATATATATATATATATATATATATATATATGTATGTATAGATATATATATATATATATATATATGTATGTATATATATATATATATATATATATATATATATATATATATGTATGTATAGATATATATATATATATATATATATGTATGTATATATATATATATATATATATATATATATATATATATATATGTATGTATAGATATATATATATATATGTATGTATATATATATATATATATATATATATATATATATATATGTATGTATAGATATATATATATATATATATATATATATATATATATGTATGTATAGATATATATATATATATATGTATGTATAGATATATATATATATATATATATATGTATGTATAGATATATATATATATATATATGTATGTATATATATATATATATATATATATATATATGTATGTATAGATATATATATATATATATATATATATATGTATGTATAGATATATATATATATATATATATATATATGTATGTATAGATATATATATATATATATATATATATATATATATGTATGTATAGATATATATATATATATATATATATATATATGTATGTATATATATATATATATATATATATATATATATATGTATGTATAGATATATATATATATATATATATATATATATATGTATGTATAGATATATATATATATATATATATATATATGTATGTATAGATATATATATATATATATATATATATATGTATGTATAGATATATATATATATATATATATATATATATATGTATGTATATATATATATATATATATATATATATGTATGTATAGATATATATATATATATATATATATATGTATGTATAGATATATAGATATATATATATATGTATGTATAGATATATAGATATATATATATATGTATGTATAGATATAGATACATATATATATATATATATATGTATGTATAGATATATAGATATATATATATATGTATGTATAGATATAGATACATATATATATATATATATATATATATATGTATAGATATATATATATATATATATATATAAATATGTATATTTATTTTTTACGATTTAAATCATTCTCCAAATAAAGAGCATACACACAGGTATTATATTTGTTTACAACTGTTTCAAGGCATGGTTCATTTTAAGTCATATAATGAAACATAAAGAAGTTTTAAACACCGGATCTTCTTCAGAACAGAATTTTTTATAAGCGCCCGGCAAAAACATAAATCAACAACAATGTTAAAAAAAGGTACAATTTCCATCATAAGCAAAGCAAAAATCACAAGAATATATATATATATATATATATATATATATATATATATATATATATATATATATATATATAACATCCTGTGTTTCATCTTTTGAAGACTCATCAGTGTGGCTGGAACCCGGAACCTTCAGTCTCCACTGACTATGAAAGTCCAACGTCTTAGCTGTCTCAGTCTTCTTGCTAGTTGTTATAATGTAGGAGAAATTTACCGTATTTAATTACGCTAATCACTTCCTGTAGAGGATTCAATTCTGTTCAGGGAAGAATCACACATATTAGCTAAGGTAGAAAATGTCTTTTTCTTAGATCAGAGTGCCCTCGTCTAGGAGAGCGAATGTATATTATATAAATATTAGCATAAACAGACACATGTTTCGTCTTTTACATATGTTGTAGGTCATACAAGAGCTAATATTAATTATTTTATTTAAATAGTATACATTACTGTGAAGAGAACAATTTGGATTATTTTCTCTGAGAAAATGTTTACAGAGAAGTAGAAAAAGTGAATAAGCACACAGATAAAAGAAGAACTAATCAAATCAAACGCATGGCTGATATTTCATTTTCATTCATCAAAAGACTTCTTATCTAGCAGGCAAATCCGGCATTGCTTGAGATCAGAGTTTTCTTCCTCTTAGATGGGCTGTCTTCCCAGACTAATGAGCCCCTTCTACCCAAAGCATTGGTTTTCAGATGCCAGATAATCCGCCTTACGTTTTGTTACCTTGGTGATATTATTGGAGCACAGGGTGGAGCAGGTGCTAGTCTGATTGCAAGAATTAACAGTAAATTAACTAAGTTAAAGGAACTTCTGCCATTACTAACCAGTAGAGTGCTACCACTGTTGATCAAGAGAAGAGTCTATCAGGTTGTGTGATGATGTATGGAAGTGAAACCTGACCAGTGAGGGTTTAAGACATGCGTTGCATGGAGAAAAATAATATGAGAATAAATGATCAATATGTAATGTAAGTCTTAAAGGCAGACTTAGTTCTGATGACCTCAGAGGAAGATTAAATCTGGACAGTAGACAGTAGACTTCGAGGGTATGGCCACTTTGAAAGAATGGATTAGAGGTCTTGAGTTAGTAGATGTAGAACAGTTGAGGTAGCAGATTCAGTTTACAGGCGAAGGCCAATGAAAACATAGGAGGAATTTATCAGAATAAGCTTGAGAAAAAAAGGGATAAATAAAGACTTGGCCAGAGATAGGTTAGTTTGGAAATCAATTTCTTAAAGCCATCCAACACATGCCAGCATGTAGAATAGATGTTAAACCAAGAGAGCGCCACTCGTTTCCCAGAATTACTCTACTTACTCTTGACTCATACCTTATAATGCTGAATATTCAGCAAGGGAGCATCAAATACCATTTTTTGAATCTTTAGTATAACTCAACCGAGGATTGAACTCTGGTCTCCTGGCTCATTAGCAAACATTCTAACCATTATGCCAAATAGGCCGGTTTATGGATATCCATAGATAAGTTAAAAAAAAAAGAAGTATATTTTAAGTAGTAACGTTGTCCCTATTTACTTGTCTCCCAACGAAAGTATAGTTAAACACAAGGTCGCTTTTTAATTCAGCTCCCCAAAAAGAAGAACTCTAAATTGGGACAAAAATAAAAATTGCCTCAGTCTAGAAGCATTTCTCCCACACTGATCGAGGAGAGAACAAATGAAATGTAGTATCAGAACAGATACTACATTTTACCCCTCGTCAAAAGGGTCAGGAGTCATAACTTTCCATGTATGAATATCTTGACCGAGGGAAGAAACTGAAGAACAGTCAGTGTCACTCTGAACAGAGAGAGAGAGAGAGAGAGAGAGAGAGAGAGAGAGAGAGAGAGAGAGAGAGAGAGAGGTTGAGGGTAGGTGAACAACACTAATAGCTTCTACCCCCTTATTGTGGTGGTATATAACAAACTGATTATCCAACATATTCTTTGATGAGAGTTCGAATAAATTTCTCAGAAGTTTATAAATATAAAAAAAATGATGTCTTTGTTTTATGTCATTTAACACTGTCGTACCTATAAACAGTGAAACACTTTGTTTTTTTGTTTTCATTTTTTTTTCTCGTTCAAGAGCAAATTCTTTGTCCTCTCTTTAAGTGTTCTTCTTATTTTTTGGCTAATATATTGGCCCTAGAACTGGATGGATGCACACTAGAATTAAATTGCGATTCTGTCACATTGTTAATCATTTTTAGAGTACTGTGCTTGGATCAATGCCATCTCATATAGATTTTTCTAGCGAATTTTGAAAACCGCTTTGGCGACCAATTAAAAAAAGTAAACTCTTTCCTTTTCCCCTTTTATTTCAGTTTCAATAGAAATATACATGTATAATGATAAAAGATGAATGGTATTTGGGCTGTGCTGAAAAGGAGTTAAAACAGCAAAGCGTCTTTATAAATGACACTATGCGAGAGTTAGTAGATTTACCATATCGTTAGTGATTTGAAGAAGCCAACGAAATACGTCTTGTCTAGACGATGTCTTCACTCCAACTGAGTGAGCAGGGAAATAAGTTTGTATGGACGCTGTAAGAAGTAATCCGACGATTCTTGTGTTCTTATGCCAGGGCTTTTGATTGGCTGGTGGGCCAATTATTCAGTAATACATCTGCCTATTTACAGCAAAAGAAAACAGTTCATAAAATATGTAACTGCTACATCGGTCTTTCATCAATATTTTTAGATGCGTCTAAAAATCTCTTTTAAACGATTTATCTGTTGTTGTTGTTGTTCTGCACAGAGCCTACGAAGATCGTGCCTCAAGATTATCTTGTCTGCATGAAGTCCTTCTCATTCGCCATAGCTATTCGTTATACCTACAAGATTGCAGACTTTTACCCCCTGACACCCAGAGAAGCAAGGCACAGCGGTTGCATATGAAGTCGAGGAAGGTTTGCCCCAGAACACGCAAAGAAATATCCGTTTCACGTGTGCAACATTGTTATCCTCACTCCATGGATATGCGGTTTTGCAGTTGACATGTCCTTGCTTGTGACGTGCAGAGACAGAGACGACCAGAGGATGACAGATCCTGATGTTAACTCCTCCTGGATTTTCACTAGAGTCTTGTTAGCCAAGTAGCTTTGACACTACCACGTTGCCACCTCCCCTACCATAGCAAGGAAGGGTTGGACTTATGGGGAGAGTTGGTTAGTTGGTTTGTTTGTCAGGCTTCAGTTCAAAATATCATTTTCATCTTTAAATGCACAGATTGAATGAACACAACGAAAGAATATTCGTTTATATTTCTGACTAGAGTGCTCAATGTATTTAGCGTAGAGAGCAAATATTTAAGCTTTTAGGGTAACTTCTTCTCGCATATTCCAGACTTAACAAGGGCTTGGTGGCCTGAAATAATTATTGTCTGTAACGTGTTAGAGAAAGTTACCCTAAAGCCTTGAATATTTATTCTTATTTATTTAATGAAGGAGGGGGATACACATCGTTGTTGATGTTGTTCTTCTTCGTTTATCCTGAGCTATTGCAGGGACTGCAATGATGCATTTTTGTATTCACTTTACATGATCACAGGCTTGGTTTGGCTGAAGGCCAGTTTTACAGAGATCTTAGTGCAAGATGTCTGTCCATCTCATCATCAGCCTTCCTATTGGTCGCTTCCTGGCGACTTTCCATGAAAGGCAAGTTTCGCGATATTGTCATTGTTGGCCTTCAGCACATATCCAAACTATCTGAGCCTTGCTGCAGGTAGGAGATATTTGGCTCAGAGAAAAGAGGCCACACAAGAAATTGAAAATATCTCTGATTTTGGATTTGGCCACCAAGAATTTTATTTCTCTTTGAAAAAAAGTAAGTGTCCCTCCAACAGGAATTCATGCTGAGAGATGAAGCCCCTGAAAAAATAATGTTTATACAGATAAGAGTTTCCCTGCTGTGGTTATAACTCATTCAGGGACTTCCAACTTTAATAGCCCTCCAGATACGAAACCCCTAGCAGAAATATTTTCGTATGTTTATAGATAAGGCTGGCCATTATCTCAAGTGGTCTTTCTGGTGGTTCCAGAATATCTATATATGTTCCAGAAGATAGGCAGGGTGATTCAGTTGACCCTTGCGGTGTCACACAGTCAGTTTGGTTTTTCGGGGTCTGACAGCCAGTTGGGTTTGTGTGCCTCTCAGAGAGAGATAGGCCTTTGGGCTCTGAACCATTGGACTTATATTTTGATTTGGTTAAGCTAAGAATTTCTTATTTGCAAGTTAGTTGTTAAAAACGAGTACCATTGTAACCTCCAACTTAAAATCTTCCCTATATAACACATGATCAATCTAACCAACCAACTACTATCCTGGCTGCTAAGTTGACCCACTCCTGCAAGATTTGCATTTACAAAATCATATCGACACAAGTAATATTCAACATTTATTACTAATGGAGATTCGGTATCTGTCTGTCTGAAGAATAAACTATACATTACCTCCATTGAATGTATTATTGTACTAGTTTTCAATGCTCAATTCAGAGGGGTATGTAGTATATGTTCTGTTGCCATGAGACCATCTTCCAAGGCATTTCATCCTTCTTTAAGGGGAGTAGTGTAGTATCTGTTCTGTTGTCATGAGACCATCCTCCTATGCATTATCTCATCTTTTGGGGTGGTAGTGTAGTATGTGTTCTGTTGTCATGATACCATTCTCCCAGGAGGGGTAGTGTAGTATATGTTCGTCATGATATCATCCTCTCATGAATTGCCTCTTTTCTTTGAGGAAGGTGATATTTTTGCTAGTATTTCCAACTAAATGATTTATAGAGGCATCACATGAACCATTAAACTTGTCAGAATATTATCATTTTTAGTTACTTCATTATTCCAGTTGTATAAAATGGAATGCATGCATTTCAACTTTAAAATGAATGTCGAGTTTGAATGATTGTTTATTTTTTAATAACGGTAAAATATTTTCGATTTTTTTTTTTTTTTTACAAAAAAGATGATAAAAGATTGAATTTTTTTTCAAATTGGCATTTATTTGGAATTTTTGCTCACTCAAAATATTTTTCAACATCTAAAGAAAATGCATTTGTTTTGATATTCCCTGCATTTATACATTTCAAAATTGCATTGCCAATCTTTCTGAATATTCAATAATTGATATAGTGGATTGCCAAATTGATATTTAGTTGTTTGGTTTTATGGCATATCAATTCTTTTTGGGTTACAGTTATTTTGATTTTTATACTTAGTTCTATTTTCAAATATTTAAGAGATTCTTAAAATAGGGATCTGGTCTTGTTTCTTCTACATCACCGACCTGCATGTTTTCAGGCTCTTTCTTTCCTCGGCGGCTTTCAGCAAGCACCACATTTTCTACTGTTCCAAGTCGGTTTTGAGTCTGCCTCAAATCAGTTTGCAGAACAGGTCAAATTCAACATTGTCTCTCCTGTCTGCTCACATATTTTACCTCTTTAGAAAAATAGCTTTTGTCCCATCTGAAATTCGATCTTGGTGGATATTGTTGTAGGGTTTTGCAGCTAATTTGTAGATCAATCATAGCTGGTTTGTAAACTTGTTGTAGTCGGCTGTGATATCATCAGCATTGGTCTGTCGATATTGATGGCGATGGTTATCAAGTCCGTGGGGTTAACGGTGGTGTATCGCTGGTGCTTCGGTTTGTTGGTAGCCACCCTGAGTGAGTGTTTTAATTTTGACGTCAATGACCAGCTTCACTCTGATTGGTTGATGATAAATTCCAGAGGTGAACCCATTTTTTTCTGATGACCGATACATCTTTTGCAGTGGCTGAATGTAGTCAATCTCTATCTCAGTGGCCTTCTGTTTTGTATAAGAATGTTTTGTAGTTTAATGTATTTTGTAGTTTAATTTATTTTGTAGTTTAATTTATTTTGTAGGTATATATTTTGTAAATAAATAGCCTGTAATTAATGGATACTATTTCACCTAAAGTGGATGGTTAGTGTGAGTTGAAGAGTCACTTGCTGGAGATGGGGATCGCCATTTTGTTGAGTCAGCCGTGTCTGTAGTCACTTGCTTGAGCTGGCTTGAAATGAGAAGAAAATGTCACCAAGTTACAAGTAAAATACCAACATCTTCGCTATAAAAAACTCAACTTTATTTAACGTTTGATTAAAATAGAAGCATAAACATGTAAGGCAAGTTTGCTCGGCAGGAAGGCTTAAGCAAAAAACAGAATATTGAGTTCTGGAGTTCCATCTGATCTTGCCGTTTCTTGGCAAAGAACGAGTGTATGTTTTTAGCGTCTTATCTCCATGGCATATCGTTCTGGAACTGGTTTGTCTTTTCCTGCCCACAAGTTGAAAGTCACACGCATGCGCAGAAGTGCTTGAATTGCTCAGTGTATTCCTACGCGAGTTTTAACCTGCTTGTTTTAGCCAACCAAACTACAACTAAATCTTATGCTAGAGATTGCATACAGAAAAAATAGGTCTATAATGTAACTGCTACAAACCCAAAGAGAGACAAATGTTACTGCTCCGGGTTAGAGAGGACTTGGAAATAATGGTAACTCTCAAAAGACTCTCCCAAAGCTTGCAAATTTGGATCTCACTTCCGGATGTACCTTAAGGTCATAACCAGAACTTTTATACTCAGTCAACTTTTTCATTTAAAAGTTTTAGAATTATTTATATTTCTTGTTGCCGACCTTCATCATATAGACAAAAGAAATTGTATATTAACTAAATTTGTTACAGTTATCAGGTTTTAATCAGACATATTTCTTTGCTAGTGGTGAAGTTACATAACACAAAAAGGGAAACACTGACTAGTATTTTTGTTGGAGGATTCTCTTCACATTTTTGGAAGCATCTTTTCTTTGCAGGATGGTTTAAAATTGAAGACTCTGCAAACGCAAAAGGAATTTCCATCACTTTATTTGAGGTTACAATGTTTTCTCTCACTTTTATTTCATGTAACATTGGGGCTTCTAGCACACTCTTTTTAGTAACGTATTTTATGATGCCACGTTACATAAGACGAAATAAGACTAAAATAAAACACTTACTTGTCCTTCCTTCAAAAACACAAAAGGAATTTCCATCGTTTACTTTATTTGACATTACAATGTTTTCTCTCACTCTTTTATTTCAGGTTTTGTGAGGGGTTTTGAGCCACCGCAGTCCCTAAAATGATTTAAACTATGGTACAATTGGAATTGAATGCCTATACAATAAAAGCACATAGGTTTTGTATTGCACAAACAGAATAATTCCTCTATGCAATTTTTTTCTCTTTCTCAAGATTATGATGGTATGAATTTTCTTTGCATTTGCACAGGCGTAGGAGTATAGGGGAACCTGGGGCAAAACGAGATACTTAAGAGAAAACAACCCGTGGAGTCAAAGGGTAACATTGCCATATCAACCATATTCAATGTTCTGAACATTCAAAGTATTGGAAAACAATGGCACAACGACAACAAAAAATGAGTATTGTTTTTCAAAAGAAATACAGATAATTTATTCAGTTGTCCTTATTTTACCGTTTTGCCTCATGTTTGGGGTAAAACGAGACATCAGCTGGGGTAAAACGAGACGGGCCTTGGTCTGCATAAGTCAGTCTTTGCAGAACTCACAAATGAAAATTGGGGCCTTGTTGCTCTCATCTAGACCTGCACAGTCGTAGTGTGCCCATCTCTTACAGTCCTCTTGACATGCTACCCAGCTTTCTGCACTCTCAGAGAACAGTACAACACTTTGTGTCTTCTTCCTGGCACTGGTTTTGGGTCGACAAAAGGTGCTTTCTGGCTGAGCTGACACTTTTGCCTTTACCCAGAGCTTGAGTCTTTGGCATCATCTTCTCCTTTTTCTTCATCAAAGACTTTTTATACAGAGAAGATGTGAGAATAGCCATCTTCCCTCTTTGCCGTGACACTCGTTTAGTAATGTTTTCTTTGGGAAAGGATGTGATGGTTTGTGGGAAATGCCAAATGCTGATTCCTTTTGATTTTGTGCTGTAGTGGGGTGAGGGAGGCTGAAGGTTAAAGTGGTGGGACAGCTGGAGGTTTAGGTAGAGGGGTGGCTTGAGGTTGAAGTGGTGGGACAGCTGGAGGTTGAGGTGGTGGGACGGTTGAAGGTTGAGCCAGAGGGTGGCTGGAGGTTGAGGCAATATAAAAACAAATGTTTTATTACTATAGTTGAAAACTTTGATTAAAACAGCTAAAACCAAACACAGCATCTCACCTTAATGACCCTGTGAACATCTGGGGTAAAACGAGACGGCG
Organism: Sepiola atlantica; assembly: GCA_963556195.1. Taxonomy (NCBI): domain Eukaryota; kingdom Metazoa; phylum Mollusca; class Cephalopoda; order Sepiida; family Sepiolidae; genus Sepiola; species Sepiola atlantica. The sequence goes on from OY744522.1 coordinate 147,995,038, forward strand.
TCTCATTTTGCCCCACTGCTTTGCCTTGTTTTACCCCATACATGCTTGTTCACAAGGTTTCCATACCACATGCTGGCATGCTTAAGTAGGTCAAACTGATGAATCTATTACCATAGGCCACAGAAATATCTATCAGAATGTTAATTCTTGTTTGACAAATCTGTACCTTTTTCGTTATGAACACGATTACAGCAGAACCATAAAAATAGATCAAAATAAATAAATTTCGAATACATACCTCTTTTCGATGTACAGAGCTGAACTAAACGATGCCAGAAGTTGCCGCCAATGTGATCTCTTGATCAGACTCTTCGCGAAAGAGCTCTCTCTCAGTTCTTTAGATCTCATTTTACCCCAGGTTCCCCTACGTATCTAATCTTGACATCCGATCGCAAAGAGATAATTAATAGAAAATGTTATGCTACGTATAAGTTGGCAATTTGGATATTATACATATTATGCATATGTGAATAATTTGCTTTTATGTGTTATTCACAGTCGTGGAAGTATACCTATCTAATCTTATTGTTGCTGGCTTTGTGGTGTACTGAAATAAAATACGGTCATTGAAAGACAATACTCTTATTAAAAGGAAAACTGGTTTTTATTTCACCGAAAATAATGAGATTTTTAGAGGGAGACCTTCACTCAGAATAAAATACAACCGTTATCAACGGTATTGTTTTTTTTTGTCTCTCTTTTCTGTCTTGTTCTCCCGGAGGTACCCTCTTCTTTCTTTTCTGTTCTTCATTCCGGTAAGGGGCCTTCTGGGAACTTATTTATTTATTTGTTTTATATTTTAGTTCCCCACAAGATGAAGACGAGTGTGACTATTTTAACACCATCGAGATGCTTCTGCAAGAACAGCAGATGATGCTTGCCACACTTAAAGATCAACACTTTCTGGAAGTGTTACAAATATGGCAAAAGCTTAGGAGCATTGCGTTGTTAGACTAGCATTCACTTTGATATTATAAGTACAAAGATATTTCAAATAAGGATTTGCATAGAAGTATTTTGATCCTAGTTTCTACTGGAAAAGTAATTACCTCTGCAAAAGTTATGTTTTACCTGGCATTTTTTATTTATTTTTTTAAAAGTTTTTTTTCTCACTTTTATTCACCTTAAACAAGACACATTGCCACTAAGACGTAAAGAGCTTCTCTGATTATTGGCCAGATTTATAGGAGGCATCCTAAGTGGGAAGTTGTGTAGCAAGATGTTTGTTCACATTACATTTAAATGTCTGCATGTTGGTACAGTTGGGGAAACAGGAAATAGGGAGGAAATTTTAAAGGCAAGTAGTCCAAGGAAAGAAGCTATTAGAGTAGAAAGTTTTCCAGCATCTGGGGACCTCTACAGTGAAAGGGGTGGGATTTTGCTGCTAGTTGGGTTGTTCAGGCGTATTTATGTTGAGGGATACAAGTGCAATAAGTTTGTCAGAGCACATTCCGTGGAAGTATTTTTTAAAAGAAGCACAAAGATGCAACATTGCGGCGATGGAACAAGGCGGGAGCTTGGCAGACAGTGCCGGACCTATAGTTTGTCTGTAAATACAACTTAACATAATAACCATAGATTTGAATCTTCCTGAATATTTCACCAGAGATTTTACAAGCCGGTTAGATCTAATAAATTCTTTTGTTGGTTCATGTTAAATCTATTATCATATCCTGTATTTGCAATAAAAAGTAACAGTTATTTACACGAAGCTGTTTCCCTTTTATTAAATTTTTAATTTTCAATCTTTCTATATACATTACAGCTAAAATAGGTTATTGAATAATTCGATCTTTAATACAACTACTTTTTAAAATATTTTCAAACGACATAACTTAATAAGCAAGTGTAAAAGTAAACAAGCTGCACATGCGTGGTCCCCCTCTGTATGTGACTCGATGTGACGTGTGTAAAATGCAATAAATTTGGGGCATTTTTGATCCCCATTGTACCCCTTGGGGCGCGAACCAGAATTTTTCTGAGGTCAAGGATACTCATTTTATATCCAGAACAATTGCCTCTACATTTTGGCTAAGTTTCAGAAAAATTGAATGAATGGATCAAACGTTATGGGAGAAAAGGGTCATTCTTTGCCATTTTGGGGGCTTTTGAACCCCTGGGGGCGCGAACCAGATTTTTTCCAAGGTTAGCGATACTTATTTTCTATTAGGAACAATTGCCTCCATATTTTGGCCAAGTTTAAGAGAAATTGAATGGATGGATGAAAAGTTATGGGGCAAAAAATGTCATTTTTTGCAATTTTGGGGCCTTTTGACCCCCTAGGGAGGGGGGCTAACCAGATTATTTTTTTAAATCGGAGAATGTCACTTTCTAACCTGACAAAAGTTACAACTTCATGCAAAATTTCAGAGAAATTCAATGGATGGTTGCGGAGAAAAATCCGGACGGATGGACGGAAATGCCTCAAAACATAGGTCCCCCGATTTTCTAAATCGGGGGACCAAAAAAGGATTTGAAAGTTAACTCAAGTCAGTTGTTCAAGTAGTGTATTATTGGACTTTGGCGAAGATCTGCCCTCTTTGAATGCTCTTGTTAAAATTATTTCAGCAATTATTTATATATTACTTTGTTTTTGTCAATTGATTAACATAATGCGTTACAAATTTTCATAATTAAAGTCATTGGTAATATTATAACTAAGTAACTAAATTGTTGCAAAAATCAATAATTTGAACATTTTATATAAAAAAATAGATAAAATATAAGTAGAAAAATCATACTTGGTGATTTCCAACTTAATTAGAATAATTACACTTCATACAATATTTTTATAAAAAAGTGACTAAATATAAGAAATAATTTTTAAAACGGTAAAGAGACCAATAAAATGCAGACTTTTTTTTTTAAAATAAAATATTATAATTCAAATTTTCGATTCATAAAAGAATCTTCATCAGGAGGAGACAGACAATATTTTTTCTTTCTTTTTTTTTAAGCGACATGTTGTCACTTAGTCTTGAACTTCTGTTCTTATTGAAGTCTGGTGTGTAATATCCGATATAAGTGGTAAAAAAAATATTGTCTGTATCCTCCTGATGAAGATTCTTTTATGAATGGAAAATTTGAATTTTAAATAAATAATATTTTATTTAAAAAAAAAAAGTCTGCATTTTATTGGTCTCTTTACCATTTTAAAAATTACAAATTTAAATGCATTCAAACAGTGGAAATATTTTACTCATAATAAGAAATAATGTTTAAAGTTTTTTTTTAAAAAGCAAGAATTAATCTCTATCTATAAAAACATTTATTTATTAAAGATAATTATTAAAGCTCTGAGCACAGAAAAGTTTCTAATCAAGCAATATTTCGAAAAGTTCTGTCTCTTGGCAGATCGAACACTTTCTAAGACTTATTGTATTCATAAATAAAATATAGGGTTGAATTCTCTCACATTTAAATATGACTGTCACGGTGGTCGAATGATTAAGAATGTTGGATTAGAGTTACTCGGGTCCAGAGTTTAAATTGTTCGACCGACGGTAAAGTTATATAAGCCACACTGATGATTGTTAGTGAACATGAAACATATATGTCTGCGGATAATAAATATTTATTTATAAGAAATAATTATATATAGTGAGGTATATGTATATGTTTATATATTTGTGTGTACATGATTCACTCATTAACTAATTCACCAATAGTTATGAATTTTGGAATACAGCTGCTAGGCGTAAGCGGTCGTAATGTGGACTATATTTAGTTCAATTTAGTTTTATGCGAAGGTGGTAAAAAGAGGGTTGAAACTCTTTGTGAAAATTCAGACACCTCCGATTTTTGTGAAATTTTAACAACAGGTATTAGACATCAATTAATAAATATTCCCCAAATTTCAGTTTCTCTGGAGTAATTTAAAGGGTTTTTAGAGGGTATAATATGAACACGAACTCCCATTTGAAAATTCAAATATTTCAGATTTGCATTGGATTTAATCCACTCATTGGACATCAATCAAGCAACATTCCCTGAATTTCAATTTCTTTTCAAAACTCCTTAAGCTTAATCCCCAAATATGAGACATTTGCTAGAATCAAAATCATGTAATGGATTTTGATCAAAATTAGAATAAGTATTCTACTCATAAGGTTTGGTATGATTTCATCTTTATTTTAATTTTCACAAAGAACATAAAAGTGGTGCAAGACTGTTCTATTTAGGGAATTCATTTTACCCATCCTGATGCGGGTATTCTTTTAATTTTGTTATAAATAAAAATATGAAGCGGAATAAAGCGTCAATATTGTTATTTTTCTGGAAAAGAAAGTAAATAAATGCCCTGAAAGTGCTGACCCTTTTTTTTCAACCCGTAAATAATTAAGTACTTCTCTTTACATATAGGGTCCTGGGTATGACTTTAAAGTGCATCGAGTGACAAGCCCCTAATTTGGAAGCTTTATTAGTCCCATGTTCACTCTAACCTTGAATGGTTAAATAAAATGTGTCCTAGGCACAACACTAATCTGTCTCAGACACCCCTGAGCCTCTACTTGACCTCGCTAACTTGAACTCCATCTTTCCCAGCCCGTTGTACTTGTTTTGTCTGCCTACCCTATTTCCCAACCCTATCAACTACTAAAACTACCCCCATCCCCCACCTTCCTGTGTAAGGGCATAGAACTACATTCAGTGGTGATGTTCCAATTTAGGATCTTTGGGAAGTGTGGAGTCATTCCTTTGTTACCACTACTCCGCGGTTCACTCTGACCCGGAGTGGTAGTACCTATCAGAGCCCCATCTAAGTGTTAAATAGAAATAAGAGTGCAGGGGTTGTGGAGGTGGTCAAATAAGATATAGGGTGAGAGAGAGGGTGAGAGTGATAGACAGAAACTTAGTAAGAGATGGGTCACTTTACTGTCTAGTTGTTTACAAAATATATGCATACAAAACAAATTAATCAACAAACCAATCCTATGCAAAACATATGTACAGTTGTGGCAAAAAAATGATGCAACGACGGTTGTCATGTCATAAAACTCAACAACCAACCAACTTTAGAAATTGTTTTTAGTTCAAGAAATGTTCGATTCAATTTCTCTGTAATTTTCCCTTTAGGATTTTTACGTATAAGGTTTCTATGCATTCCAGCTATTTATGGACATTTATGTTTGACTTTCATTGGCATCTTTCCCATTTTGGATTTTTCAAAGAGATTAGATGCCAAAATTATTATTTACAAAATAAGACACACATTTTTCAAATAAGTTGGGAATTTGATTTGGATTTCAATCAAATAGTTTTATTATGAATCTAATTTTTCGTCCCCTTAAAAGATTTTCTTAACAATTGTATTCAAAATTATTCAACCTTTATTGTGTCTTATTTCATTATGAAAGAAACGTGAATGGATTCATTCTTAAGATGCGTCCATTCTATATGCACTTTTTATGATGAAAATGCTAAACTTATACGTGACAGACCAACGAAAATGATAAGCTTACACGTAACAGACCAACGAAAATCATGAACTTATGTGTGACAGACCAACGAAAATCATAAACTTATGCATGAAAGACATACGAAAATGCTAAGCTTATACGTGACAGACCAACGAAAATGCTAAACTTATGCGTGACAGACAAATGAAAATGCTAAACTTATGTGTGACAGACCAATGAAAATGCTAAACTTATGTGTGACAGACCAACGAAAATGCTAAATATATTCGTGACAGACTAACAAAAATGCTAAACTTATGTGCGACAGACCAAACAAAATTCCCAGGGTCCAATCTATGGGTTAAATAGAATCTATCTTTTCCAAACTGTTTATTATGCCTACAAAAGAAATTAATTTTTAAACCAAGATGGAGGTTATGTTTTTGGTCGTGTTTGTTTGTCACGATATTTGAATACAGTCTAGTGTCTACACCGCTTGGCTAATTGTCACCAAATTTGGTCGAAATATCGGTCATGGTCTAAATTAGAACTGATTTAATTTTGGGATATCTAGGTCAGCGACCAAGGTCAAGGAATAGTTGAAAGTCACACTTTTGACGATAACTTTAGTTCTGTTAATCGTAGAGACTCGCTACTTGGCCTATATTGTAGCAAATGATGTCCCAGAATTTTATATGACATTTGACTTTGACCGTGAAAATTTCGGTCATGGTCTAAATTTTTATGTAAGTTCAATTTCCGATCTTTCCAAATGTGAAGAATGGATCGGTTGCTCTTTGATAACAATAATCACCATGCAAAATTTCAGCCTGGTCAGATAAATAGCTTTGAGTAATTAACGTTTTTATGGCATAACTTCGGAAACACAGATAAGACTTTATCCCATCCTTACGTTGTCAGGTGCAGGTAAGCAGTCTCATGACTGACTTATGTTCTTGCTGAAGATATTAAGAACATGAGTCATAAAAATGACTGTATTTGACATAAAATGGCACCAAGAGGATTTATATATCATAAAACAAAACCACCACCACCACCCATGCTGCAAACATGTCTTAGTCATTTCAGACAGTGCTAGCTCAGCAGAGAATACATGTTGAAGATCTGGGCACATTCCAACACAGTTTTGCAATCTTGCCAGCTGATTCCAAGAATGTGTTTTATATTTCTATATTAATAAAATTATGAAACAACTTCATGTGTGTTTGTACGTATGTGTATTTCTCTCATCAAGGTCACTTTGATAATTACACTGTAGCCTTAAAAAAGTCCCCCTTAATATTGTTAGAAAGAAGGGACTTCCAGATGGTATGCAGTCTATCAAGGACACTTCAAGCCTTGCTTTTGCGGATTTTGATGTCTTTTTTCACCGACTTGATGTTGCTGCTGAACTATACAAATTGATGTTGTTGCAGGTTTTTTAGCTTAATTTTTTGTTCTTGGTTGTAGCTAATAAATTCTGTTTATGCCATTATTAATGTAGAAGCCAATCTCACTGTTCGATTCTTTGATGAGATGGAGAATTTTGCTAACCCCATCAATCATGTCTGGCAACAAGGCAAGGTCATCTGTGTAATCTATGCCTGCTATTGTTTTTGATGGGTGATGTGAACTTCTTGCTCTTTCAAAGGTGAACCCCAGATCTATGTTTAGATCAGCAGATGTTCGTAGGGCATAATCTAGGCACAGGATGAAAAAGAAAAGGAGCAAATGTATCTACTTGTAAGACTCTAGCAACGACATTGAAGAACTCCGTATCTCCATCAGGAGATCAGACCATTGAGTGAGGGTTGTTATACAGCATCATGATGGATACTGACTCTTTCGGATTCTCATACGCTAACATGGTCAATGGCTTTGGAGAAATCGACAAATACAAGCACATCTTCAAGGTTCTTGACTTTTACAGCTTCAATTATATGGAGGATGGTTTAGAATTCCAGTAATAGTGAATAAATCAGATATAGTAACAAATGGTAATAAATCCAAGTGAGTCATAAGTTAATCATTCTAGTATCCAAGCAAATGTACGGTCTTACAACAATATGTCCTTAATTGGTAATTTAGTTATGGTGGGAATTCTCTTTTTACAACAACTTAGTCTTGTACAATTACAAAATTTTACAAGATATCCAAAGAGATTTTTTTGGCATTCCCTTCTTTCCCTTCTTGTCTCTGTGATAGACATATCTTCCCACTCAAATTATAATAAAGACGAGTGTACACTCGCCATCAAAACATGACGAAAAAAATTATCCTTCGCCAGTGTTCACACGAATAGAAAGTAGAAAGAAAAAACATGGAAATAGATTTGCTTTCTAAATTCCCCTAAATACTTGAAATGTATTCGTCCAGCAGTTTTTTATTTACTAACGTTTGTGTGATGGGACGATTATATATATATATATTATATATATATATATATATATATATATATATATATATATATATATATATATATATATATATTATAATATAATATAATATAAAATGAAGTAATAAAATAAGGTGCCAATTCAAGGTTCAAGCAAAGTATCTTAAAGTCCTTAGCTCATGAGTTTTCAAAGATAATTCTTCTCCTCAGAGGACCATTACTGCAGTTATACTACTACAGGTAATAAAATTACATTTTGAAAATATATAAAAATATATACAAGAATACATAAAAATATATAACATCAAATATATCAACCTCAAAACACACTTTTTTATTAAATCTATACAATCCATCCAAGTTATACATTTTAAAAAACATAATCAGGAAAGAAGTCCAGAAGGTTGACTGAAGATTAATATATATATATATATATATATATATATATATATATATAATCTAAATGAATAAATGCGAAAGTTTTTTCCATCTATCTTAACTATATTAACATCAAAACAGATTAGGATTATTTAATTCTAATGATATAAGAATATATTGAAATTCTGTATATATAGGCATCTCTAACTCACTCCAACAAATCTCGATTTTGCTCATTTGCATATTTATTTATTTTTAAGTTTTAAATAAATTAATATTCTGTAATATACCTTTGTACTTTGTATTGTCAAATTTTCTTCTACATATGCAATGGGATTACTAGTTTTGTATGTGGGTGGAGTTAGTGTACTATCTATTCTGTTGTCATGATATCATCCTCCAGGGGATTAACACTTCCTTTGGGGGGTCAGTGTATGTAGTTCGTTCATTATGATATCATCCTCTCATTTGCATATTTATTTTTAAGTTTCTAATGAATCAATATTTTCTAATCTGTTAATAATTGAATGCATGCGTTATATTTTTTAATAAATTTGTTGCTATTGTTGTTGTTGTTGTTGCCGTTCCTATTTACTTCCTCGCACGAGAGCAGAGTTAGGCACAATGTCAATATTTAACGTGGGGAGAATCCAGTTCCTCCAAAATGGGCACTCTGAATTAGAACAAAAATTTCAATTGCCTCGGTCTAGAAGGATTTCTTCTTCACTGACAGAGAAAATAAAACTAAGTGCAGATTCAGTACAGATATTACATTTTACTCCTAGCCAAAAGGCCAAGGAGTTAGCGTGTTTGAAGTGATGATAATCATGATGATGATGATAAATTAAAAATTTGTCATAGAAAATAAATAAACCTCCTCTAATGTTTCTAAATTACAAAAAAAAGTATTTTTCTTTGTTTTATAATATAGATGAGAAGTACAAAGTACCCATTTCGAATTACTCAGTAATATAAAAGTGGAGTATTTGACCAATCGACATTCCACCCTTATGTTTATTCATTTCATTATATAACTAGTTTTAATGGGGAATTAATTTTAATTTTTATGCTAAAACAAAATAAAATTTATCGACGTTGAATATCTTAAAGACCATATCAATTAACTTTTCTTTTTTTTTTTAAAAAAACAAAATTTGACGACGTTCATGCACAGTATATTTTCCTTACATTGGAATATATCAAATAGTAAGGAAGACATTTTTTAGTAACAAAATAAGTTAGCAATAAATTAATCTGGAACAAAAAACTAAATCTAATATCTGGAACGTTTTTGTTCGTGTTCTTTAAAAGGAAAGTGGTGTCGGATCAACTCTGCTGGGAAACCATGAGATAAAATACTGTTTTGTTTCAAATTCCCAAAGTAGTTTTTCATGTTAAACAACTGATGATCCCTTAAATAATGTTAAGACTAGCGTAAATTCTTGGAATCAAACTAATATAGTGACTATAAAAAGTTAATTAACTTACAAGCAAAGTAGTTTTCCAACGAAGGACTTGCGACTAAAAGGGTTTTTGTTTCTTTCCATATAGTTTTAATAGTATTTTTTCATATAGTTTTAATGGTTGAAAAACTTCCAAGACTATATATATATATATATATATATATAATTGTTGTTTAACTGATTAATGCCTGCACTCTAGTCGTGATGCTATGTTTTAACTTCAAACTTGGTGTCTATTCTCTGTGCTGATGATGAGATCTAATATCAATAAAAATCCATATCGTCTCAGAAACGATCGTATACAAAATTGTTGTTTATGTTGAATTCTTGGAACGTACGTTAATGAATATGTCATGAATTTATTTATTTATTTACCTCGTATCTATAATATACATATATATATATATATATATATATATATATATATATATGTAAAGTTAGTGCGAGGGAACCCCAGCAGAGTACTAATTAATTATTAAGAAAAACAAAAAATAAGAACGTAATATTTATTTGTATATGTATTTCAGAAGATCAGAACAACATTACTACGGTCGGTTTCAAATCCAAACAAAGGGGAACGATAGTTGGTCTCCTATGCTGGACTCTCTTCAGCCTCTGTTTATGTCTGTCTCTCCTGATAATGGAAATTTTCGGGGAGACAGACACAAACAGAGGCTGAAGTGAGTCTGGCATAGGAGAACAACTATAGGTCCTTCTTGTTTGGATTTTAAACCACGGTACCGATGTTGTCCTGATCTTCTGTAATATATATATATATATATATATATATATATATATATATATTGTTCTTTATTAGAGAGTAGGGGATTAAATCATTTGGTGAAAATAAAAAAAAATCTTTTGAAAAGTCTATTCTTGTCCTGTAGTTTAATATTTTATCTCAGTTATTAAAAAATGTTTGAATGCACTTCAATAATCTCGAACGATATTTCTAATATCTTCTACATGTTCTACTTGTATCTTAAAATAGGGTTAAAGATTATTTTGAATAGACAAATTAAAATAATCGTTAGGTGCTTTGGATTTTTGGGGTGTTGAAAACTTATTACGTTTTAGTAATCAGTTAAAAATGGGATGTGGCACTATGTGCGATAATGTGTCTGTGTAGTGGGGGTTGGTTCATGAGAGTAATAAATGAATTTTAATTTGAGAAAAATGGATATTCGTGTTGTGACGAGTCATGTCAAATCTTGGCTCACCATCTTTTGCTGATAGTTGAGAACAGACGTGGAGAATTTTCATTGATTGAGCCGTTGTGTTAATTGACCAGTTGGAATAAGGAATGGATAAAAGATTCATTCAGAGGAAATACATTTTAAAATAGTTAAGATTGTGACAGAAAAGAAGAAGGGTCGAAAGATGACTGAACCATGGCTGAAGTGTGGCTAATTGTTGTGCAGAAGTACCCATATGTGGGATTTTACAGATGTGACTGACATTTAAAGTTTACATTTTTCTCAAATAAAGCGAGAATTAATTCCTGCAAGCTGACAATATTTGTAATTGAAAACTAGCTGTCCATATTCAGTGTTGTCCGGTAGTATTTTTACTTGTACTTTTTTTTATAGACTATGCATGTAGTGGTAGATGCTACAGGTCTATATGATGTGTAAAGTGATGTTGCTGTGTGTAGATGTGGTTGCATATGCTTCCCACCTATCGCTTTCAGCCTCATCCACCAGCTAGTCCTTGGACAAAAATGAAATCCAAATACTGGCATATAACCTTTCCACCAACAAGACTCTGGCACAAACCTCCCTGTGGTACACTATGGATACTGGGCTTCTTGCGCCCCAGGCTAATTTGGCTAGGGATCTCGGAGTAGATTGGAGCCCAAGAGGTGCAGTGTGCAGGGCCCACTTGTATATGGAGACGTCTCGACATTCACCAATTCTATCCCCGGCCACAGGGCATGTGGCAAATGCTATCTTTGGGTGTCAGTAGTGTGTGTGGCAACTCACAGGTAAAATGTGACATTGGTGCATGCTCAAATGGAAACCACATCAGCCCTAGTTAGATGGGAATGGTGGAGGTCTTGAACTGGCAAAAGTGTTCAAGTTGGTGAAGGATAGGCATTCAGCCATAAAATAGCTTTAAAAACTGTTTAGTCTAAATGTGAAACAGTGATTTCAGCCGATGCAATCTGCCCTTTTAGGACGCACCAATATGCATCAAGGAGAGATCAGGCCCTACGTAGAAACAAGTGGAGATCTAAGAACTAGGACATATTCCGACTGTCCAGGTATTGGCGGGCGCCAGGCTGGCGGGAGAAAGTGTGTAAGCCGTCAGATGTAATCATCCAGATACAATGGATGAGCAAAGCCAGAGAGAGCTGGAATGTTGATAACGGCCGTACAATTTTGGTCAAGAGTCTTTTGGTCACTCCCCTCCCCCCATGGTAGAGAGAGAGGGAGAACAGGTCTTATACGGTGACAGGAAAGAAAACAACCCAGCCGGAGAGAGAGGGGAGAGGGAGAGGGAGAGCAGGTCAGTATGCCCCTACCCTGGCCCCGAGAGAGAGAGAGATGGAGAAATAGGCTGAAGAAAGAAAGGGTATGAGTTGTACGTTTTTCGTCTTTGTTGTGGAAACGAGAAGACAGACAGTCAGTTAGAAATTGGAATTCGGGCTGGCAGTAGTGTTAGCCGGAGCTGAGGCATGGGCCAGCCAGGCGGGGTATCGTGCGAAAGGCCCCTCGTTTGGATGACGTTGCCCGTGGTATTCCCCCCCCACCGTTTTCAGTAGACAAGTTACAACTTAATTAACAACTTGGAAATCGTAAAGGGAGTTTCACACACGCACACAGAGAGACGGACTAGTTTAGTAGACAAAGCCATTATCGAAAAACAGACTTTGATTTAAAGTTTAGAACCAATTGTTTCTCTTGTTAAATAATTATTGCTTACGAAAAGACCTAACCGATGTTGTTGCATTATTCCTATTGTCAGTTCGTTGTTTGTGTAACTTTGCCTTCACAGCGGACCAGCGAAGCAATTATCCCGACCTAGAGGAGATTCGAACCATCTTTCTCTTTCTGCCACTACGACATCACGAGCCAAAGTAGGCTGTTCACAGTCAGGAAGGATTCCTGCGCCGAGGACGGTTCTCATTACATTTGATGCCGTCACTAAGGAAGGAGCGTGTGGGGTGCCGCGTTACATAAATACGACTAGACAATCAGGCTTCACCCTAATAAGAGGATTAATTGTGACCTGATTCACCAAATAAACTGGTTGATGATGATTTTCTTTTCATAAAATATTATTTTTTGTCTCAAACAAAGGGGAGTTACTCTGTACTGACGAATGCAGAGGTACATTCTTTTTTTCAAAGATAACTTCCGTTTGAAAATAATTTCGACTTGGTCCAAGTATTTATTGGAATTGATTAAATCGAATTACATTTTATAGTTCTAAACATCATGTTTTAATGATCCACCAAAAGAACTGACAAATCAGAATCAAATATCGATTTTCTCGGAAGAAAGCTATCGATGACAAAAGTCGAGAAAGAGACTGACTTTACTTTATATGTTAGATTTACGAATGTTAATTTTATTCATGGCAGCTGCTTCATCCTTAAAATTGAAATGACTAGAACTACAATTCGTAAGAAGTATATGTTATGTGATAAATAAACAAGTAGACCATTATGTGTCTTGTATTAGTTATATGAGACATTTTTGAGTGCAGTTTTTTTGTCTATTTTTGTCTTTACAACAGCTACGACAGACATTTTTTCCTCTTCCTGTATTTGTTCCTTTCTTTCCACTTAAACATATTTTTATTAGATGCGTCCAGGCATTTTTATGAGACGCTTTGTCCATCACACTTCAGTTTGAAATACACAGATTAAATGGATGCATGTTATTATAGTTGTGTCCAAACATCCTTATAAGAGGCTCCGTCTGTTGGTCAGTCTGTCATGCTAAAGTTTGTAGTAGCATTTTCTGCAGTTTTACACATTTAAGTTTGAAATAGCATTTTCGTTTGTATGTCACATTTAAGTTTGAAATAGCATTTTATTAGCTAAATGGGCAGATTGTCTGGACGTATCTTAATATGGCTTCGTTTTTGTTATTATAATATTTTATTTTTGGCTTATTTTCAACCTGAGCTCATGTTTTCCATTCCCTTATTAAAATTGGCAAAATTATACATATTTTTGTGTGAAGATATATATATATATATATATATATATATATATGTGTGTGTGTCTGTTTATTGATACTTTAAAGTGCATGTATGTATGTACATAAATATTTTATGTACTTGGGAGATGGGTGGGATGGAAGTAAACATATTGTTCTTCCTGAAGACATTTTATGCTTACATATTTTTCAATCAATATCAACCATGGAATATAAATACAATTGACTTTCAAATGCTTTTATTTTGTACAATTTTCAAAATTCGTTCTTATAATTTATTCATTTTGTTTCTTACTAGTGATAATCCTATTCAATGAAAGAAGTTTGTCATGCTTGGACATATGATCCTACTCATCTAGCTTCCACAGATTTCACATTCAGAAACCAGAGTCTTTTTCCTTTATTCTTTCTTTTTGCTTCTACTTTTTGCCTTGTATTTCTTTTTTCTTTTACTTTCTTTTCATTTTCTTTGTTTTTTTTCTCTTTCTGATTTTTTGTTTCTTTTTTCTATTTCTTTCTTTTACCTTTTTCTTTTTCTATCGTTTTTCGCTTTTTTCTTTTTCATTCTTTTCTTTTTTGGTTTTTCTCTTTTCATATTTTTGCTCTATCTATATTTCCTTTTCTTTTTTCTCTTTTTTCTCTTTTTTCTCTTTTTTCTCTTTTGTTTCTGTTTTATATTTCTTTCGTTTTCTTTTTGCTTTTTTTGCTTTTTTCTCTTTTTATTTCTTGTTTTCGTTATTTCTTTTTCTTCTTTCTTTTCTTTCTTACACTCTTTCTTGTCCCCTCTCTCCTTATTTTCTCTCCTATATTTTTTCCGTTTCTCCTCTAGCATCTCTTTAACTATATTTCTTTCTTTTCCTCTCTCACCTCTCATAATATTTTCAATAAAATAAGTAACATATATTGCGTACATTTTAGGAAATTTTCTATAACTTTTGATATAAATTTTCTTTCATCACTAAAAAGCAATATTTTTAAATTGCAAAATGCTCACAGTCCTCCTTCCGGCATTCCCTTATTTGAAATCAGTTTTGTTTTGAAATCAGCAACACATAATTTTTCAAATTTTTATACTCTTCAATTTCGACATTTCTTTCTCTTATTTAAAAACCTTATTACCTTAAATGGTTGCTCATAATCTAGGATTTTAACATATATTCATTATAAAGAAGTACATTTACATACATTTTATGATTCTAGAATATTTAATTTATGCACTTAATGGAAACCTAATGGAGTGCCGGATTATTTTATACAGGCTACTTATAAGCAATAAAGCCCGGCTAGGCTAATTACTGTATTAGCCAATCCATCCACATTACAGGAAGAAACCTCCCCTTTCCATACTTTGCATATAAAGATAGGTTCTAATTGAAGAGTTTTAAACTTGTGAAGTCAACTTTTCATTACTATTACTCCCAGGTCCACTCTGACCCGGAGTAGTGGTAGTACCTGTCAGGGTCTTACCTATGGGTTGAATAGAATATATTGTGTCAATGAAAGAAAATACAACTATCTATTGGATAAATTTTAATTCTAATTTATAAATATCTTGGGAACAAGTTCTTATTGTTTTTTAGGAAAAACAGGAAGAAAAGGAGGGAAATATGTTCTCTGCTAATTGAAACTCGTCTGCCACTGGAACTTTATGTGGTATACTGTTCTCTGATGACACCGTATTCAGTACGACAACGTGTTCGCCACTGGAGCTTTGTTACGTGGTATACTTTTCTCCAACAACCTCATTTTCAATACTGATATACTATGAGCTTAGCCCATTGAGTGCTAAAACATCTTCTGTCGACTTTCATTCCCGTCTTTTATAAATGTCCTCTACTTTTACATAAAAGACATTTTCTTCTAAAAACAGCAAACTACTGCCATTCTCATTCTCCTTAGAAATGTGAATTATGCCTCATAGATGTTTTAAATACATAACATCGTATATTTATTGACAAGGACAATTTCAAAAACTAAATCAAGTGTTTTGTAAATAGTGACCACGTGTATTGCGAGGTCAACTGGGAGACGCTGGTGACTTCCAGAATATGTTCCGCGTCTTGTGTTAATGAACTGGGGTCCTTATTGTAGTCTTGATCCATATTTATTGTGTGATTTGAAATAATTAAAATATATATTCGCTAAAACAACTAAGTTGATGTTTCCTCACCATTGGAAAATTATTTATAAAATTGATTTAAAATTGCACGCTTTTTTTAAAGGATGTATTTTAGTTTGTCTGGAGTTTTTACCTGTGATTAATTTATGCCTTGAATGTTATTGATTTGAAATATTTTTATATTTTGTTTACTTTTCAAAATTAATTTGTCCTGAAGCGTAAAATAAATAAATATATACATATAATAAAACGTGTACGTTTGTTGGTCTGCTTGTCATGCAAACGAAATAACCATTAAACAAATATTGAGAAGTGGCCTTCTTTCATAATATATAGATGTGTATCATATAGATAAAACCTTCCTTAAGTGAGGTATCCCTCCACGAGGAAATGCACAATAATTCAGTTTTTTTATACTATGTGGCAGTATTATTCTTTTAAAATAAAATGCAAATATGAGTCTCTAGATGTTTTAGGTTATGTGGTATGATTGACATGGTATGACTTTAGGGTTAGCTACAGCCTCATAGGAAGGAGAGATTGTTTATCGTCTCTTTTTTCTGAATATATCGGCCTCATGAGAAAAGTATCAAGAGAAGATTTTCACTGCTGGGTCACGAAAGGCGGTAAACAACAAAAGGAAATGTAACAGGAGGAAGCCATGAATATAATTGAGAAATCGTTCATATGTAGCAGCGGTATAAATACAGCGACAGCCACATACCATTTTGAATTTGTGCTTAATTTCTAAGCTCGGCGCTGATTGACGCAAGCATTTAACTTCCTTTCTGACTTGCCCAATCATAGGCCATCTCTCATGCGAGCTGAGCATGTGATGAGAGATTATAAAAAGGATAGCTCCCTCCTCTTTTTTCTTTCCCATGAGACGGGACTGACAACAACTCAACGTGGCTCGGACTAACCAAACACTTCTCTCATGGGACACAACAGAAACTACCCCAGCCTTTTGGCCCTAGGTTCGATTTCAACAAGAAGACCCAAGATTCCAACATGGCTACTTCTGCCGACACATGTGGACTACTTAATGCAACACACACACATACTAACATACACGGATATTGCTTGACTTCCACACTTGTGTACTGTACAAACATTCTTCATATATGAACTCTTTCTCTTTTATTACAAATAAGACATTCCTCATATATGAACTCTTTTCCCTTCCCTACTAACAGGACATTTATTTACCACCATGTGGACTTTCTAACCGTTCCCCTTCGTTCATACTCATGGACGCGTTCATTCATTGCCACCCTTCTCATTCATTGCCACCCTTCTCATTCATTTTCCTTTTATACATGTTAACGAAGACGACCAATGAAGTTGTTTTAAATGTTAGCATGTGACTTTGTCTTCCTATTCTACACACATTATAGTTTTAGGATCGTTATTTGCTGTGTATCTAAAAAATACGTTTCGATGGCACAACACATTTCTTTAAAACAAAGAGGATTATGATTCATAAACTGTGGGAAACGATGGTTCAAATAAGAAATACATGTACAATATCAAACAATATTAAAGTACAAAAGTTTAAAAATTAGAAAAACTAAAAAAAACAACAACAAAAAAACAAAGACGGATATTCATCGTTTAGTGACTAAAATAGCATTTCAGACTTAACCATTATAGCCCAACGAAAATATTATTTCAAACTTAAGCATGATAGCCGAATGAAAATATTATTTCAAACTTAAGCATGATAGCCCAATGAAAATATTATTTCAAACTTAAGCATGATAGCCCAATGAAAATATTATTTCAAATTTAACCATTATAGACAAACGAAAATATTATTTCAAACTTAAGCATGATAGCCCAATGAAAATATTATTTCAAACTTAACCATGATAGCCCAATGAAAATATTATTTCAAACTTAAGCATCATAGACAACGAAAATATTATTTCAAACTTAAGCATAATAGACAACGAAAATATTATTTCAAACTTAAGCATGATAGACCAATGAAAAGATTATTTCAAACTTAAGCATGGTAGCCCAATAAAAATATTATTTTAAACATAAGCATGATAGCCCAATGAAAATATTATTTCAAACTTAAGCATGATAGCCCAATGAAAATATGATTTCAAACTTTCGTATGATAGCCCAATGAAAATATTATTTCAAACTTAAGCATGATAGCCAAACAAAAATATTATTTCAAACTTAAGCATAATAGACCAATAAAAATATAATTTCAAACTTAAGCATGAGAGACCAATGAAAATATTATTTCAAACTTAAGCATGATAGCCCAATGAAAATATTATTTCAAACTTAAGCATGATGGCCCAATGAAAATATTATTTCAAACTTAAGCATGATAGACAAACAAAAATATTATTTCAGACTTAAGCATAATAGACTAATGAAAATATTATTTCAAACATAAGCTTGATAGACCAATGAAAATATTATTTCAAACTTAAGCTTGATAGACCAATGAAAATATTATTTCAGACTTAAGCATGATAGATCAATGATTATATTTTTTCAGACTTAAGCATCATAGACAACGAAAATATTATTTCAAACATAAGCATGATAGACCAATGGAAATATTATTTCAGACTTACGCATGATAGACCAATGAAAATATTATTTCAAACTTAAGCTTGATAGCCCAATGAAAATATTATTTCAAACTTAAGCATGATAGATCAATGAAAATATTATTTCAAACTTAAGCATAATAGACCAATGAAAATATTATTTCAAACTTAAGCATCATAGATCAATGAAAATATTATTTCAAACTTAAGCATAATAGACCAATGAAAATATTATTTCAAACTTAAGCATGATAGACAAATGAAGATATTATTTCAGACTTAAGCATGATAGCCCAATGAAAATATTATTTCAAACTTAACCATGATAGCCCAATAAAAATATTATTTTAAACTTAAGCATCATAGACAACGAAAATATTATTTCAAACTTAAGCATCATAGACAACAAAAATATTATTTCAAACTTAACCATGATAGCCCAATGAAAATATTATTTCAAACTTAAGTATGATAGCCCAATGAAAATATTATTTCAAACTTAAGCATGATAGACCAATGAAAATATTATTTATAACTTAAGCATGATAGCCCAACAAAAATATTATTTCAAACTTAAGCATGATAGACCAATGAAAATATTATTTCAAACGTCAGGTGTCAAACCAAAGCAAATGCTATTTCAAACGTAAGCATGTCAGACCAACGAAAATGCTGTTTCAAACATAAATGGTTGGTAACTTTTAATGCCACAAAGACAAAGCTCCTTTCCTTCAGTAGCTACAAGAAACCTCTTCAACCATTGATTGCCATGGAAAATAACACCCTACCTGAGAGTTCAACGTTCATAATTCTCGGCCTAACATTCACAGGTAACATTACAATCGAACGATTATGCTATTTCAAACATTCAAAGGGCAAACCAAAGAAAATACTATTAAGCATGGCAGACCAACGATAATGCTATTTCACACTCCAGTGGCAAACCAAATAAAATGCTAGCATGACAGACCAGTGAAAATGCTTTTTCAAACTCTCTATTGCAAACCAAAGAACATATTATTTCAAACTTAAACATGACAGACTATCATCATCATCATCATCATCATCATCATCATCATCATCATCATCATCATCATCATCATTGTAACGTACGTTTTACATGCTGCCATATGTTGAACGGCTTTTAGAAATTTACTTCTGAACTAACCTGTCTTTATATTAATTTGGTCCCTAGTAACCGAAGCAAATGAATATTACGGTATATTTTGACCATAAACAGCTCCAGATCCCACTGAATCCGAATATGTAAGTTTTGTAAGTGTCTCTTTGGTAGTTTCTGGGTTTTAGCTGGACGCACATAAACACACAGAGAAAGGAAGACTTTTCCTTTAATATAATTTATAATGCTCTGCTGTATAGGAGTAAAGCAACTCTTCAAAGTGGAAAACGCCAAGCTTTTGCATGGCCTTTTTTAACTAATGAGTCACCAATTATTAAGCCTAAAAGTTACTCTGCGATAAAGAGTGATGATTGGATTGTTAGTCGAATGATGAAGAATATTATGAAAGGATTAAGAATTATGAATGGTATGACCAAAATTTAATTACTTATGAAGACGGTTTTTGACAAGTATTTGTTGACAATGGATTTGAAGTGGTAAGTCCTGTGGTAATCTGTTCTACAGTTCTTGGAAAGAAACTCTGTTCATGTAAATTTAGTTTCATGTTAGGCATGCGGAGGAAGAAAGCACATTTCTTTGCAGTTGTGGTAGAAGACAAGTTCTTGTTGTGAATGTCTTACAAGAGGGAACCAGAGATTGGAGCTCAGTCGAGCACCTTCTATGGTTGCCTAAAGTTTACATTTCTATCTAAATGAGAAAGTTTGGAAGATCAGAAATAATGTTAGATGCTATCAACTAATTTGTGGCAGAAATTTACAGGAGGAAAGAAACAAAAAAATCACACCTGAACAACGTGACAAATTAGCAAAGTCGTGTGAACGTAGAGTTGCAGAAGCAATTAAAATCAACAATCTATATAATGCATCTAATTAATAATCGGCATCAATGTTAAGCCAATACTGTGTTGGAAAGTTTATTAGCATGTTTATTCAACATTTTCGTTGCTACACCTTTTAATAAACAGTTTTTGTTGTATAACTTTTCTCGTGTATTATTTGGATTATTCGGATTACTATTTTCAAAATGTGTATGATTTATTGCAAACCTCAATAATATTTTTAATAACAAAATGATAATGATGTGATATAGTGTGTATAATATCAATATTATCAATAATATTGAGATTGAAAAGCACACAAAGACTTGTTATGATGTGATGCGTATAATATTAGTATAGTCGCTCGTTGTCAGGTTCGCACATGTCATCTCTTCCATTGACCGATTACAGGAACACAAGTCTTATTTAAAATTGGAGGTTTTATTCGCATGAGATAGACATTTACTCAATATTACAGACAGCCAAGGGATACATATATATTCAACAGAGAGAGAAGGAGAGAGAGAGAGAGTTAGTTCATGACTTATCCTCCTCTACCCACACCGGGGCTTGGGGTGAGCTATTGCTTTCTGTGTTAATCTCCAGAAGACTGTCACTTAAAACTGATTATCACTTAACACTTTATCCTTTGTGTCCACATGGACAAAAAATCTGAAACATAATAGGCATTAGTTAGAAGTTTTAAAAGATTTTTAGTATTTCTTATGAACATAAATTATTTTAAGGGTCTTAATTATGATAGGAGACCGAAGTTAGGGTCTGAATTATCAACAACTAGCGGGATCTGGTCCTGGCATTGCATGGGAAAGCATATTTAATCAAGAAATTCCGGGCCCCAATCTGGAACTATTGAATTATTCGCTGCTCATGGTTGTTCGGCCTGAATACAGATCCCACAAAGTTAATGTAAAACATTTGGGGGTGAGGGGCTTCCTATTGGACATATGGGGGAAGTTTAATTGCTCATGCGGATGTAAGATTAGTGTTGCGTTTAATGAGGGGCTTTTTTTGCTTAAAAATCATGTGAGAACGTTAAAAGTCAATTAAAAAAAACGAAAAAATAAATCAATAAGGAAATTAATTAATTAATTTTTTTTCTTTCTGGTTATCCGTTGCGAAGGCAAACCCTACGATGTAAATGTAAAACCGTTTTTCGGTGTGGGGGATGGGGCCTACTACTTTAATCTTTTGATGTTAGTATCGTGGTGTATTATTTTAGTAGTGTATTATTTTAGTATTGTTAACTAGGATGTGTCTATATTGAGAAGGGGGGCAGTCATGTTCTTTTAGGTGTTAACAAATGGAGCTAGTGTCGGAGAGATGTAAGGTGAGTCCTTGGGAAAGTGTTATGGTAGTGAAACTAATGTAACAATTAGTTTTATTATTATTGTCGGAGATAATAAAATAATACACCATGATACCAACATCAAAAGATTAAAAATTCTTGAAGCCCTTTATATAAAAACTAAACATCCCACAATTTTTGATGTGAATTACGAAACTAGTCACAACATTTTAAAGTGTCTAGGATAGTAATTAACGTTACCAAATTCTACGTCGTTAAGAAATTATACATTTGAATCTTGAACGTGCTTAGAACGGAATCACGTTCACATGTAACATCTCAATATTATAGACGCTCTTTTTAAAGTTGTAAATTACTAACCGTTATAATATAAAAGAAACTCAACAGTAAGGACATATTTGTAAAGACACCAAGACAAAAACCGCCTGAAGATGATTTGACGAATTAAATCGAAAGTACTCTTGAAAAAGGAAAGAAAATGGAACAAGAAACTCACGGAACTTACATACACCAATTTGACAGAAATACTAAATGGACTATACCGAAAAATTGAAAAAATCCAAAAAGTCTTATCAAACAAAATCACTCTCGTTCCATCTGCCATTACTGGGAAGAAGTCTTCAGTAATTCGCAGTCATAGCAGATGGAATGAGAGCATGCTACCCCCGTGGATTAAATAAAGGGTTCCGTTCGAAATTCCGTCCAGATTCCCGAGTTTGACAGAAAGATTCCCGAGTTCGACAAAGTACACTTGAAGAAGGTCGAAGGTTACATCGGCCGAAACGTTGTGATAAAACACCCAAGATGAGAACAGTAGTCCGAATATACCAAATTCTACGAATTATCAACCCTCATCACAAAAATTCCGAAGCATAATCTCTGTAAGCATTCAGAGAAAGAGTGACTCTCTTTCCATCTAATTTACATAGTGTGTTCGTACACACCATAAACACGCACGTAAATTAGATAGCAAAATAATAGGTTGTTTTACCATTATTTGGATTATTCAGACTAATATTCTCATCTCGGGTTTTATTTGCACAACGTTTCGGCCAATGTAATCTCCGAATAACACCCAAGACAAACTTAGTAGTCCAAATAATCCAAATAATCCAAATTATCTAAATAATCCAAATAATCCAAATTATCAATCCTCATCTCAAAAATTTCGAAACATGTCGTTTTACTTCTATGCATAAGAATAATATTGAAGTAAAGAACCTTATTATTTTTAGTTATGGGAGAAGAATGTCTTAAGAGATATGTCATAGTTTATGAATTTTCGAATGAAATCAAAGTGGAACCAGACATGTGGGAGGCGACAGGGCGGTGGCCTCAGGCATCTAATCCTATTTAAACTATTTGTTTTTCTTATAATATTTCTCAGTGCGAGGTAGTGTTAGTCTTGGTGTCTTTACAAATATGTCCTTGGGCATACAATCAAGGAGTTGGCCCAGGCATCACCAGACCTCTGCACGCTACTGAGTTGAACTAATAGTGGAAATAATTGTGACTCAACGGGTCATGGGTGCGTCTAGTGGAAATATATCTCTCTATATCTCTCTCGACGACAGAGATAGATCTGACTATACGTAAGATAAAAGACACAAATAGGCAGCTGATGGCAATCTCAAAAGAGGGTTTTGAAGACTGTTTGAAAAGTGATCTGTATATTTGATAAGTGCATTCTGTTTGAAAAGGAGTACTTTAAAGAAGATTTAGTTACCACTAGATATACTATCTATTATATAAAGTTGTCAGTGTGTCCAGCTAAAAATAAGAAACTACACAAGACATACCCACAAAGCGGATATGTTTTTTTCCAGCATTCTCTCGGACATTATATGGGCACATTTCTTTTAATATTAATTCTTTTTGACGTCACCAGGAACAAATTTAGTCAGGAGGGGAGGGGAGACATTTACAACGACTTTTTTACATTGACCGTTGGTCTGAAACTCGAATTAAAATACACTTTCTTGTCCTTTAGGCTAGAATGAAATCTTTGTATATATGTATATTTATGAACAATAAAATTTCAAATCAATTTGAGGATATATTAAGTAGGACGGACCCTAGTGTAAATGTGGTATTGTGGTGACTGAGATGATTCTAGTTAAGAGTAGGATAGACCTTGTTATCACGATAGACCAAGGACGACCAACGACACCCATCGCCCCACACTTTTGATAACCTTGTGCCTAATTTGTTTTAAATGTAATTTTTTAATATTTTGTGCAAATAAATAATTCAAAGTGTAGTATCTGTTCTGTCCTCAATCGAGAGAGTGGACAGATTTCTTAACTGGGGAGAGAGAGGGGAGAGAACAGAGAGAGAGAGAGAGAGAGAGACGGAAAGAGAGAAAGAGAGAGAGAGAGAGATTTTAAAAGAAAGATACTACACACCTTTTTTACTCTTCTATTCTGTTATTCAAGCTCCCGGACAACACCGCGTGCCCTGTTAGTTTTATATAATAATCATCAGACTCTGTGTTTAAAGTTTGATATCTTATCTTCTTGTATAAAGGAAAACTATGTTTACTTCAAAAAACAAAAAGGATAAAACCCCAGTAAACTTGAGCAAGGATGTACCATTAATTGCCGATAGCATCTACACTTTATGTAAGATTGGCTTGGTAATGAGCTCATTTTTAAGCACGCATATTTGTAAAGATCAGGTGACAGGTCAATCCCAAAGTACAATGCCTTAGGCTCACTTCATGATGAAAGAAGCCATTTTTATTGATATCTGGAGGTATTCCAACAACATGGCTGACTCTTACATTATATCCTCTGCTCAGTTTTTGGAAAGGGAGTCGTGTGCAACTCAATTCTTTGTCGTAGTTGTAAGCATTGGGTACATAAGAAGTGCAGTGGAATTACTAATAGGTTGATAGATGATAACCGGTTTGTGTGCAAGAAGACGATGGAGACAGATGAGAACTCAGATGTGGAGAAAGTATATTTGGATGGCGAAGCTATTGAGGTTGTTCAGAAGTGTTGCTACTTCGGTGATACCATTGGAACACAGGGTGCTAGTGTGATTACAAGAGTTAGGAGTAGATGGAGTAAGTTCAGCAAACTTCTGTCAGCAGAGCGTTAACTCTTTTAGACCAAGGGAAGAGTCTCTCAGACATGTGTACACAGTTTGGAAGTGAAACCTGATCAACGAGGGTTGAGGACATGCGTTGCATGGAGAGAAATTATATTAGAATGAGAGTGAGTCTTAATGACAGGTTTACATCTGACGAGCTCAGCGGAAGATTAAATCTGGACAGGATAGAGAGATGTATGCAGAATAGGAGACTTCGTTAGTATGGTCATATTGAAACGATGAATGAGAGTTCTAGGGTTAGTAGATGTAGAACAGTTGAAATAGCAGGTTTAGTTGGCAGGGGAAGGCCAAAAGAAAAAAACATGGAAGGAAGTGATAAGGGTGGACTTGACAGAAAGAGGGATAAATAAAGATTTGTCCAAAGAAAGGTTAGATTAAAAGTTTATTTCTAAAAGCCATTCAACACATATCAGCATGTAAAATGGACGTAAAACCGATGATGAATATCGTTAGTATATGTTGATAAGCAAACAAACTAATTAAAAATATTGACACAGAAACATGTTTAAAGCAGTCATAAGCACCGATTTTTGATTTTCATGGTCAAATGTTCATCATGGCAAGAAAACTTTATTTGGGTGAAGTGAATATGTGCACAGAGAAACGAGGGAGGAAGAAATTAGAAGAATAGAGGATTTCTATTGTTGGCATTATTTTCCCATATATTTTTCTAGTTAGAATTCTTTCTAGAAAGACATCAAGTACTTACAGGAGGCACTACATGAAGGTTGCCAATATCCTAAGTGAAAGTGTTTCTGCAGAACGAACTGGATTTGAACTTGGCACACCCAGGTTGTCAGTCTGTGTCGTTAACCACCGTCATCTCCCAGCTGGATGGTGAAAAACGGAGAAGAGGAAATTTATTTTCCTTCATACAAACTTCCTCATATAATGCATATGTACTCAAGCAAAGTGTTGGAAACAATAGCCTATGGCTATATCACATTCAAACACTGGTTTTTCTCAGATAACAAAAGTTAAGTAACGTTGAGCCTTATTAGGACTTAGATGGTTGACAATTTGGGAATATCAAGTGCTATAAATTTCTGTAAAGTTACTTTCTCTAATAACATTTGGTAGGTATGGATTTATCCGTCCTTTCCCATAACAATGGATGAATAGTAGGGTAGACTAAACTTAGGAAAACTCGTCTAGGAGAAGGAAAATTCTGAATGGCATCAGTATTTCCTCGCTTACCCCAGCATAGCTTTTGGTTGTCTTGTATTTCTCCACACTATTGAACTTACAGAATGGCCCGTCAGGAGAGGTGTAATAAAAGATTGCACAAGTTTTGCTTAACTATAAGCTACTCATCGCACAGACACACTTTCAGAGGGTGTTCATTGTTTTTCAAAACAGGAGGTCAACAACAGAAGCAATTACATTTTTTTAAATAAAATTGGCATCTATTCTGATAGATTTTTTTTTTATCGTCGATAAAAGAATTTATATTATAAAACATCTTTTGATTAATACACACACACACACACACACACACATATATATATATATATATATATATATATATATATATATCCTCCACTCTATAATAAAGATCAATGTGTCTTTATTTGCATATAAATAAATATATGTAATTCTATCCTATCATGCAAAAGTTAGTGAATAAAATATGTGGCTTTTTCTAACCCCCGAATTAAACCATTTCCAGTGGTGAAGGAAAGCAAGAAAACAAATAGCAAGTCAGACAACCACCTCACACTTACCCAGCTACTTGAAATGAATTCGGAAAGAATCCTCCACACTATAATCAAAAGGTAACTGTAGATGTTTTTTGTTCTTTAAGTCATCAGAAATGATAATAATAATTTATATATGAAAAATTAAATTACTGACGTAATTTTATGATTTTATATGAATATTTTAATGTTTTTTTGAATGTCGTAATGTCTCGTGGCCTAATGGTTACAGCGCTTGCTTATAGAGTCTAGGTTAATTCTGTGGCAGGGGTTCGAACCGTGTGACCATCCAAGATTATCATCCCTGCACTGATGATGAGCGAAAGCTTGAAACGCTGGCGTATGTAGGTAAAAATAATTTAATATTATTTATTTAAAATTAATATTATATATATATATATATATATATACCAACGTTGTCGTTCCGTTATTAAACCTACAAAATTTCACTTTGGTAGGAATGATCCCCTACCTATGCAGATTGTTATAAGGGTGTCATTGATTTTCGTTCTTGATGGAGTATGAACCATAGTTAAATGACACAACATTAAATAGATAGGTTTTAAAACCCTCTAAAATCTACAAAATCTTTCTAATCCCATAATATTACTCATGTAAGGTCTACTTTCATATAATTTTCACCATAGAATTAATGATAGATATCCTTAATGAAGCATACTCTCCCGTTTACAGTCTTATTTTTTAATTATGATGTCAATTAGATCTAAACTACAAGTAGCGCATTCCAAAATGATTCAGTCTACGAAAGTTGGCTGATGAGTTTATCGCCTAAATACTAATCGAGAATACGTCCGGTGGCTTTTATCTGTCGGATTGAGGTATTATGTCTTGGGTAGTCCTGGGAGGTCCACCCTCCCAGGCATAGTCTTCCCTCTTTGAGAAGGAGTTGGTTTATTGCCAATAGCCTGAAGCGCCTCTACGAGGAATGCTGACTGGGCTGCCCAGGCTATTTTTAGAGGCCAGCCTGGCTCTTCCGCTGGGGCGCTGACTCCCCCCTCACCTTCCGGCCTTGTGCCATATCTTCTTGCTGTGGGAAAGAAGTAAATATAACAGACAGACAATTATATTGGCTAGGAGCAAAGCATAATATCTGTTCTAATATTACACCTCATCTCTTCTGTACCCGGTCAGTGAAGAAGACATCCTTAGACTGAGGCAAGTTTAATTTTTGTCCCATTCGAGCATGCCATTTTTGGGGAAGCTGGATTTCCTCACATTAAAACCCAACCTTGTGCCTAACTCTGCCATCGTGGTGAGGCAAGTAAATAGGGGCAGACAACTACATTGATTCTAAAAGATTTGAGAAAATTTTGCTCATTAAAGACCCTACAATGGGATCTTAATTCCACCAAAATTCAAACATTTCCAAGTCCATAACTTTAGTTGTGTAATCTTTATTTTCACGTCTTTGCTTCAAAGTATTTATGGATCCGATCCCTTACACTGATTAAAGGTTCCAAATTGTTATGAACCCTTCGTGGAACAGGTATTCCAACTTGTTTGCTATAAATTTACTTTCTAATTCTTTAATACTTTTCTCTTATTTCCTTTCTGACGAAATCCTATGAGAATAAATAACTTTGCAATCTTTTATATTCAACTGATCAGAAAGTTTGAGAAAGTATTTTGGTAGTTTCGAAAAGGTCTACAGGTCATGCTTCATTGGCTACTGATTTTTAAAATTAACATTCTTATTCTTCTCTACAATAATCACTAATAGTGACAATGGTGGCTAATTTAGCTTCTTGAATGATTTTTGATTTAACTTTCCAGCACTCCATCATTCTATTTTCGTTGAGACTTCTGCAAAAGGTTTTGACATTATTACTTATAAGATGGTTCCTCCTAATTTAGATATTTATTGTGAACTATTTTTTGCTGATAAATTAAAATGTCATGATTTTGTTTCTCAAGATAATATTTAATTTACCATAGTTGATGGGAGGTGGCAGGGATGAAGTGGGCATTGGCGTGGACTGATGATCTGGGCGTGTCAAGTTCGAATCCTGTCGTCTCCATTGCACCACGTTCATTATGAATGCTGGCAACCTTTATGTGGTCCCTACTGTAAGTAACTCATTCGAGAAAGAACTTGGGAAACGAATGCCGACAACAAAATTGAGCCGGTTAAAAATTTGCACCATGCTGATTCATACGAATATAAGTTCAGTTCACAGGGTAACGCCGAGGAGAACATGGGAGAAAGTGATAAAAATGGACCTGAGAGAAAGAGGGATAAATAAAAACCTGGCAGTGATAGGTTACTTTAGAAGTCAATTTCTTAAAGCCGTCCAACACATGCCAGCATATAAAATGGAGGTTAAACGGAATATGATAATAATGCTTACAATTGGTTCCTTATTTAAAAAAAAATAAAATTTAAGTTATGATCATGAGTACAGTAAACAGTCCGAGCCAGAGTTTTCTGTAAAACTCTGGGTTGTCCCACAATGCACATAAATGGGACAAAAATACCAATTCTTTTCAAATATCTAAAATTGTATTCATTATTTTATTCTCAGAAACTTCTAAAAGTTAGGATTAATGGTTGTTTATGAGTTGAGTACTGGTGACCCCAGGAAAACTTTGTTTTTTTCCACTAGGACTAGGAGGACTGGATATTTAATTCCTTCCCACCGCAGGAAGATGTGGCACAAGGCCGGAATGGTGAGGAGAATCAAGCATGCACCCACAAAGAAGGAGCACTCTAGCCTATTAAAAATTGCCTGGGCAGCCCCGTCAACATTTCCCGGTCGCGGCGCCTCAGGCAGTTAGCAATAAACTAACTCCTAACAAAGTAAGTACTAAGAGGACTGAAAATGACCATCCACCCCAATTGGTAAGAATTGTCCATTAGTCCATTATTTCTGCTGATTTTCCCACGATTAGTCCACAAGTTTTTTATAGAATTTTTTCATGAAATTATATGACCATGAATGCAAAAAAACTGACTCAGCCGGAGCTAGTATTTACCATTTGTCCCACAAAAAACAAGATGTGACACAAGGTTAGCTGTTTAATGTGGGTAATTCAGTCTAATTTACAGCCCTGAAGGCTAAAGAAGCAATTAGTGTCTTTTTGTTTAAGTAAATTAAATTTTTTTCTGTTCGATGAGTGCAAATTTTATGTAAAAGCAGACAGATTTGTGAGAAGGTCCAAATTCAGAATGAAAGGTGAAAGTAACCGTCAGTTTAACTGGGGGGGTTGTTAACAAGGAGGGGAAACTACAAGCGAGAGAGGCAATAAAGTTATTGCCTTTATAACCATTCCTTCATCGGGAGTATCACAAGCTCTGTCTTAGTTGTGAGTCACCTTTCACTAGACTGTGTCATTTACTAAGTTCGCTCCACCCCTCACTCAGAAAGATGTCATGATTACTTTTCATGTTCTACCAAACCAAGAAACAAAAAGCCTGTGGCACTTTACAAATTTCTTTTTAATTCAAACTTTGCACAAGGCAGAGAAAAATTGGGAGAGTACTAGGCAGAAGTTTTCACCCACGACCCTCTTCTCGATCCTCAATTAACTAACTCCTCTCTTTTGTTTGTCACGTTTGTCACCCTGCAGACATAAACGCAACAGCTAGATTGTTTATCAAAGCATCTGTTAGTCTACAGTAGTTACCGTGCCCATAGGACATGCCATTTACATTCCTAACTATTTATTATACGATCTTTACAAAATTCCATTTTCACTCCATCTATGCTCACCCCTCTCCATCCAATAACTTCATAAAAGCAAAAGATTTTTCCAAAGTTTTGTGCAGCAATTAACATTTTCTTGAAAAAATTTTTTCAGAAGTTTATACGACTTGCAGGTAAACAATTTGTGTCCGTATTTAATTGTCTCCCCGCAAGGGCAGAATTAGGCACAAGGTCGGTTTTAAATGTGGGGAAATCCTACTCCCTAAAAGGGGAACTCTAGATTGGGATAAATATTAAAATTGTCCCAGTCTTAAAGGATTCACTGACCGAGGACAGAAAAGATGAAGTGTAGTTATCAGAACAGATACTACATTTTTTTACTTCTAGCAAAAACGACAAGTTAGTGTCTGTTGTTTAATTCAGTTAATTCTTGCAAAGATTTTATTAATAATTCAGAAATATTATTGTCATGAAGAAAATGTCTTACGAAGAAAATGACTTCACATTCTGTGTGCTGTCTGCACAAAAAGAAAAGTAACATCCAAAAGGGAACAATTTTTATCGATGGTGAAATTTTTATAGACAGTGAAATTTTTATAGACCTTGAAATTTTTATAGACGTTGAATTTTTTATAGACAGTGAAATTTTTATAGACGTTGAATTTTTTATAGACAGTGAAATTTTTATAGACAGTGAAATTTTTATAGACCATGAATTTTTTTATAGACAGTGAGTTTTTTATAGACCTTGAAATTTTTATAAACCTTGAATTTTTTATAGACAGTGAAATTTTTTATGGACCTTGAAATTTTTATAGACAGTGAAATTTTTATAGACCATGAATTTTTTTATAGACAGTGAGTTTTTTATAGACCTTGAAATTTTTATAAACCTTGAATTTTTTATAGACAGTGAAATTTTTATAGACCTTGAAATTTTTATAGACCTTGAATTTTTTATAGACAGTGAAATTTTTATAGACCTTGAAATTTTTATAGACCTTGAAATTTTTATAGACAGTGAAATTTTTATAAACCTTGAATTTTTTATAGACAGTGAGTTTTTTATAGACCTTGAAATTTTTATAAACCTTGAATTTTTTATAGACAGTGACATTTTTTTAGACAGTGAAATATGCTAATTTTGACCCATTCTTATCTGTCACAAAAAATCATAAATTCCCTTCTGTTATAAAAGATCATTACCTTTTGATTATTATGAATTGTCTTTACGTATTTGATTCTGATTTTTGATTTCTTCTCTCTTGTGTGCCTTTCAGATTCGGATTTGACTCTGGATTTGTAACTTCATTTTAAAAAAAAATTCTTTTTGTCAGCTAATGAACCCCTTTATTATTATTATTATTATTATTATTATTATTATTATTATTATTATTATTATTATTATTAGCAAAAATATGCGACCAGAGAGAGGATGGTCTCATGACAACAGAACAGACACTACACTATTGCTCCCTTAAGGAGAAGGTAATGCCTGAAAGGATGGTATCATGACCACAGAAAAGATACTACACTACCTCCCCTCTGAATTAAAAGATAGTACAATAATATAGTTTCGGTTTCAGACAGACAGATACCAAATCTCCATTGGTAATCGATTATTATTTACTCACTAAGATTGCTCACTGAGAATAACAAGTGGTGTTCCCTGAAGTCTGAGTGACAACAAGTCTTCCCTGATTTCTAGTACTCTTCGCCCTTTTCAATAATCGTTGAAAATCACTTTGCATTATCACAACAGCCGTTTACTATTGATCTCTCACTGTGAACAACTGTTGGTCTTCTCTGGAATTTCAGTGATAATAAGCCTCCCCAGAGGTCCAGTACTCTCTGCACCATCCAGTGGAGATCTGGTCAGTACCCTCTTTCTTCGCTATTTCCATCCTCCTTAACACTTCACAATTATTTTGTTAGGTACCAGAAAAAGTTAGCGTCACCATTTTTTGTGTTTGTGTGTGTGTGTGGGCTGGGGGGGGATCTTAGATGACAGTGTCCTTAGTATTGTGTAATGTTCTTTCTATATTTTTTGTTCTATTTCTGTTTCAGTTTATGTGGTTGGTTAGCGTTACTTTGTTATGTGAGTTGATTTCTGCAATCGAGGATTTTTCAGTAATATTTCAATTGTTATCATCAGTGCCGTATGTTCTATGGTAAATCCTCTCTTTGATTCCAATTTCTCCTAGTTTTTTTTTCTCAAGACTGTTCCTAGTGTTCCTACAATTATTGTTATTACAGTAATTTTATTCAGGTTCCATATTCCTTTCAGCTCTCTGGAAAGTTCCATGTATTTGCTTTGTTTTTCTGCCTCCTTAATCCTCACCCGGTGAAGTGCTGGGACGACAAAATCTATGATTTGGCAGTCCTTTTTCTTTCTTGTTGATTATTATCACCTCTGATATCCTTGCTGGGATGAGTTCCAAACGATTTTCAATTTTCCAGAAGGAGGAAGAGGATATATAATTTGATTTATTAAATTAATTATTCGTTTATACATCCATTCCTTCACTAGGAATTCTCACATGAATCATTACCAATGATCTCTCACCGGTAAAAACAAGTCAGAGTGATAACATGTCTCCTCAGATTTCCAGTACTCTGTTTCTTTTCACCACCATTTCAACTCACTCGGTATTCTCGCACAAGCTGTTTACTATTGAGTCCTTGCTGATAATAATAGTCAGTGGCTTTCTCTGGAAAGTGACAATAAGCCTCCTCAGGATTCCAGTACTCTACGTACCCTTCCAGTTAAGGTCCGGGTGATGTTATGTTTCTATTCGCTACCCCCCCCCCCTCTCACACACACACAGAATCACTCTCAGTATTACTGTGTTTTTTTAGCAGGGTGCGGGAGGGGGGAAGATTATAGCATTAATATTATTTATTTACTTATTTTTTTTTTTACTTATCTACTTTTCATTTAATTTGTTTACATTTTATTTTTAGATTACTTTGAAATAGAATTTATCATTTGATCTTCACTTTCTGATACTTGAGCTACAACTCTTGCTTCTAATCCGCTGCTGTATCGTTGAGCTGTACTGGCTAAAAGGAGATTGCCTGTGATTGGCTTCTGGTACAAACATCATTATAATTGCATTGAATATTCAAGAAATGAAACGTGAATAAAAAAATCTCTGATATCCAAATTGCTAAATTCGAATTTAATTTTTTACACAAAAACTGAAAACATATTCTGATAACTTCATCTTTTAAGCTCACCTTTTTATCCTTATGATCTTATTATTAAATTGATAATCACTATTTGATGACATTTCTGGGAAAAGGTATTGGTGTCATTTACAGTATACTAGACTGACCCACTGGACACATCGCCTAGTGGATAAAGGCTTTTTTTTAATGTTGGGTCATCACTTATCAAGAGCCACTCGAGGATAAGAGTTAATGAGATGGAATGATGGTCAGCAGAAAGTTGACGAACACTATAGAAGTACTAAAATTGATCGAGGCAATGAACTAAGTTAGATTACTAATGTGACGGTTTAATGACAAGTGTTTGTTGACATTGAATTCGAAGATGACTCTGTTGTAATCTGCAATAGAGCGATCCCGCAATAATGTGTTCCACTTGCAGGAAGCTCTTGTAAAAACGCTCCATCCATGGAAATTCTGCCTGACGCTAGGCGTATGGTGGAAGAAGGGAAAGTCTTTTTCATTGTATTAGTAAGACGAGTTCTTGCTGTGAATGTCTTACAAGAAGGAACCAGAGATTGGAGCTCAGTCGAGTACCTTCCATGGAAATAACGATAGAGTAGAGAGAAACTAGCAACATCACTTCTATGAAAAAAGGGCTGTAGGGAAGAGAAAAGATAATCTCCACTAGATTTTGAAGTCAGTTTTATACTCTGTCAAGGCAGGAAAGGGTGCTCTGAGTGGCACCTCCCCAGATGTGGCAACAGTACTCCATCTTAGGATGTATCTAACTCTTATATAGGTAGAGGATTGCACATGTCACGGTTAATTCTATATAGAGGTTGTGTGTTCAATCCCTGATGATGGAACTTAAGAAAAATTAACTGATACGAGATATCTAAAAGGCATGGGACATGGAATAAAAGTAATTTACTTCATGGATCAAATAAAGAATTCAGTTTGAAATCTTCCGGAAGGTTACAGAATACAACAAAAGGCACATAGAGAAGGTCAGAGCATATAATGCCCAAAACATTTTGAACATAATGTTACAACCAGTGTAACACAATAATACAGCAAACGATGGCCACAGAAATAATGATGATAAAACAAGTGTTAATTGAGATGGCATTAAGAGTCAATAGTTGTCAATTGAGTTATCTCCCATGTGCAAATTCGCTGTTTAGAGTGTCTAAAGCTAGATGGTATCTGGCTGGCAGTCAATTTGCATAGGTGGTAGTGTTATTAATATAAAAACTGTACTTTTTGATTGAAGAGTGTCAGTTACAAAAAAAGCTGAAGGAGGAAAGACTGACAACACGGTTTCAATTAATATACAAAAGCAAGTTTAATATTATAGAAGTTTTCTAATGAATATAATAATCTAGAGGTTGAGTTCAGGTGAGAATACGTAAGAGTTAGCATCAATTGTTGTTTATTCCACATGTGAGGGAGAGAATCTACAGTCTGTATACTTAAGGTTAAAAATATGGATTTTAAGAATATCAGGTTCTGTAAGTTGGTAAATGGCTGCAAAAACACTTTCTCTAATATCCCTGAGAAAGATATGAATCCATCTTTCCTCCCTCAATTTATGGGTGACTAGGCTCTCAACCTTGATAGGGCAACTAATCTAAGAGAAGAAAAACTGTGAAATGACACCAATCATTCTTCACTTATGCCAGCAATGCTTCAGATCATCTTGGATTTCTCTTTGCTACTCGAAGAGAAGTCCTATAAATTCCCCACAATAAATGCTTTAAACTCATATTGCAGGTATTCCTTCAGAGGATATCCTTTATCTTTCGAGACAGAAGAAGGCTATCCATGTCAAAGCTTGCCACGTTCGTCTATATCATCAATATTATTTTGCAAAGTATTCTTGGCACTTACTGCCCATGCAAGTGCAATTTTTTGTTCACATTTCACATCTGTAATAGTTTTGTAAAATGCCTGCCAATAAGTGATCATGTTGCTCCACAATCCTGTTGCTAAATGGTGATTCACCTGCTGTTGTTGCAGTTTCTATATTTAGTTTTTCATTCATCTCTTTATATTTTTTATTTGAAAATACCCCTTCGTTATCATTATGAACTTTCTAAGTGCACCGAAATATGATATCCATATTTGGTAAATGTTTTACGTAATTTCATCTTGTTGTTTAGAAAACACTAAATAGGCTGTAGAATATCTTGTGGCAGAATCAATCATATGCAAAATCCAAGTTTTATTGTGAATATGTTCCTTTAAGTCCATACACACAACTTGGTTAAATTTATCAGCCGTGGGCATAGATACCACTGGACGTAATAGTACACGTTTATATTTCATGCATACTTTACATGAATCGCAACATTTTTCAATTATCTTAAGGAATTCAGCATCACAAAAATCCTTACTTCCCCTAACAAGTTTACACAACTTTTCTTTTGAGGCATGTGAAAATTTTCTTCCATTCTTAAGGTTTTCACAGAAGTGATGTGCAACACCATAGACATTCTCAATTCACCTCACTTGTTAAATAACAAATTTATAAGTGGAATACAGTAGTGGCCTGATGAGGTGCAAACCAAATCTATCGCTCCACCAAGAATCCTTGCTGTATCATTCACAAAATTTAAAATAATTCCAGATTTCTTCATGGAGGTTTTACTCAACAGCAATGTAATCTCATTATTCACTATACAGGACTCAATCATAACTTTTTTTTCCAATAACTGCTGGAAATTTTACTTTCCTAGTTGCAGTCCTCTCAGCCCCATTTCCAAACTTGAATGTTGTATCAGTAAAAGAATATTCAACTAAGTATTTGTTTTGCTCAGACAGAGCATCAATAAAAACGTTCAGCCATGTTTTTCCGGTGACGGTTTTCATACATGCACTATCTAGTATGCACATTCCAAAACACTCCTTAACAACCCAGAAGCATGTACAACGGCTAAATTTTGTTAACATAACGACAACTAAGCTTAGGACAATAGTCCGAAACACGAAATAATGAAAATAACTAAATTATCTGATCTAAGAAGGCCGGATAGTGCAACGGTCTGAAATATGAAAATGATGTAAATAGCAACAATATCGCATCTTAGTCGGAGCTCAATATGTTTAACACATATTTTGCTAAAAGATATACATTTTTTTATGGACTGTGAATAATCTCGTGTTTTTACTGTGTTAAATAGGGTTATGTGAATCTCTTGTATGTTTTTCTATTTTCTTGATGATGTCTACAATTTCTTGAAAAGTGTTTTGTAGAGTCACAATTAAAACATCTCATATTTTTTCTATCCTTGCCTATTGGATTTGAACCTCTACTGGATTCATAAAGACTTCTGGGGTATTTCAGACCACCTCTATAATTTATTCATGGACATTACTTTTTGTTTGAAATGTATTCTCGTTTTCAGTTACAAAACCGGGTTCAGATTTTACATCTGGTGCTCGCATCTGGTCATTCATTGCGACCAGGATCCCCCAAAATCTTTTGTATCGTACATCATTTCATATAATCATACGTCATAGACCCACACGTAGCATGAGCCGGTTAATTGTTTTCGTCAGAGACATTTGTTGCAGTTAATAAAAAAAAAGCATGTACACCTTCCGGTAATTCAACTTTAAAATTACCCAGTTTGTGATAGAGGTATTCAAATTGTATCTAAAAGTCAGTAATACTTACATCGGAAGGACACCTGTAGTCATAAAATTCCGTAAAAGGCTAAATAAGCCCGGGTGTTCTCATCTTTTAAAAACAATGTGTCCAGTTTGTTAGTTGTTTTCTGGATGCCATTTTATTGACCTTTTTCGTGAGGTTGCAGGTCTCTAACACAATCTCTTGCTCTTCCAGTTAAACTGAGAAATACTGCTGGGTCCTGCTTGGATTTATTTAAGTCTGTATACATTTGTCATATTGTTAGATCATTCTTCTATTCCACATAGCAATCTTCGTTTTCCAAGTCTGGTGGCGAGTTTAAAGCTTGACTTGTCATCTTGAGATGCAGTATATTTTGCAATGTGTAAAACACAAAACAATATTAAACATCCCACACTGGGTCTCATTCTGCTACCAATTGTCAAAGCTTGTCAATACAACAACACAATCTCTTTTTGTCTTTCTATCAGACTCAACTTAAATAGTCAAATCCAGGATCAAGGGAGATCACTCTTTTCTCCAAACCGGTCCAAGAGAGATAACTCATAATCCACAAGCCAGTCAATGTGTTTTGGCATTAATCCAAAAAGGCTTGATTTGCTATAAAACCGACAAACCAAACCTTTAAGACACATGGTTAAAATACTTTATTTAGTTCTATATTTTGTTGGTGTACAACAGTTATCCCTTCATATAATTCAGAAGTTACCATTCCAACGTCTTGCAAACAATTACAATGCATATGCATGTAGCAGAACGCCTATGTACAATTCAACCAATCCGATTATTTTGCACCAAAATTCATGCTTATAGAATGTTTCATGATATTTGTTATAACAGTCAAAATGTAAACATTCAATACAGATTATTAAAAATGTTTCATGCAACTCCTTTCAAAATTCCACTCCGGGTGATCGAAGATTTTTCACATCAAGGAAAAATACTGATGGCTGTTAACTTAACATCTAAATATCTAGAAAAAACAAAAACACAACGTCTACCTATGCAATTGTGAGTAAATCTGACTGCAACTGAATGAAATTTAAAAAAAATCAAAAGTTATTTCTTGTTTCACTAATTTACATGAAGGAAAACTTTGACTATAAATATATTTCGTACATATAACATTATTTTCTTGCAAAAGTCTTACACAAGCCAACATTGAACTCTTTTCTACTTTTTTCACTCAGTTATATTTCACATGAGACTCTTACAAAAACTAGTTTCGTCGTCGTCGTCGTCGTCGTCGTCGTCGTCGTCGTCATCATCATCATCATAATCACTGGCTTAACGTCCGTTTTATATGTTGGCATGCTGTGACAACAAAGAACAACACCTACGATGCTTCACATGTCGGGACTGTACATCCGCCAGAGTGAGGGGGTTATCTTCGCAGAGGTGGCCTTTTGTAGTTGCAGTTAATTAGCATATGTAGGGATCAGCTGATGTAAATGGAAGGACGAAAATGGAAGGCGGCAGTCAGAGCTGAGAGAGCTAAGAGAGAACATTGAGTTTGAAGTTTGAAGTTTTTAAGTTTTGAGATTGATCGGTCGGTGTTCGTTGCGGTGACGTTGACGAGGAGTACCTCCACCTTCATTACTGGATTAAAGCGTTGCTTTCTTACACATGCATTGGACAGCTTTTAGAAATCGACTTTCAAAGTAACCTACCTCTGGCCAGATCTTTATTTATCCCTCATCACCATTATCCCTCATCACCATTATTCCTCATCACCAGTCAGTTGTTTCGCCTGCAGAAAATCATAATTACTCTTTGTTAATTGCATAACAAAAGAAATGTGATTTCCGGCTCTTCAGTGGTAGTTCATGAATACCGAAAAAACAACAACTTGAAATCAAAAGAAAAGATGAAACATGTGCAATAAATTTGTTCTCTTCAATACCGATTCTATCAGATCATCCGAAACTGAATCCATCGGCAAAACCTTCTCGAAACAAAATTCTATTAGTTAAGTACCAGAAAATTCATGTAAATATATCTGATTTTTACGTTACATACCCAAATTATTTATTTGTCGATTTAAAAAAAAAATTATTGTAGTGATAATATTTGTTGTGACCCTATTAGGGGCCGAAATAAAGACACGGAAACATAGGGTTACAGGAACAAAGATATATTATTGAAGAAAAAGAATATATATACAAGTGGTATTCTGGACTGCCAGTATAGAACTGGGTGGAAGAAGTTCTCTGAGTTGGAATGCTTCTCGCATTTTATTATGGATGGACGAGTCCATTTGCTCTTCATACAGGTACGGCACCATAACACCCCCTCCTTCCAAGCCTTACCTCCTCAGGAGTCTTAGTAACATTTCCTTTTCGGATTTATCTCTATGTAGTCCGGAGCCATTCGTTTTCTTTTTGGCTGCCGTTTCTGTGTGACTACTTGGGGTGCTGGCAAGTTGAAAGTGTCATATATCACGTCCATCACATCTTCTACTTCTGGAGAGCTGTCAGTGTCATTTGACAGTCTTTTTCTGATCTTTTTATAATATAGACCATCGACCCGATCCTCTTTTCAATTGTACCGGGTTGCCAGAACGATGCGTTGTTTTTGTACCTTTTAAAGTATACCCTATCTCCTGGGCTGTATTTTTTCTTCGGTACCGTAGAGATCCGATAATAATTATTTTGTTTAGGTAGTACGTTATCAAACACGGATTTCACTTTGCACGCAAACATCATCTCTGTGGGGGATAATGAAGATGGTACGTTTACGTTTTTAGTAATTCTATATACTTGCAGAAATTGTTGCAAAGCCTTCTCCTTAGGAGTATCACAGGCCTTTTTTAGTATTCTTTATAACGTGTCTACAACGCGTTCCACCTGGCCGTTTAACCTAGAATGATACGGGGGAGTCGTTATATGTCTGATTTGAAACGTCGCGCAGAACTCCTCAAAATCTGATGACGTGAACTGCATCCCATTATGACTCACCAGACAATGCACTACCCCAAAACGAGCGAATAGTTCATGTAGGAATCTTATCGTAACCTCTGACGTGGGATTCTTGCAATGTAGTACCTCACCTCACTTCGAAAAACTGTCGACTACGATTAAGTAGTAAAAACCTCCCAATGGTCCCGCGAAATCCACGTGGATTCTTTCCCAAGGACAGTCGGTCTTTGGCAATGGCTATGTTTTATATGTGGTGTTTTTGCCGCTGAAGAACAGCCTTTACACAGCTTTACTGCTTTTTCAATGTCATCATCCATACCTGGCCAGTACACAAAACTCCTCATTAAACCCTTCATCCTGCTTATCCCTGGATGGCCAAAATGAAAATCTTTTAGAATTTTCTTTTGTAGTTTTTCTGGGATGACCACCCTTTCGTTGTGCATAAGTACCTCATCACAGAGTAAGAAACTCTTTGCCACATGTACATCCTTATCTACCATTTTCCTTTTTGTGCTGGTGATAAATTCATCCTCGTGAGCTTCTTTTTTTATCTTGTATAGCATCACCGGAAGCTCTCTTACTGCGTTGCACAAAATCTCTTTTTCTGTTTGAAGGGACGTCTTCTAGAGTCTCTCTCTGTTTTGGCACTAGTCTCGACAACCCATCTGCATGATAGATTTTATTTGAAGGCAAATGCTGCATTTTGAAATTGTAATTTAATAAGATAGTTCCCCATCTTTGTAGCCTATTAGCCGTATATACCGGTAGGCCTTTTTTAGATCCATAAATTGTAATTAGCGGCTTATGGTATGTCTGTAAAGTAAATCGTCTACCATGTATGTATCAGTGAAACTTTGTTACCGCAAATATTATTGCTAGGACCTCTTTCTCGATTTGAGAATACTGTTTTTCTGCCGGGAGCAAGGTCCTAGATGCACGTGCAATGGGTTTATAGGTCCCATCCGGCATTATATGTAGAATACACGCTCCTAAACCATATGAACTAGCATCGCTAGCCACGATTATGTCCAATTCTGGGTTGTAATGTGTTAGAAATAACTCTGACGTAAGCCTTTCTATAATTTTATTAAACGTATCCTAGCATTCAGGTGTCCACACCCAGGCTTTATCTTTTTTTAAGAACTCATTTAATGGAGCGCGCAAATTATGCATTTCTGGGATAAAGACCTGGTAGTAATTTGCTAGCCCCAGGAAACTCTGTAATGCCGTGACGTTTTCTGGCACCGGCATGTTTTTTTATTGCGGTAGCCCTTTCTGGGTCCGGCCTTCTGCCGTCCTTGTCGATAACATGACCCAGGTATTTTATTTCCTCCAGGAAGAAATCACATTTTTCTTCTTTTACTTTGAACCCATAATCTTGGATTCTCGCAAACACTTGATTTACATGTTTCTGGTATTGTTCGATATCTTTGCTGTTAATCAAAATGTCATCAAGATACGCTATCGCAAAATCCAGTCTTGTATCCATTACTTGTTGGAAAATGGCTGGCGCGACTTTCACTCCGAAAGCTAACCTTTCGAATTTATATAAACCACGATGTGTGTTTATACATAACAGCTTCGAACTATCCTCATCCACCGGTATTTGGAGGTATGCCTCACTTAGGTCTATTTTAGAAAAAAATCTTCCTCCATTTAAACTTGAGAACACTTCCTCGGGGCTGTGCAGTGGGTAGTGATAGTCTTCTAGAGCTGTATTCAAATCTGTTGAAAAATCTGCACATACGCGAATCTCATTAGATTTTTTCTTTGCATAAACCGTGGGTGCTGCCCACTGGCTGTGTTGTAATTTTGATAAAATACCAGTCTCTACAAGTCAGTCTAGTTCCTCGTTTATTTTTTCAATCGAGGCAAAGGATACTTTTCTTTCTTTTTTAAATACTAGCTGTACATTTTCTTTAAGTTGAAATTTGGCAGCCATCTTAGTGCAGCGCCCAAAACCGTCAGAAAAAACCTCAGGAAAAGATTTTTTTAATTCTTGTTGCAGTTTTTCCGATTCTCGACTATTTATTTTTTTACAAAATGTATTTAAAGGCGTGATTCAAGATCTTGACCTCGACACCGCATCAGACGCAAATAGGCGAGTTTGTAAGGCCAGCTGAATGGAGTCTCTTGCGAACCCAGAGTGCATTTCTAATCATCAGCCAGGCCAGGGATGCCTCGTCGTTATCGAAACATTCTAACCCGGGCGCCCACGGCCAAATTGAGTGTAGCTCCCCCTTCGTCAAACCGAGCCCTTCAATCTTATCATCACGAACAGAACCCCTCACCATAACCTGATATAACGCCTTTCGGGACAATAGCTGGGTGTCAGAGAGGCCTTCTTTCACCCGTAAGAGGAACTTTAAAGCACGGCGACACTCGCGATAAAAGGAGCACTCACCTCGGGGCAATCTGTGTGCCTCCCCCTCATGCAAGTGCACACTTTTCAAAGCCGGAAAGGTTTTCTTAGTATCTTCCTTCCAGAAGCCACCGTTTCCCTCACATTGTGTACACATTCGATCCAAGTAATAGAGCCGAAGCGTATGTTGACGAATCTCAACGCTAGGCATACCAAGACCGCCCTCAAAAGAATGCAGATAACAGATCTCGCGACGGACCTTAGAGGCCCTACTAAGCCATAAAAACTTGAAAAGGGCCTGCTGAATTTCAATCAGTGTATCCGACGGGAGTGGGAGCACTGAAAGACGATATAGGATAATAGGATAGATGTGTGAAACACACACTTAGCTTTCCCCTTTAACGAAAGATTTCTACGGGTCCACAGACTAGCTGCGGTCCGTATCCTCTTCAGTACTTCCGACCAATTTTTCTCCAGCTGAAGGTCAGGACCAAACCAGATGCCGAGTAGCTTGCAAGGTCCGTCAGTCTAGCTGAAGGGTCCCTGTAGGGATACACCCCTCCAGGCACCAATGCGTAAGCCCACCGACTTGTCGCAGTTAATGTTGGCCCCTGCTATCGTTTCATACATTCTAATTTCTCTTTCGACGACACTAATCTCGGCACTGCTCGTTACAAGCACTGTTACATCATGGTATAGACAGAGTACTTTAACGTGGTGCAAGCACCTGTCAAAGTAATACCACGTAGGACCGGATTCACCCTTAGCCTGTGAAGGAAAGGTTCTAACACAAGCACATAGAGCATCGGTGAAAAAGGACAACCCTGAAGAATAGATCTGAATAAATCAAAGGGCCCCAATCTCAAACCGTTCACTTCTACCAATGCACCGGGTTTTGCATACAAGAGGCGAATCCAGGAACGAAAATGCGGGCCAAAACCGACCGCAGACAAAACAGCCTCTAAATAACGATGGTCCACCCTATCGAAAGCTTTGGACTGATCTAAATTGATCAGTGCGGCTTCGGTGTCGACTTTCTCAGTGATCAAGCGTAACGCATGCAAGTTATCCTGAATAGTCCTATCCTTCACATCACAAGTCTGTTCAGGACTTATCAGACCAGGCAGGACAAGCTGCAGACGATTAGCTAAAATCTTGGCCAAAATCTTTAACTCTGTATTTAACATTGTTTAGGGCCGAAATTTACCTAACCCATCCCCACCATCTTTTCTCTTGCGAACCAGTTTCACGATACCCCTAGTTAAGTACTGAGGTATAGACCCGTTCCTAAACCAAGAGTTGAATAAAACAGTCAGCAAGGGTACAAAGATGTGCAACAACCTCAAATACACCTCGTAGGGCAGACCATCGATCCCCAGAGACCGGTCCAGGCCGACCTGATCCAAGGCTTCCAGAACTTCTTCCTCATTTATGCAACCTTCACACCTAGCCGCTCGGGTCCCCCCAAGGCGAGCAAAGTCGACTAAATAGGGGTTGAACTGCACTAATGACAGAGCGGGCTCCATGGTAAAAAGC
This sequence comes from Sepiola atlantica, assembly GCA_963556195.1. NCBI lineage: Eukaryota > Metazoa > Mollusca > Cephalopoda > Sepiida > Sepiolidae > Sepiola > Sepiola atlantica. The sequence continues at coordinate 148,038,943 of OY744522.1, forward strand.
TACTGAAAATGAGAACGAAACGCCTCCAAAATATCTTCGTTTGTGGTCACGGTACGTCCATCCGGCAATGTGACACGGGCGATATGTCGGTCAGTATCACGTCGTCACTCCTCTGCACGCAATTCAGGTGCCATATTTGTTGCTTCCTGGGGCATTCTTTTTACCCTAGCCCTAACTACAGAAGCCAGGTTCTCTTTGGAAGCCAAAGAGGCTAACTTCGCCTTAATTATAATTACGTTAGGACTATCAGCCGCCTCCACCGCCCGATCTAATCTAGCTTCTAGTGCCACTTTTCCTGCCCTAGATTCTTGGTTGAGTCGTCGGCTAAAGTCAGCAGAAAAGGACCTAATAACTTGCTTAAGTTTAATCCACCGCTTATTCCCGATAATAGCCCCCATCATTTCTTGCAATATGGTTAGTATTAGCTGATCCCTGTAGTCCTTCACCTTGAACAACGACGTGTTGAGCTTCCAGTAACCAGACATTCTAGGTTTAGGTCTAGCTAAGTTTACCAGAACCCGAACAAGTCAGTGATCCGTGTAAACTATATTATGAAAACTTGGACATTCTAATAAATCTATGTCGACTCTCCTAATTAAGAACCGGTCGATATAACTCGCAAGTTGTACCGAACCAGAGCCACAATGGCTAGTTGTCCAAGTCCATACTACATCACGGTTTTTTTCGTTTCGGAATTTATTGACAAGATCAAACTTATCGAGAAATTCACGAAATGCCTTAGCATCCCCGGTCTTGTTAGTAGCTCTCGAGGATTCCCCAAATGATCTAAATCGGGATCCAAGTATGCTTCACTAGCTAGGAAACACCCTTTGTATGAGAATCGAATTACACTGAATAGACATGGAAATCCCTAATCAGCGCACCCGGATGCTTACTTGGAATAAAGTGGGTCTCCTGAATACAACATATATCCACTCCGAGGCACTGAAGATCCTGACAAACTCGAAATTTGCGAGCAGCGGTCCTCAGCCCCTGAACATTCATACTCGCTAGATTGAGAGCCATAAAAAGGTGCCTTAGGGTTGGGGTTCAGAAACGAACATTGCCGTTGTCAAGCTGCCGACTGCCCTTCCCATGGAATGGGTGGCCATCTCATTACTGATAGAGCCATCCTGGGTCAAACCGCTGACATCAAGGGGAAATATTAATTTCGCTGCTCTGTAAAGGGAGGGGTGTAAAAGAACGGGGACCCTCCCAAGGCATGTCTTTCTTAAATTCCTTAAGTGGGTATTTTTGGAAATGACTACAGGAGGGGTGATGTCAAAAGTAATATTTGCCTCCTGTAGCATTCGCCACACAGATTTGGCCTCATCTTGTGTTCGTAACACAGTTAGAATTCGGGGAGAATTAGGGAAATTATATGGGTTCTCTATAAACTTGTCCCCCACCTCTGTGAAGTTCAGCTATTTTTTCAGGTCTACTAGATGGTGACCTTTTCCCCTAGTCAACACCTTCGTAGAGATCCTGCACATATCTTCCCCAAGAAGAAAAAGTTGTCGCTTTTTTGAAGGGGTAGGTTTAACACACATTTCTGATGATGGTGGGAGGGAGGTGATGTCTGTCTTCATTGGGGAGTGTGGTGGAGTGGGTCAGAGGGCGTGCTTTAAAAATGGTGAAGGGGGATGGAGTATTTGTGACTTTTTTGGGGAGGAGGGTGGTGTGTTCCTAGGAGTGTTTTGGGGGAAACAAATGGTGATGGTCTTTGTTTTTTTTTGGGTGGGGCTTAAAGGAATTAATTTATAATCTCTGCTCTTAACGGGAGCGGTGACTGGCGGCGGCATTTTAGGGGGCTTGGTTTATTTATAGAAACAGGTGCAGGAACAGGGGAAATAGGTGATGTTGGGGTACTTTTGGGTTTAGGAGCTACTTTGGGAGGAGAGTGAGGGCTGGGTCTGTTATTGCCCCTGAGGTCTTTGTTAAGTTTTACAATTTCCGTGTATTTAGCACCACCTGGATCCTTTGAAATCTTTATCTTCTCATTATGCTCACTCACGACCAGGCGTCTTCTTTCCCGTTACTAGTACCTACTCGGTCTCGTTCCTCTGGTCCATTTTGGTCAAATCGGGGAACACAGATAGCTCCTCTCCCACTTGAACATCAGTTACTGGTTTCCTGGGTCTCCCAACTGCTGCAAGTCGTTTCTCTACGACCTTCGGCCCCAGGTGTTCCCCCACTCGGTTTTGGGGATTACTTGTGGTTTTCTTTTCGGTACATTCAATTGTAAGGTGGCCAATGCTCCCACAGGTCCAACAAGACGGCCTTTCCCCGGCGACAATGATTGGTAGTTTGTCCTCTCCGACCTGCAAAAAATAGGGAATTTCGCCGAAGGCTTTTGGATTTAGCATGATATCAAAGTACCATACCGATACATACTTTTCGGAGCTAACTGCCATTAAATCCCCATATTTCTGTAAAAAGACCGCAACGTGCTCTCCTTCAATGTAGAAAGGTACATGGAACACTGAAACTGTCGTTCTCCTTCTTCCTCTGTATTCCATTTTAAGATGAAATCATTTGTGATGATTTCCGTTTTTGACAGCTTTAAACATTCATCTTCAGTTGAGAATAATGTCTTCCAATGGTAGTACCCTCTGGATTTGATGATTTTTAGGGGTCTATGACCGACGGACGCTAACAATTTGGTTATGATCTCAACGGAAGCTCGAATGACTTTTTTGGTTTTTTATCAACAACAAAAACTGTTAGAGTTTTTCTGTCTATTTCCTCCAATTTCGGGATGTTTATGATGAGTCCGGTGTCAGTTATTAGTTCTGAGTACTTTTCCATATTTTTTCGGAATTCTTCTATCTCGATAGAAATTGTTGGGGGTTTAACTCATCCCGAGGGGCCTGGTGTAGGTTGAGATGTAGCTTCAACCGCCTCTTTCTCCATTGTGACTGTCCTGGTGAGCACAGAGCAAGGCGTTGACATGGCCAGGAGGAAAAAACGGCACTAATAGGCCGTAAAAAAGCACTAAAAAGGGGGGGAAAAGTTCAAATTTAAAAATAATTCGGCACTCTAAAAGAGATACCGAATAACAATAAAAATCAACAGTTAATAACAATGGTAACGGCAAGAAATAACAATAATCGCAAATCACAAACCAACAGAAAGAACGCAAGGAGCTGGGATGGAAGAAGTTCTCTGAGTTGGAATGCTTCTCGCATTTTATTATGGATGGACGAGTCCATTTGCTCTTCGTACAGGTACGGCACCATAACAATATTGAATACAGAAAGTTATACGAGTTATTTCCGGTTTCATGTAGTGACCTCCCCTTAATTAGGATTAAACTTAATATCGGATATTGTCTTTTTAATTTCTAGTTGTAAAACTTGATAGTTTTGTATTCTAGTAGATAACTCTGAATTTTTTAATATAAAAATTGAGAATAACTTTCATAACTCGCAAAGATTTCAGGAATAATAAGATTTAGTAATGGAAACTATAGTAATAGAAGCAGATTGATCAATGAAGATATCTTGTATTTTCTTCATGGCAATATCTTGAATAGTTTTGCAGCTTATCTGTTGTATTGTGTTTTTACTATTGGGAATCTATTGTGAATGATTTGTCGTTGCATTCTTCCATGGGAAGGAGAGATGATAGATTACCACAAGTCATAGCCAAAAGAATTCGTTTCTTTTTTTTTTAGTCTCCGTTGTTGTTTTTTTTAGTTTTCTTTTTCTGTTTCTTTTTTTTTTTTAATTTTGTTCTAATTTTGTTTTATTTGTTTGCTTGTTTGTTTATACTCTAGGGCCAACAAGAAACAGGCTATCACAGTTTGCAAAATGGATTGATGCTTTTGCAATAAATTTATCCTGTCACATCACAGTGAGAGAGAGAGAGAGAGAGAGAGAGAGAGAGAGAGAGAGAGAGAGAGAGAGAGAGAGAGAGAGAGGGGGGGGGATAAATAAAGGGAAGAAAAGATTGGGTCTTTCCTATTCTAAAAGAGACTGGTTATTGCAATTAGAGACATTTAAACCGTAAAAGGTCAAAATACACATGCATCTTTGTCCTGTTCTTCCTAGTATTTTTATTTACCTTCTCTTCAGGAGGTTAGACACAAGGTCAGGTGTGGGGTTTTGATGAAAGTGTTTCTGTGGAACGAGCTGGATTCGAACCCGGCACACCCAGGTCCTCAGTCCGCATCATTGACCACTTAGCCACCGTGCCAAACCCAAACTTGTTCCAAATGAAGCTTCTGGCAGTTTGTGATCAGCAGTGCTATATACCCCTGACCGTGTGAGGTCCAAGTCTGTAGAAGACCCTGGAAGGGATGGTTTTAGTTTTATTCCCTTAATTAAAATGTTGTCAGAAAAAAATTACAACAATAACAACATAATAAAAATGTGTGTTTATGTGGCTCAAACTTAAATTCCATCAAACTTTGATTCTCATGTAAATCTTTACGATTATCATGACGTCCTTCAGCAGCTGAACTACTTCTGCTTAATAACAAAACCGGATGTTGTTGAACGAACCGAAGTGCCTTGCACTTTTATTTCTAACCGATCACTCATTCTTATGTAAACATTTAATTCAACATCAAATCAACATGCTGCGAAGAAAGATATTAGCCTAACCGTGTTATTTGGATTATTTGCACTCCTGTTCTGATTTTGGATGTTATTCTCACAGCGTTTTGGCCGGTGTAAACTCCGACCTTCTTCGACCGATGTTGAACTCGGGAATCTTTATGTTGAACTTGGAAAACTGTATGGAATTTCGAACTTCACCCTGTATTTAATCCACGAGGGTAGATTGTTCTCGTTCCATCAGATATGAAGGGTTCAGTTCAAAATTCGGTACGGATTCCTGAGTTTGGCATAAATATTCCTGAGTTCGACAAGATGCATTTGAAGAAGGTCAGAAGTTACATTGACCAAAACGTTTGTGAATAACATCCAAGATGAGAACAGTAGTCTGAAACATTTAAATAATCCAAATTATCAATCCTCATCTAAAAAATTCTGAAACATATTAGCCTAACCATTATGATATTACATTTGAAAACTTGTGAATTCCTTATTAAATATATAATTTTTGAATAAAGGTGAAAATTTCATTAAAATTGGATAATTCTATGATTTTTGATGATTTAAATAATTAGCGTTTGTGTTTTATACTAAAAAACGCCGTTTATTAAGGCCTAAAGGCCACTCGAGGAGAATTAGTAATGATGGTTGTAACTGGTCAGAATTTGATTATTTAAGAGGACAGCTCAACAAGAATTTGTTTACATTGGACTTGAAAACGACCATGTTGTAGTCCGTTGGAATAGCAGCCCAATGGTATTGTGTTCCACAGACGAGAAGTTATAGGAAAGAAACTTTGCTCATGGAAGTTCTGTTTAGTTTTAAGTACACAGAGGAAAAAAGGAAAATTATTTACAATGGTTGTAATTAGACGAGTTTTACAGGGATGAACCAGAGATTGGAGGTCAGTCGAGCATCTACAATGAAAATAACGATAGAGTAGAAAAAAACTAGCAACGTCTCTTCTGTGAAAAAGGGACTGTAGGGACGAGAAGAGGACACCCCTCACTAGATTTCAAATAGTTTACAAAAGTAGTCTCTTGCTGGGGATCCTATCTATATAATAATACGCTAAGGCAATTTCATATTTGTACATACGTTATCACCTTCCACCCTATTTTTAAAAGATGGTATCGTCCGATAACCAAATATGCAATGCAAAAAAAGTAATTTAAAAAAAATTTCATCTGATGTCGCTGTTGTGTTGAACGGGAAACTCAAACTAAAATACATTTTCTTAGCCTACAGGCTAGGATCAAAATTTAATATCTGTTCTGTTCAAAGATGAAACAATGATATCATTGGTTCTGCATTCGCACCGGACGTCCATAGAATGGAAACATGTCATAAACTCTGTTGGAGATAGACTCCCATATCCAGATATATTTTGAAATTATGTTAATCAGTGTACTTAGATAAGTACGTTTAAGTTTGAATAAAGGTGGTAGAATAATATCGTTGGGTCTGCATTCGTGCCGACTGTCCATAGAATGGAAATGTTTTTAAGCACGGAAGCAATAAAAAACAGATGAAGGATACAACTGTGGAATTTCCACGGGTCCCGGAAGTATCATATAATACGGATAGTGGCGCATGACCCCTTTGTGTCAGCATTGCTAATCAGAATAAATTCATTTTTAGGGACGCAAGAGAGAATGGCAAGGGTTAAACCAGATGACCGCTGTTGACCGATAAAGCAGAGTTTTATTGTTTATTCTGGTTTGAGACATTACTTATTCATATGAAGAGAAAATGAGACCGCAGAGTTTTCCATGATTATTCTCCCTTAACAGACATTAATTACTGTGCCTTTCTTTGCATATCCTTTGTCTCCAATTATTCTATCTGTTTGTTCTTTAGTTTTTTCTTCTTCTTCTCTTTAATAGTCTTGCTAATGTCTTCTTCCCCCTCCAAGAATATTGATTTCCATAGCCTTCTCTTAATTCCACTCTCTATGATTCTCTGTCTCTAGATATTATTCACCATCTATTTGGCTAAATGCTTGAGGGCCAGCTCATTTCATTTGATATTCTCATGGTGAAACCTTCTCCTCCTGTCCTCATCGTCTTTTCTATTCCCCCAACTCATTTTTCTGGTTCTTCAGCGTTTTAATTTACTTACTGACATAATTGGATGAATTAAATTTGTATTGTTGATTTTGTTGTGGTCGGATATAATTAGGTCAGGAGATAATGAATGACTTTGTTTGAGTTCAGTATTGTTTCATCTTCTTTAGATTATCTTGTTTGTTTCTAAACACTTCAGAATAGGGTTTTCAAACACATGACCTTGTCCTCCCCCCTTCCCTGTGGAAAGATAGGGTCACGTGTTTGAGAACACTGTTCTGAATAGAAACCGTTTTTGTTACCGATATTTTCCTAAGATTTTTAATAAGTTTAATTAATTTGTTGGAAGAAGCAGCAGCAGCAGATGTCATTTTTAAGTATTGACTCTCGATTGGACAAACGCTCAAATAAGCAGTTTCTTTCAACCAATCACAGCACAAAAAATATTCACTTCTGAATAGTTGCACATAATATAAAAACCCTAACACAGCTTTTTTCTTTTTCTTTCCTGTTTTTTCTTCCCGACACGACACATGCAGGTACGTCCTTAAAAACTAACCTCGGCTCTTGGCCAAAGGCCTCAGCACATACAAGTATTAAACACAACGACCGCATGTACACACAGCTTATCAAACTTATGTACACACAAGTTCATACACACACTCTCTCTCACTGACAAAACAGAGGCAAGCTACGGTACACTCTGATCTACAATAACTACTCTATTTTCATTTATACACGCTGTAACATGCAAACTGACATGGCGCCAGCCGAAATGAACATGTCTAGTCAAATTCTCCTTACAAATAAACGACTCTTTCTTTACCTAGAACGTTCTTGGGACACTCTGAATTTGTATCTATTACAAACTCTTTATTTTTCATACTCTTAACAAATTGTCAATAAAAATTACTTATTTTTGTATGGATAGACTTTGCCATTCTTTCTTTTAATATTTCCTTTCCATCTAAAAATTTGCCTCTCGCATTTTCCATACGTTTACATTACCAATATTAAACTTGACCATCAAATATAAACACTAAAAAGTCGATAGAGTTTAAGGTGAGCAGGTTGTGTTCTAGTTCTATTCTAGAGAAGGGCAGGAATCCCTTCCTACCCACCATGAAAATGAATTTGTATCACATTCACAGAAGAGGGGAGCATCTGTGAACGCGATGTAAAACAATTTAATGTGTGAAAATGTGCGGAGGCACTCTAGACATTATACCTCCACCTCCCGAGTTGATGCTATCATTTCCATTCATAAAATTGTCTGTGTGTGTGTAAATTAGAATAAGCGTTATTTATGAAATTTAAAGAAATAGACAATCGATTAATAAATTCATAATTTATTAAAAATAATTAAGAAACAAATGTAATGAATAAATTTAAGTTTCAAAATCCTATTTAAAAAAATAATTCGGTAAAAAAACAGCATGAATCTCTGGCTCTTAACTTCTTATCTATGTATAAAGTAGAGTAAGATTTTCCCCTGTGCCATTGACCGGAATAGCTTTATCACCAAACGCTACATAAAAAAATATTTTCCGTCATAACAAATACTGTTGTGTCTTCTAAAAAATAAAAATTTGTAATTCCTATAGATTTAAAAAAATTTAATATTTAATCCCATCCGATATTTTGTTTTTCATTAATCAAATTTTGAGGAATGGAGAGGAGAATTTACTCTCTAATCAGAACTTATTGTCATCCGAATCACCATGTAACAAATTCAATAAGACACTTCGTCCATATTCACCGGCTGATTAACCAGGTTTCGTCTGATTAATGCCATTGTGACGAAAACGATTGAATAGGAAAATTCTTCTTATTATTATTATTAGTAGTAGTAATATTAGTGGGGGTGGTGGTAGTAGTGGTACCACATACTTTCGTTTTAAGCATTATTCTAAATAAGAAGTCATCATCTTTTGATAAAAAAACTGAACCGCTTTTGTTCTAATATTAACTTCTGGTCGACGCTAATAAATACATAAACATTCCCTCTCTCACTTTCACACACACACACACACACACACACACACACACACACACACACACACACACACACACACACACACACACTAATTATCATAAATCTTTTTTTTTAACTACGCACTTTGTAATAAAACTTACATATAACTGATAAAAAAAATAACCCGTTTCCTCTGATCGATGCTAACAACTACACTTCGTTTTGGCTCTTTTAAATTAGCTAATATTATTTCCATTTATCGGACGGTTGAATAAAACAAAATTAACTGATACTAGATATCTTAAGAAGACTGACCTTAACTCCAGAGCTGAAATGAAAAACTGTTGCTAAAATCGCTGGAAAAATGGTTGGATCATTCTACCACTACAGAAAGTACCTGACTCCTGACGCAATCCTCTACCTATATAAGAGTCAGATACATACTAAGATGTGATACTGCTGCCACATCTGGGGAGGTGCCGTTCAGAGAACTCTTTCTTGCTATGACAGAGCACAAAATCAACTTTGAAATCTAGTGGGAGATGATCTTTTCCTTTCCTTACAGCCCCTTTCTCACAGAAGAGACGTTGCTAGTCTTTCTCTACTCTATCGTTATTTCCATGGAAGGTGATCAACCGAGCTCTAATCTCTAGTTTCTCCATGTAAAACATTCACAGCAAGAACCCATCTAGCTACCACTACTGTGAAGAAATTTCCTTTCTTACTCTGTGTATCTAAAACCAAATGGAATTTCCATGAACAGAGTTTCTTTACAACGACTTTTCATTCGTGAAACACATTACCACGGGACTACTACCATGCAGACTGCAACATAGTCTTCTTCAAGCCCAGTGTCAATAAATACTTGTCGAGCCGGCCTCGTAAGTAATCAAACGTTTTGCATTCCATTCATCGTTTTCAATCCTCTCATAGTATTGTTCACCATCTAATTGACAATCTCATTAACCTTTATCTTCGAGTGGCTTTTGCCCTTTATCAGTAGTGATTCATTAGAATAAAAGAAGAGAAACAAGGTGGCGTTGAATGTAAAATGAGAGCGATCTACCAAGTAGATTAAATAAATAATTTAGTTTGAAATTCCCGTAAGTTTTCCGACTATGATAAAAGACACCTGAAGAAGGCTGGAGAGTACAACGGCCGAAATGTTGTTAATATAACAACAACTCAAGCAAACACAACACAGCTTCATAAAAAATTTAGTCTTTATTTATTAACTGTTTTTGTTCTTTTACAAACTAAACTTCTCTCGTATATCTAACGATTTTGCAATCAGATGTCTTCAATTTAAAGCCGGGTAAAGAGGACGAGAAAGATGTTGATGTAATTGGTTGAATATGTTGAAATGTGGACCACACTGAATCATCCTCTTATTTCTTGCGTTCTGGTTTTTCTGGCTTGCATACACACATTTTTTTATATTTTTATGAACAAGACATTCCCGACCTAGCTTATTTCGAGATATTGTTTCCTGATATATCATCTCTCAGTGTTTACTCATTATAGAATTAACTGTTCGGGCGGGGTGTTTGACTTCCCTGTGAAACAGCTTAATATGGTAGAAGACCAATATGGATACACTTTTTTTTTTTTATAAAACTAACTTTTCATATCTGACTTGCTATGAAACTGCACACTTGTCATGGCCGATGTCCTCACCTATATCGCTTTGTGTGTCTTATCAAACGCACAATCATACATGCAAACCTTTTGTTTTATTTATATATAGATTAATGCTCAGTGAATCATCTTTTTAAGTCTATAAAGATGAATACAAAACATTTATTAGTATACTAATTTTATTTTTATTTTTTAATAGACTTAAACATGTTATTGGTACTGTCCTCATTCCACCATTTTATTTGATCACACATGGTCTTCTCACTCAGGGCAATACGCAACACAATATTTTTTCATTCCCCTGGGTTCATAAACTTTTGGCATGGGTTGAGATGATCTGTCTGGACATTTATGCACACACACCCTACCTCACTGGTAAGTGGGAGAGCCTTCTTCTCCCATCTACCTTTGAGAGTTACACATAGAAAGTCTCTTCTCTCTCTTGTGTGACATCACAGTCTCACGCATTCTTCTTTGTTGCAGGGCTTTTTACTATAAAAGATTACACATTTTTATATGACCTGTCCATTATTAATTACTAGCATGGATACCTGGCGTTGCCCGGGAGTATGGACAACAAAATAAAAGAGCTAAAAAGTGTATGTAAGATCTTTCTTTTAAACCTTTTCTCTCTCTCTACCTCTCTATATCTATCTATCTCTATCCCCTCCCCCTCTTTCCTTTCCTCCCAGTCAAGAAGTATTTCCCCTCCCCCCAGAGAGGACAGAACAGATACTTCACTTGGATCCTAGCCTGAAGGCCAAGAAAGTGTATTTTAGTTTGAGTTTCACAGCAAAGGTTGATGAAAAAATCGCTGTAAATGTCCCCCCCCCCCACTAATTTTGTTCCTGGTGCCCCCAAAAGAATGAATATTACCAAATAAAAATCTGCCCATATTCTGTCCGAGGCAATACTGAAAAAGAAAATATATCAGCTTTGTGAATGTGTCGTGTAAATGCCTACTAGACCTCATCCTCGAGTGTCTTCAGTCTCTCTGTATCGGGGGTTGTTAGGACACCATGACATGAGTATACTTCATCCTACAAGAAAACTCTGACCAAATATTAAGAATAGCATAATATTCGAAACTAAAATAAGATCCTCTCAGCATAGCTACACACTGGCCCTTTGGCTAAGATCAAAGTGTAGTATCTGTTCCGATAGATACTACACCCAATAGACTGGTATTGTCTTGGCCTTCGGGGCTTGATTTACGCCGGTCTATGGGTCTGCCCTGTGCAGTTCTAGGAGGTCCACCCTCCCAGGCTTCGCCTCCCTTCTTTGGGGAGGAGTAAGTTTATTGCTTACTGCCTGAGGCGCCCCTACCGGGGAATGCCGACGGGGCTGCCCAGGCAATTTTTAAACCCCACTTTCCCGACCCGACCTTGGGTCACATCTTACTTGTGGGAGTAAGATAAAAACTGGCCTTGTGCCTAACTCCTGGAGAGGAGTAAATCAATACACACTGGCCCATACGAGAAACGGTGCACCTTCTCTAAATGATGCTACTTCCAGTAACAGCACTAAGCTGGATAATCCACCAGACCAGATGAATTCTTGTTTTGGAATCCGGCATGATCAAAAGGCCACAATAAAGATAAACTATAACATAGTTAATGGTCAATTGGGAAGAGTAAAATTAATATTCTTCACTGCTTTACTAAGGTTTAAGAAGTATGAGAGAATCTTAAATGAACACTCAGATATCTATGTATCTCATAAAGAAATCAAGTGTTAGCCCCAGGAAGGGGCCCCCTTGATTTCTGAGAGCTAACTGAAAAAAAGAGAGGCAAACAGACAAAAAATTCAACCCTACTTAGGTGATGTTACATAGGGGTACTATGTGATAGCATTTGCCAGTTGTATTTTGTTTTTAGCACACCTTTTCTGTAATGATAATGGACAGGTCAGATAAAAATGTAATGCGATATCTTGTGTGATCTTTTATGTCAAATGAATTTAATCTTCTGCTTTTTGGGCTCCTTTGTCATAATTCTTAAAGAATTGTTTAATGTCAAATAAAAATAAACTTGAACAAACATTCTGAAAACTCAAAAAATAGAAAGCAATTCTTTGTATTTGCAGTTACATGCCCATAACTCGTTCTTAATTCTCTATTTTATTTTTGGATGACATAATTTCTAAAATTGGAAGCAAGGAAGAAAAAAATCAAATGAGAATTGTTCATCTCAGAACAAAAAGATGAAAGCGCTATTATCGATTTTGCATTGTGTTGCTTCAATAAAAAAAACATTATTAATAATGTTTCAGAATTTTTGAGCTGAGGATTGATAATTTGTATTATTTGGATTATTCGCACGACTGTTCTCATCTTAAATGTTATTCTCACAATGTTTTGGTCGATGTAACATTTTTTGACCTTCTTCAGGTGCGTCTTGTCGAACTCGGGAATCTTTATGCCGAACTTGGGAATCTTCACAAAATTTCAAATGGAACCCTTTATTTAATCCATGGAGATAGCTTGCTTTCGTTCCGTCAGCCATGACTGGGTAGAAGTCTTAATTAATTCGTAATTGTATTCTTAGTATCGCCCGTACTGGCACAACGGATATAAGTGTTAAGTATTAATCAGTTCTAAATGACAGTCTTCTGGAGGTTGAAGGCTCAATCCTGGCTTTTAAACCATTATACACTTGTGTTTTGTTGTGAACCCAGGAGCTGACAAAATGCATGCGGATTGATCCTATTATCGTTTTTTCTTTCATTTCTTTGAAACTCATGTTGCTTTTCAGCTTTTGATAAAAACCAAGAGAGAGAGAGAGAGAGAGAGAGAGAGAGAGAGAGAGAGATCGCTTGTCTCGTTACACCTAGTTATATTGCTTCAGTTGTTAGCCCAAAAAAAAAACATGTGGTTTCCTCGACTTCTGCTGTGAGGTCACCTCTGACCTTTAGGGTGTCACTCAAATCCTTCCATCCAAACACCCCCTTCGATATCTAACATTGTTATACAACACTTTGATGAGTAGAGGTTATAGATGTTATTTACCTCATTTATTGGAACTTATTAGACACTCATAGATTGGTCGGTGCGGTTGCGTTCCTTAGTCTTTTTAATGGTTGCATAGATTGGCTAAGATAAACCCAATCACTGCCCCCTTAGAAGTCATGTGAGCCAACTCATATAAACTCAAACGCTCCTGCCTTTTTTTCCATTTTCACTCATTTTATATATTTACCTTTTACTGTGTATATCATTCTTTATTACTCGCCTAAATAAAATTGTTCAATTAATATACACGGTTGTTGTTCCTTTTCTTCAAAAGCTGCTGCTCTGATTCAATTTTCTCCACTTATGTTCAAGTGGAATAGAAATCCCCTTTTCTCCGGGTTACAATGTGTCCTCGGATGTGGAAATGAAAAATATTGGTCCATTTTCCTTAAATATCATCTGTTTCTGGTTAAATCCCATATCTGGTGGGATCTTACATTACATGTATTTCTTCACTAACGTCTAAACTGAAACTGTTTAAAATCAGAAAGCTGTACATAATTCTCCACTTTATAATAAAGACCAATGTGTATTTGTATGTAAATAAATATATACACTTCTATCTCATCACACAAATGTTAGCAAGCAAAATATATGCTTTTTTTTAGTACCAGGACAAAACCATTTAAAATCTTAAGGGCAAGTTAGAAAGCAAATAGCAAGTTAGACAACCACCTCAGACTTACCCCCATCACCGCAAATGAATTTGGAAAGAAATCCTTCACACTGTAGAATAAAAAGTCAACAGTGGGTGTTTTTTCTTTAGATCATCTTAAATGATAAGTATAAGTTATATATGAAAAAGTAAATTACTGACGTAATTTTATGATTTTATATGAATGTTTCAATAATATATTTCGATAAATAGTGAGTGCGAACACTGGCGAAGCACATATTCTTTTCTTTTCCATAATTTTTGAAGGAGTATTTTCAGTATATATACATTATTAGTTGTGTAGGAAAATTTCGTAGGTCAAAATGACATTTTTATAAATATAATGTTATTTCCTCAGTCCAATTAGGAGAAATCCTACTAGATTAAGGCATTTTTCATAGGTAATTTTATGACTGGTAACTGAACGCATCCAACCTTTGCGGTGAGGTAGATTTCTAGAGTCAAAGATTTGGGCTACCGATTCAACAATGCTACTTTTGAATTTTGGTATTGTTTTCATGGTTGTGGTACACTATACATAAAAGCAATCACTTCTATGCCATATTTACAATTGAGACTTTTGAATCTGCTATTTAGCCATGTAAAAGTCTATTGCTGATTGCTTATTACCTCTGCTAAGGAGGTTATGTTTTTGGTTGAGTTTGTCACTACATACAGCCTTGGTTAAAATATCAGTCATGGTCTAACTTAGAACTAATTTCATTTTAGGATATCCAGATCAAAGGTCAAGGTTACGGAATGGATGAAAGTCATACTTTTGGAGATAACTTCGGTTTTGTTCACCATAGAGACTCGCTACTTGGCTCAAATTGTAGCCAATGAAATCCAGCATCTTATATGCCATTGTCCGTGAGGAGTTTGGTCATGATCGTAATTTTAACGGAATTTCAACTTTCCGATTTTTTCAAATTCGATCTATGGATTTGGTGCTCTTTGATAACAGTAATCACCATGCAATATTTCAGTCTGATCAGATAAATAGTTTTTGAGTTATTAACGTTTTCATGGAATAATTTTGGGAATATTTCATACAATATGGAGAAGTAAGGCCCAGATAAGACTTTGGCCCATCCTTACGTTGTCAGACAAGGTATGAAGTCTCACAACTGACTTATGTTCTTATTTTTATAAAGTGATGATCAACATGAAATAAATATCATTACAAAATCAGATTTGCATAACTTTGTCATATTACTTAAAATATTCTCTTTGTATCTTTTATGGAAAACATAAGACATGTACCATGGGGTTTAATCAACTTATTCTCTTTTTTTTCCCTAAGAAAATGTTTCCTAAGAGGCCAAAGCAAATGTTTCACCAAAGCAAAGCAAATGTTTCACCAAAAACTATGTTTTTCACCCCTTCTGAAGGGACTTCGCATTTGTCATCATGTATAGCTTTAGGGAATTAACCTTTGCCTATAAGTTTACCTTATCCCTTGACTTTCTTTTTTCTTCCTTTTTATTACATAGGTTGGGTTACACAACATACTTTCACTTTTTTTCACACACACACACCCACACACACCCACACACACACACACACACACATATATATATATATATATATATATATATATATATATATATATATATATATTACTCTCAAGACAAGGCAAGTCTAACCTTTGTAAAGACTGTGTCTTTTCCTGAGGTCATTTTTGTTAGTTCATTAAATGTTTTCTCTTTCATGGCTTTTACCTGTTTGACCTTTTGGTTATTCTTGGACTCCTTGTTATGGCCGGCATTCTCATTGAGATATTTCAAGAGTTCCTTATTTTAAATAACACGAGAATTTGAACATTGAAGAGTCAATTGCATCATTGTTATCAGTTTAGTATCTGTGATGATTTCTATGAAGAGTTGATTTGTAAACAAATAGGATGTTCAGTCAAACTTCATAAAAGTACAGTTATGTGATGGTTGTTCAATAATAGTAGTTGGAAGAATTGGATTCTAGTTTCTTATAGTGATTACAAAAAAAAAAAGATATAGAAATTTATTTTTGGTGATGATATATTTAAAATCTGGCTATGCAGTCCATTCACAGTCATAGCTTCTTTACAAGACATTCACTTTAAAAGATATGCATTCACAATGATTCATAATCGCTAGCAAGGTATATATTAATGAAAGGTTTTGTTTGCAAAACCGGTTTACTAGCTTACAAGATGCACAAAGAACGGCTTATCTTAATTTCATATTTTTCATTTAAAAAATCAATTGTTTTAAAAAGACATTCAGTTACTCTCTGTCAAATTTAATAGTTTCATCGACAGTAAAACGTCTGAAGTCGTCGGGTGGCTGAGAACAGATACTACACTTTGAATTATTTATTTGAAAAAATATATAAAAAAATCTACATTTAAAACAAATTAGCCACAACGCCATCAAAGGTGTGGTTGGGCATCTTTGGTCATTTTATGTCAGAAAAAATAAAGGAACCATCACACAAAGCTCACAGAATGCAGAAATAGATGGCAAAAATGTTCATGATCACATGACCACTAACATCTTACCTCCTAGCTCCGCAGATCTCAATCCTTTGGACGACTAAATATGTAGTATAGTTAAGAAAAAGGTACATGAGCACCCTCATGACACTAAAAATCCCTAAAAGTATATATTGTTAGAGTAATGTCCAATATGAGCAAATTCTACCTGATCCTAACATGTTGGCGATTCATACCTCACATAAAAGCTGTTATCGAAACTGAAGGAAACTTTAATAAATAAAATTAAAAGACAATAAATTTATTCTTATCCTCAAAAACGTTTTTTCAGTAAAAAGACATTATAATCTGTTTCTAAGAGTCATTTTTATGTATTTAGAAGAAAAAATACCCGTCCCAGAATGGGTAAAACAAATTCCCTGAAAAAAACAGTTTTGTACCACTTTTATGTCTCCCTATGAAGATTAAAATTAAGATACAATGCTACTAAACCTTTATGTTGAGAATCTTTGATCCAATTTTGATTAAAATTTATTGCATGATTTTAATTCTAGAAAATATCTAAAATTTAAGGCTTAAGTTTAAGGGGTCTTAAGAAGAAACTGAAATACAGAGAATGTTGCTTAATTGACGTCTAATGACTATGGATAAAATTTAATGCAAATTTGAAATATTTGAAATTTCGAAATGGGCTATTGTGCCCATATTATGTCCCTCTAAAAAAACCTTTAAATACTCAAAAAAAACTTAAATTTGAGGAATATTTTTTACTTGAGGTCGAAATTCTACAAAAATCAGAAGTATCTGAATTTTCACGAAGAGATTCCACCCCCTCTTTGCCCCTTTGCATAAAACCAAATTAAACTAAATATAAATCACATTACCCATCCTTACGCCTAGCAGCTGTGTTACAAAATTAATGATGATCGGTTAATTAGTTTAGGAGTCGATCTTATACATAGAAATATATAAACATATACACATACCTAACTTTATATAAACAGCGATAAATCTGTCCTCAAATGCACACTGTATATATATATGAAGATGTTCATAAGAATGTTTCAGCTGTTTGAGCTTATATAAACAATGCAGAAAAAGAATCTTAAAATGCAAACATGTTTGTTTTCTGTTGTTTGAATGCTTGAAACATAAATTTACAAAATAACAGTCATCTCTCGCCTGTCTGCAGCGCAATGACAGATCCATTATCAGATGGATCTGCAATGTGAAATCTGACCAAACACAACACATCAGGTCTGAAAGCACTGCACTTGCCCAGCATGGAGGTTATCCTAAAGATGTATCGATTATGCTGATATGATCATGTCGAACGTTCATCCTCCTGGATAAACCGTTGTAGAAGCATGAATGTCTTGCAGGAAAGTTGGCCGGCCAACTGATAAGATAAAACCGTACAGAGTGGAATTTGGAGACTGCTGACCCGCTAAACCGTGAGAAGTGGAGAGTGAGCTTGCATAATATCAGAAAATGTCTGACTCCTGAACAAGGGGAAAAGTGACATTAAATGAATAGATGGAGAAGAAGAACTTAATTCCCTGAAACAAAGAATCCTTTAGAGTGCACATGGTGTTGCAAAATGTGAGTTTGAATGCCTACTAGACACCATCTGCGAGTGTCTTCGGTCTCTCTATACAGGGGTTTGTCAGAATACTCTGACATGAGGATACAAGTAAACCCTGACCAACTATTCAAAATAACATAGTATTTAAAGCCCAAATAAGACCCACTCGGCATGGCTACACACTGGCTCATATGAGGAATGATGCCCCTTCTCCTAGTTATGTTACCTCAAGTAACAGCACTAAGCTGGATACTCTACCAGACCAGATGAATTCTTGTCCTGGAATCCGGCCAAACCAAGAAAAGACCACAATAAAGATAAACTATAACATAGAAGGGCAATTCGGGGAGTAGAGAAGTAATACTCTGCACTGCTTTACTAACTGAAGCGTTGAGAGGTAAGGAGAATCTTAATTGAACGCTCGGAGTAGAGAAGTAATACTCTGCACTGCTTTACTAACTGAAGCGTTGAGAGGTAAGGAGAATCTTAATTGAACGCTCGGATATCTATGTATCTCATAAATAAATCAAGTGTAAGCCCCAGGAAGGGGCCCCTTGATTTCTGAGAACTTACTGAAGTAAAATGAAAAACAAAAGAAGAACCAATAAAAAGCGACATTCTGAAAAAAATTATTTGATATGCACAT
>OY744522.1:148060049-148132549 GCA_963556195.1 Sepiola atlantica
CTCCATTTATTCTTGCAACAAGCAAGCACGCTTCCTTTGTGGGCTTCGATGTCTCATTTTCTAGGACATTGTTTCATTTTCTAAGAATTGGCTATATGTCTTCCCATCAACAAGATGTAAAAGCGACACGTAGAGCGTAATCCAAGGACGTGGATTCAATTTCTATCAGAGAAGCCATATTTTTTCTCTACAAGATTTGATTGCGCTTGTAAATAGCAGGAGAAAAATTGTACTTTATTGAGTTTTTTAAATTTTTTTTTAGGATATTCCCATTTTTTTCTTTTTATAGTATTCATGCGTCCTCGACAATCAATCTGACAGTGACTTTGTTGCTGTCAGGCTGAGGTATGGTTCTATTCAGTCCTCGAAGGTCAATTCTCCCAGGCTTTACCTTCTCTCTGAGAAGGGGTTAGTTTATTGCTAATCGTCTGAAGCGCCCCTACTGGGGAATGCATACGGGACTGCTCAAGCAGTTTTGTAGGCTAGAGTGCACTTCATTTTATGTGCTGACTTTTCAAAACCCAATCTGACCTTGTGTCTAACATCCTGCAGAAGCAAAACTAAGTTTTTTTTTTTGTTTGTTTTTCTTGTAAAAATTGCAAAATTATCTTTTTGATAATTTCCAGTTAGTCTGTTTTATCGATACAAGCACTAGAAGCGCATGCACCCCCCCCCCTCTCGGAGTCCATGCCCCCTCCCCCCCCATCCGCCCAAGCCTATAATATGGGGTTGCCATTAAGAGATAATTAAATTATTTGTAAAGAAACAAATGGATGCATTTTTTTAATCATAAAAAAAAAATCATAGAATTATCCAATTTTAATTAAATTTTCAGCATTTATTCAATAAATCATATAAGAGCTCAACGCATATGTTAAATAGATGATGATACTGAAAAAAGAGAGTCACTTTTTCTCTAAATGCTCACAGAGACATTAAGAAATATTAGAGATTGGTTGAAGCAACATAGAATGAGAGGAGATGAGAGAAATACATATACAGCAAAGAGAGAAATAGTTACTTTTCAGTTAATTATAAATTACAGCTAATTAGAACAAGTACACAGATTTTTTCAAACATAGCTCAATCCCAGAATAAAGTTATATTTTAGCATGTATTTTTATAGGAATAAGCTTTAAGGAAACAAACGTTGATCAACTCATATTTAGTATAATAATAGATAAACAGCAGATAAAGTCGGTTATTTGATGTTAATCTGTTATTATTACGTCACCACAGACATAAATCCTAGAATGGGTAACGGTCAGGATCTTGTCAATTTTGTCAGAGATTTGCTCAATGACAGTAACTCCATTAGTGGGGGACGATAGAAGGCAAAGATGAAAGCAGCGCTGTGCGCTAGTGCAACACATATAGGGAAAATTAGGGTTTTCATAGGAAATGTCCCTACGACATGGAAAACCATCCCTGATGTAGGCACAGATTCCATGACAATAGCGATCTTGGGGGTTGTGTTAAGAGATCATATTTGAGTATCCTGTGACGATGAAGTCATCTTTAGAAACTGACAGGCCCATGCCAGTTTTGCAATAAGACAACAGGTCGGGTTTGGTCTCCTGTAAATAAATTTCAACCTTTGGAAGTTTGGAATGTAGACTCCTGATGTTGGAAAAGGAGATCTGATAGTAGGGATCTGCATTAAAAGTTGGGGTTCTGGAGTTATGCTCATGCTTTGTTTTGTGACTTATCATGTTGGGATTGGAAAATTGTGGAAGAGGTCAGCAGAGGAGTTTAGAGCAGAACGCAGAGAGAATGGGTAAAAAAAAGAGATTATCTTTGTAAACTATTGAAGAAAGAAAAGATGTAGCATTTCCCACTAATATGGCATGTAGAGGCCCCAACAGAAACTACTGCATGGTTCAAACTCCATTCACCAAATGGCAATGCAGCAACCCAGGTATTTTACACTTGCTGATAGGACCACAAACATAAATCCTAGAATGGGTAACGGTCAGGATCTTGTCAATTTTGTCAGAGATTTGCTCAATGACAGTAACTCCATTAGTGGAAGTTACTCCAAGGTTCAGATCCTTGTACTATCAGACGGATAACGTCAGCCCAGGTAAAACGTTTACCTCTAGCACCCTTATTAGTGACATGGCAACAGAAATAGAAAGAGGGGATTTCTCAAGGCATCTCCAGCTACTGCTCACACTAAACTGCTGCCCCAGTTCTAGAATAATAAAGAATAATAATACTTCTATGTACTACTACCACTACTACTACTAATAATGCTAATGATAAAATATAAGTAAAGAGATTAAGTAAGAATAATAATACTTCTATGTACTACTACTACTAATACAACTACTACTACTACTACTACTACTACTAATAATAACAATAATGCTAATGATAACATCTAAGTAAAGAGATTAAGTAAGATATGTCACAGTTTATGAATTTTCGAATGAAACCATAGTGGTAATGGTTGTGACCCAACAGATCCCGGGTACGTCTTGTAGTTTATAAATATTTAATTTTAATATCTTTCGACCAAAATATATTTTAATTATTATTGGTTCCTTTACAGGTCATGGATTTAAATTGCATTTTGAAATACATAAAGCGGCGGGAGGAAGGGTGAATAAGACGAGAAGTGGTGGGAAGAAGGGAATATAGGTAGATGGATTTGTAGTAGCAACAGCAGCAGCAGCATAAGAAGAGGAAAGTAATAAGATGACGTAAATAAATAATGATCATTTGACTGGTCAGTCACCTTGGCAACAAGCATTTGGATTGGATGACGTAAATATAGTTTATATATATTTATAGAGGGTAACTACACTCTCTAACTCCCTGGATGTAAGTGCACCAATGCATGCAATATAACAATGTTGACCCAACGGGTCAAGAATCCTATAATTTGTCTTAATGAACGGATAAAATAAGAATTTTAATGATGTTTTAAAAAGATTAATTAAAATGATTTTAACTATTTGTTGTGAAGTGTAAGATAAACCTCGTTAGTCAAGCTTCATTCTAACTCTGTTTATATATATATATATATATAAGAACAGAGTTAGAATCAAGCTTGACTAACGAGGTTAATCTTACATATATATAACGAGGTTAATATATATATATATATATATATATATATATATATATATATATATATATATATATGTGTGTGTAAAGGAGTAAGGCTACCAACATTTGTAAAAGTTTTTTTTCAACATATATTTATTATTTTATCATTTTGTTATTTTATCATTTTATAATTTTATATATAACGCGTTTCAAGCGGTGGTCCGCTTTCATCGGATATGTAAATCCATTTGAAATCTTAAATGAAACAACACTCTTTCAAATCGAAAGACATTTCTTCAAATGGATTTACATATCTGATGAAAGCAGACCACCGCTTGAAACGCGTTATATATAAAATTATAAAATGATAAAATAACAAAATAATAAATACATGTTGAAAAAAACCTTTTACAAATGTTGGTAGCCTTACTCCTTTACATATATACTTTTCTCTCGTTGGAAACGCACTAATACTGCACTACCCTCTTTCTCTCTCTCTCTCTTTCTTTCTCTCTCTCTCTCTCTCTCTCTCTCTCTCTCTCTCTCTGTATATATATATATATATATATATATATATATATATATATATATATAGTAAGCTATGAAAATATATTTATGGCAGTTAAGCTACATAGAGGTGTAGCTTAAATCCCATAAATATATTTTCATAACTTACTACCTAGCTCTACTTACGTATCGAGCACTGTTAAAGTAAATACTGAAAATTGATACATAAAAAATTATTTCTTATAAAATTTTATGTGGCTACATGAAATACTAATATATATATATATATATATATATATACATATATGAACAATTAAAATTTGAAATAAATTTGGACAATCGTCGCATATTTATCACTCTTTTTTCTTCTATCTCTCTCTATATATACATATATATATACATATATATATATATATACACATATAAATATATATATACACACATATACATATATATATATACATATATATATATATACACATATAAATATATATATACATATATATATACACACATATACATATATATATATTTATATATATATTATACACATCACACACTTTCTTACTCTTATGCTAATGAGGCATATCGCATATCCAATATCACTACATCTCCCTAAAACGTAAAGATTTTATGCTCCTAGTAGATAGATCTTGTACTTCTGATAGTTTCATTTGTGGGATAACTTTCCTCTCCTTCACCCTCTCCCATATTTTTTCTCTGGGGATAGACCTAAGTCAATCTCGCTCAATATATTCGTTCTCTCTCTTTTTCTTGTTATTCTTGGTCTCCATTTTCTTCTTTTTTCTCTAATTTCTTTTTTATTCTCCCTGTCTCTATTTTTTGAATAATTAAATTTAGTGTTTGTTAGTCTTATGGATAAATACACTATCGAATGTCCTTGGGATAAAATATTTTCACTATCACTATTTCTTTGCCATGATTAATTTTAATCTATCAAAAGCTTTTTGTTATTCCTCTGACCAGAGGAATTCAACATTCTTTTGTCTTAAATTTGCAAACGGTTCAGTCAGGTCCGTATATTTTGGTAAATATCGCCTGTAGAAATTAACCGCTAAAAAAAAAATCAATTTTTTTTATTTGTAAGTATAGATATTTTTATTATATTTTCCATTAAGGCTTGGTATCAATTTGCATGTCGAAACCGACGTTGTTGATTTTAACTTTTAGTATAATGTCTTTTTTTCTTTTATTCAATTTTGTCCCCATTTTTATTTTTGTTTTTTTTTAATAAAAAAATTTCCATAGTGATTTCGTTTTCTTCAACTCTTTCAACGTTATTTATTTTGAATTTGTATACTGTTTGAAAATGGTTCTTTTTTAAGCAATTTGTACAAGTCTTTTCAAATGCTGAGCATTTTTCCATTTTTATTTCGTGTTCTCTTACACAATACCAGAATTTAAACATCTTTTTTTAGCATATAAGCATTGAGAAATATTTGTTCACCGAGTTGACATTTATACTGGTTGTATTTCTGTATTAATTCTTGTTCTTGTTTACAGCCAAGACAATATTTTACGATTGATTCGTCGCTTTCTTGTTTCATCGACATGAATTTCACTCTTTCTGCCACAACCAACCTTTTCTTGGGTCTCACACTTCTTATGATATAACTTATTTTTTCGAAAGTCAAGTCTTCCAGATTTGTGGGATATGCGAAGGTGGATACTTACATTATGACATCACATCCAGCTGTACCTATAAATAAATCCGTTATTTCATTTTCTCCTCCTGTTTCTTTATTGCCTTTTAACTTTTTAGTTCTTGCACTAGTTCAGCCACGGGTTTTTAAACCCACCTAATGAACTGGTATTGTCCTGGCCTTTGGGTCTGGATTTACGCCGGTCTATTGGGGGTTGTCTGGTCCTGTGATGTTCTAGGAGGTGCACCCTCCCAGGCTTCGCCTCCCCTCTTTGGGGAGGAGTAAGTTTATTGCTTACTGCCTGAGGCGCCCTACCGGGAATGCCGACGGGGCTGCCCAGGCAATTTTTAAATGGTCAGAATACTCACCTCGAGCTCTGGCT
The DNA here is from genome assembly GCA_963556195.1 of Sepiola atlantica. Lineage (NCBI taxonomy): Eukaryota > Metazoa > Mollusca > Cephalopoda > Sepiida > Sepiolidae > Sepiola > Sepiola atlantica. The sequence goes on from OY744522.1 coordinate 148,065,657, forward strand.
TATCTAATCCCACTTTCCCGACCTTGTGTCACATTTTACCTTGTGGGAGGTAGATAAATAGTAGTTCTTGCACTAGCGGCAAAACATCGTAGACATTTTTTCCTTCTGGTATCGAAGGGGCAGGCTATATCAATGATTAAGCAAGTTCTTTTGTTTTAAAAAAACAATGTATCATCAAAGTCGGAATCCTCGAGAGACAATTGAAATCCTATCGGGGACGCCATTGTTGTAAAGTGTAAGATTAACCTCATTCTAACTCTGTTCTTAGAGAGAGAAATATATATATATATATATATATATATATATATATTCTTTGTAGAATGGTAGGAAAAATCCCAGCAGAGTGCTCGATTAATTAAGAATCAAAGTTAAAAATTAAGAGCATAATATTTATTTATTCTGGTACAGAAAAATTAGTACAACATTCGTACCGTCGGTTTCAAGCACGGGAGGTCTTACCCATCCGGCTCTCTTCAGCTTCTGTTGTCATCTGTTTTGGAAATGTGAGGTCACATGACACTCTTGTTGGGACGCGTTATTTGCTCAGTGTGTTGTGTGTGTTTGTTTAAATTTGAATTTAGTGTCATAAGACCGTTGAGATTTAAAACACGGGAGAAGAAAGAGAATTCAAGATTAAAGGGAATAAAAAGGGGAATAAAAAAGGGGGGTAAAAAATAAAAAAATATATATATGAAAAAATATATATATATATATATATATAAATAAATATAAAAAAAATATAAAAAAACATATATATATATAAAAACATTTTAATACTAAGAATAAAGGAATAAAAAAATAATAAAAAAAATAATAAAAAAATAAAAAAATAATAATAAAAAAATAAAAAAATAAAAAAATAAAAAAAGAAGAAAAAGAGAAAAAGAGTATAAAAAGTGGGTTAAAAAATATATATATATAGAGAGAATAAATTGTAGAGAATAAAAAAGAGCGAGAGAGAAAGAAAGAATAAGAATAGAAAGAATAAAATATATAAATAAAATATATAAATAAAAATAATAATAATAAAAAAATAAAAATTAAAGATTAAAAACAAAAATAATAAAAATAAAGAAAGGGTTTCTCTGAAATTCCCGTGAGCCAAATTATGAATTTGTATCATTAGCCGTTATATTTTTGAAGGTATGCGTTCTAAAAATCGTTGATGTGTAAGAATCTTTAGATTGGAGTGATTTTTAATGAAGGGATTCGGATCTAAGGGAGGTAACTAAGATGGAAATATGAAATATTTGAGTTTGTTAAAGTGGGTTTGAAAATTAATCTGGTGGTTGATAAAAGATAAAAAAATAAAAAATTAAATATTTTTGCATTTTGGTGAAAGTCGAAGTTTTTGCTCTTGGAATTTATGTGGATATAATTTTTTGAGTAATCTAGTGATTGATAATTAAATTAAATATTTTTGTATTTTTGTGAAGGTCGGAGTTTTTGCTCTTGAAGTTTAAGTGGATATAGGTTGATGAGGTGTTTGTTCGTTTTTATTGTGTTTATATTAGTAGAGGGGGGGTAGTTAGACATTATGTGAATCGGTCAGACCAGTTTATAAGCAATGCTTGCCTCTTGTGTGCACATCCCTTGAATATTTCATCGCGGACATTTAAACAGGCTGTATTCGGATCGATGATGGCTTTTGAAATGTGGTATTTTTCAGCGTCACATAGAGGACATCTGTTTATGGCTGGAGAGAAGGATGGTTTTCTCTCAATTATTTTCCATTTGATGGTGAAGGGTGTGTTTTCTTCTTTAAGCTGCCATATTCGGGTCGCGAGTGCCGTATTAGCCTTGTTTTTGTATCTGAAGGAGTTTCTGTGTGCATATAGCCTTTGTTTGAAATTTCCCTTCGTCATCCCAATATATTTTTCTGCATTACTGGTATTCTGGTCTGTGACGGTTGCTTCATAAATGATTGAATTGATTTTGCAATTTCCCTCCAGGGGGCAGTTGTTTTTGTCTTGGCATGAGCAGCCTGCGTTTGTAATTGTTTTGGGTTCTGCAGAGATAATTTTTCTTATTGAAGGGGCAGTGGAATAGCTGATCTTAACAGAATTTCTGTTAAAAAGTTTGTGTAATTCATTTGTGGGTGGGAAGTGTTTGTCGAGCAACTTGAGGAAAAGTTGGCCTACCTTTGTTTTGGTATTGGTCGAATAGGGTGGGGAAAACCAGATCACCGATCTCCTTCTATTGCGGGTCCCCCGTGGTTGGTCTCGGTTGGGGGTGTATGAGATTTCTTCTCTGAACCCGCTGTCGCGGAGCGCTTTGTTGTAATATGGTGCTGCTTGGTTGAAAATTTCGGGACTGGATGAAAGGTTTGAGATTCTTTGGCTAATATTATTGATTAAATTTTTAAAGATGGTGGGGGGGTGGCAGGATCCCTTGTGTATGTATTGGAGTGTTTCATTGGGTTTGTGGAAAGGTTTGTGTGTATTGTTTTTAAGGTTCAGTGTGGTATCTAGGAAGTTTACTTGGTCTAAATTTGTTTTAATGGTAATTTTGAAGCCGAGATTATGGAAGGTGTTTGTTAATTCTTTTCTAAATCTATCTAATGTGTTTCCGTTGTGGTTGCGTGACAGACAAAGTCCGTCATCTCTATAGAGACCAAAGAAATGGTCTGGAAATTTATTTTGGAGTGTATTTAATATAAGCAAGCCGACTAAGTCACAGATGTCTGCACTGTCGTAGGCCCCCATTGCAACATCAAATGGGTCCTCTGGGTTTGATTTTTTAACCCAAGCCCTTCCCTCGAAGAAGAGAAGGGTTTGTCTTGCTTGCTTAAAAGAGAAAATAATGCACTTGTATTCTCCGACAAAACTAAAAATATTTATAAAATGACTAAAAAGGAAAAAACAGACCTAACAATTAGCTCCATTACCGATAAATATCAATTAGCCAAGGCAGATACATATAAATCTATTAATAATGATACTACTGAAATAGCTACTAGACTAGGCGTCGAATATAGAATTAATTATTTAGATAAGAGGAAGGCCTTTGTTACTTTAAAAGACCACAAAGAAAACTTCACAAATAAACCCTCATGCAGACTTATCAACCCAGCTAAAAGCGAACTAGGACTAGCAAGCAAATCCATTGTTAAAAATATAGTTAATAAAATTAAGGAAAAAATAAACCTAAGTCTGTGGGGCAATACTAACTCAGTCCTAAATTGGTTCCATAACATACAAGATAAACACAGATGCAAATTCACACAATTAGATATAGTAGACTTCTACCCATCCATTACAAAAGACACCCTAGATAAGGCCTTAACATTTGCACTTTCACACACAAACATCAGTCAACTAGAAAGAGACACAATACTGCAAGCAAGACAAACCCTTCTCTTCTTCGAGGGAAGGGCTTGGGTTAAAAAATCAAACCCAGAGGACCCATTTGATGTTGCAATGGGGGCCTACGACAGTGCAGACATCTGTGACTTAGTCGGCTTGCTTATATTAAATACACTCCAAAATAAATTTCCAGACCATTTCTTTGGTCTCTATAGAGATGACGGACTTTGTCTGTCACGCAACCACAACGGAAACACATTAGATAGATTTAGAAAAGAATTAACAAACACCTTCCATAATCTCGGCTTCAAAATTACCATTAAAACAAATTTAGACCAAGTAAACTTCCTAGATACCACACTGAACCTTAAAAACAATACACACAAACCTTTCCACAAACCCAATGAAACACTCCAATACATACACAAGGGATCCTGCCACCCCCCCACCATCTTTAAAAATTTAATCAATAATATTAGCCAAAGAATCTCAAACCTTTCATCCAGTCCCGAAATTTTCAACCAAGCAGCACCATATTACAACAAAGCGCTCCGCGACAGCGGGTTCAGAGAAGAAATCTCATACACCCCCAACCGAGACCAACCACGGGGGACCCGCAATAGAAGGAGATCGGTGATCTGGTTTTCCCCACCCTATTCGACCAATACCAAAACAAAGGTAGGCCAACTTTTCCTCAAGTTGCTCGACAAACACTTCCCACCCACAAATGAATTACACAAACTTTTTAACAGAAATTCTGTTAAGATCAGCTATTCCACTGCCCCTTCAATAAGAAAAATTATCTCTGCAGAACCCAAAACAATTACAAACGCAGGCTGCTCATGCCAAGACAAAAACAACTGCCCCCTGGAGGGAAATTGCAAAATCAATTCAATCATTTATGAAGCAACCGTCACAGACCAGAATACCAGTAATGCAGAAAAATATATTGGGATGACGAAGGGAAATTTCAAACAAAGGCTATATGCACACAGAAACTCCTTCAGATACAAAAACAAGGCTAATACGGCACTCGCGACCCGAATATGGCAGCTTAAAGAAGAAAACACACCCTTCACCATCAAATGGAAAATAATTGAGAGAAAACCATCCTTCTCTCCAGCCATAAACAGATGTCCTCTATGTGACGCTGAAAAATACCACATTTCAAAAGCCATCATCGATCCGAATACAGCCTGTTTAAATGTCCGCGATGAAATATTCAAGGGATGTGCACACAAGAGGCAAGCATTGCTTATAAACTGGTCTGACCGATTCACATAATGTCTAACTACCCCCCCTCTACTAATATAAACACAATAAAAACGAACAAACACCTCATCAACCTATATCCACTTAAACTTCAAGAGCAAAAACTCCGACCTTCACAAAAATACAAAAATATTTAATTTAATTATCAATCACTAGATTACTCAAAAAATTATATCCACATAAATTCCAAGAGCAAAAACTTCGACTTTCACCAAAATGCAAAAATATTTAATTTTTTATTTTTTTATCTTTTATCAACCACCAGATTAATTTTCAAACCCACTTTAACAAACTCAAATATTTCATATTTCCATCTTAGTTACCTCCCTTAGATCCGAATCCCTTCATTAAAAATCACTCCAATCTAAAGATTCTTACACATCAACGATTTTTAGAACGCATACCTTCAAAAATATAACGGCTAATGATACAAATTCATAATTTGGCTCACGGGAATTTCAGAGAAACCCTTTCTTTATTTTTATTATTTTTGTTTTTAATCTTTAATTTTTATTTTTTTATTATTATTATTTTTATTTATATATTTTATTTATATATTTTATTCTTTCTATTCTTATTCTTTCTTTCTCTCTCGCTCTTTTTTATTCTCTACAATTTATTCTCTCTATATATATATATTTTTTAACCCACTTTTTATACTCTTTTTCTCTTTTTCTTCTTTTTTTATTTTTTTATTTTTTTATTTTTTTATTATTATTTTTTTATTTTTTTATTATTTTTTTATTATTTTTTTATTCCTTTATTCTTAGTATTAAAATGTTTTTATATATATATATGTTTTTTTATATTTATTTATATATATATATATATATATATATATATTTTTTCATATATATATTTTTTTATTTTTTACCCCCCTTTTTTATTCCCCTTTTTATTCCCTTTAATCTTGAATTCTCTTTCTTCTCCCGTGTTTTAAATCTCAACGGTCTTATGACACTAAATTCAAATTTAAACAAACACACACAACACACTGAGCAAATAACGCGTCCCAACAAGAGTGTCATGTGACCTCACATTTCCAAAACAGATGACAACAGAAGCTGAAGAGAGCCGGATGGGTAAGACCTTCCGTGCTTGAAACCGACGGTACGAATGTTGTACTAATTTTTCTGTACCAGAATAAATAAATATATATATATATATATATATATATATATATACACATACACACTCAATATAACTAAACTATTCAAGCAATCTGTATATATATTTTTTTAGATTCTTAAAACTCAGGAGAATACCGACTAATACCCAAACAATTATAAGTGGCTAATTTTATAAAATCCCTGTTTTAATGTTACTCTATAATAGAATAGTACATTTTTATTTCTATTTTTATAAGTGAAAACTTTGAATTCCTGTTTCCTCTTGTTTGTTATATTCTTTCAAAATACTTTTGAGGGGTTCAAATTATTCTGTATTAATTAAAATAGTTAACGTATAGAAAGGCAATAAAAGCCTGTGTAATTCTACAAAAGTATCTACGTGAACTACTTATTATTCCATCATTTCTTTTCTTACATGCGTCCAATCATTTCTTTAAAAGGATTGGTTGGTCTGTCATACTTAAGTTTGAAATAGCATGTTTTGTTGGTTTGTCATGCTTAATTTTGAAACATCATTTTTTGATATTCTGTCACGCTTAAGTTTTAAATAGTATTTTTTGTTGGTCTTTCATGCTTAGAAACAGCATTTTTTGTTGGTATGTTATGCTTAAGTTTGAAACAGCTTTTTTTGTTGGTCTGTTATGCTTAAGTTTGAATAGAATTCATTGTTGGTCTGTTGCACTTAAGTTTGAAACAGCATTTTTATATGCATTTCTATAAGAGACTCTGTGTGTGTCGATCGGTATGTTACACTTAAATTCTTTTATTTTTTAAATTTTTGTTGCACTTTTATTTTATTTTCCTCTTTTATTCCTCTCACTATGTCTTCATCTTCAAATTTCCATGCACATTCTATTAATCCGTTTAGTAATATAGAGACCTGGCTTCTTTTGAAATAAACAATCTCTCATGTGAACGAAAAATATTTCTTTAGCCAAAGAGAACTGTATTCTTTGGCTTGTTTCCTACAAGCTTCTATTTGATCAGATCACCTTTAAGGCCATTTGCAGACAGCAGGTGATGAATCTCTATCAATTTCAGACTCTTTTTCCTTCTCATTTTTGGCTTCCTTTTGAATATTGAAACCTTATCTAAACGTTCTTGTTTCAACTGACTCATATCTCTGGTTATAATTTATCTCAGTTCAAACCAATTACAAAATTTGCTTGGAGGAACATAAAACGAGATTCTGTTAAAACCATTTTCATACAATAAGGTTTTCTTCATGTTTCTGAAAAGGATATTCATAGTGAACGTTTTGAATTAACTATTTCTTTCTGATTTTTTTTATAATGAAGAATTATCATTATTTGCATTGTTTTTTTTTTATTGGCAAGATTCCTCAAACTAAATTTACTGCACAATTAGAAATTCTTGTTATATAATCTAGCAAAATATTCGTCCCACCCATGAAGCGTATAAGCAATATGTATATTATTGTTTTATAATTTTAATGTTTTTTATTGGGTTACGATTTTGGGGCCAATGGTAAAATTTACAAAAAAAAAAAAGAAAAGATGTGCTCACCTTACTCACTGTGTTGCATAAAATACGTATCCCATAATTCATAATGTTAAGTTCATTAGTTTTTACGTTTACGCACGTGCAACAGTCCAGTAAAAACATTATTACATATAACTCAAAATTTGATGTAGAACAATTCTTTTCTCTATTACATTTTTTGTATTTTACTTATTTTAAAAGATTTTTTGGGCGGTTGTGGGTTTGTGGGGAAGACACTCTAAATGTTATAGTTTACAAAAAAAAAAAATAATGTGCCCACCCACATTACTCACCGTGTTGCCTAGAATATATATTCCTTAATTCATAATGATCGATTCATTAGTTTAGGAGTGAATCCTATACATAGAAATATATATATATATATATAAATATATATATATATATATATGCATATATCTAATTTTATATAGAGAGACGATAGAGCAATATATTTATAGAATAAGTTGCCTAATAAAGTGAAATACAGTGTGACCTCCCCCCCCCCCCCACTACCAAAAAATAATTCCACAAATGGAATCGTTAATAAAATTGACAATCCTTTTTGCAATCCAACCGTATGTGGTACAAATAAACTTTAGTCTACGCCTGACCTGTCCACCAAATTTCAGTCATAAATATTCAACAGTCTTTGTTCTATTGCCGTTCAATAATAATCACATCTGGATAGGGTGTGCAAAATTGTCAATATCTCTGACACATTTCTCTCTTGGTACTTCTCTGATTTTAGCTGTGATGGCCCTGTGATGGCTCAGGAATATTCTGGGATTAATAGACATTATCTTTGAGATAACCCCACAGATAAAAATATGAGGCATTAATAATTTCGATGAGTGTGAATCCATTCAGGATTGCACTAATTAGACAATTACCAAAGTATCCCCCATATCATATATGATGAATACTATGAAATAATTTAAGATTTCCACATAACACCCACTCAACTCAAAACAACAGCTGACCCAGAAAACAGCAATTCTACCCTCTTTGTCAGAAACATTGCTCATGAAATGTGAGGACTAAAGGACAAAATAGGGATGAAACAAGAGTTATGAAGCTGTCGAAACTAAACCCAAAGGTTAACTTTCTACTAATTATGCTAAACTGATTATCTTTAGTTAAATTGTTATTGAAGAGTTTTCTAACAGGATCAGTGTAGGCCCATTCTGTTCTTTGAGAAGCTTGACAATTGATCCATGCTAAGATTTGAATTGTATTTTTGATTAAATTTGTTTAACATGTAAGATATTGAAATTGCCCGCTACTGACTATGTAGCCACCTTCTTCTCCCCCATGGGAACACATCTGCCTTCACTTGATGTTTTCTCATCTTTCCTCAAATCTGCCTTATCGCTGTACCGAGTCTGAACGGCATAATCATGTTGACACACTGGTTCCCGTTAGATCACCGAAGTTAAGCGACGTTGAGCCTGGTCAGTACTAAAATGGGTGACCATTTGGGAATACCAAATGCTGTATGTGCTCTTCGCTTATCTCAACATTATTTACAGTCGTCGTGGATTGCTCCTTGCCACTGGAATGTGCAGCCACCCTTACAGGGGATATCTATTGTCTCTCAAGACTGAACGGAGATCATGATAGTCTGAACAGTCTTCTTCTTTCATTGACCAGTGACATCATTCTCAAAATAATATTTTCTTTATTTTCATCGAACCAATGTCCAGTTTCCTTTGATACTTTGTATCCTGCTAAATTTAAAACTTTTTTCATCATCTAAATATTATTCCATATTTTTTCTGCTAAATGCACTTTTTAAAAAACTGTTATAAAAAAGACACAAAGCATAAACACCGTATTTAGGTTTTATCCAGAATATCTGTAGAAGTTAATATAAACAGGAATATTTATATGAAGGCAGGGGGGGGGGATTAGATATTCACCACAATCTCTCCTGCTATTAGAAATATTAGTGGCAGTTAATCGAAATTAAAGTTTATAAGCAAAAAGTTTTTTTTTCATTTTTACAATTTTTTTTACAATGAAAGCATGGGGATAGGATGTTCACCACAAAGACCTATATATTTTATCTTTCAAAATTGTAACTAAGTTAATATTTTTCTTTGTTTCCAGAAAAATAGAAAAACATTAGTCATGAAGTCATTTATTGTTAACTAGCAGGACCCGTGGCCTGGCGTTGCCCGGGATAAATCTAAAAGAATAATTTAACATTTGTAAACAACCGACAGAATGCTATACGACTGATGGAAAGACAGACAAGCAGACAAACAGGCAGCCAATTTCCGGCTAAAATGAAATAGAGAGTAAAAATCAAGGCTACTTTATATAGATAGATGACGGAGAGACAGATACACAGACAAAAGTCAGACAGGCAGACAATTTGCGTCTGTCTGTCTGTCTGTCTGTTTTTTGTGTTTTTGTTTTTGTTTACATAGTTCACCCCAAACAAGGCAGGCCACCACTGTAGATGTAAGGGGCTACTGAGAAATAGTGTGTAGGTTTTGGGGGTCATCCTAAGTTGGGAGCTGTGCAGCGAGATATCTGTTTACATTAGTTTTAAATTTTTGCATGTCGGCACAGTCGGGGAAACAGGGAGCAGGGAGGGAGTTCCAGAGGCCGGCAGTACGAGGAAAGAAGCTATTGGAGTAGAAGGCTCTTCGGCATCTGGAGACCTCCACAGTGAATGGATGGGATTTAGCTGATTATCGAGTTGGTCTAGTGAATTTACGTTGAGGGGGCACTAGTGTAGCAAGTTCATCAGAGCACAATCCATTGAAGTATTTGTAAAACAAGCGCAAGGATGCAATATCGTATAACAATGCCTTATTCAAGTGGTATAAAAGTGGATCACTTATAGGAATTTTGGTTAGTCATGTGGATGATTTTGCCTTCTGTGGTAATGCCTTTTTTCAAGAACAATATATAGGAAAACTGAAGAGAATTTTTAAGGTCAGCACACATCAAGATGAATCAATTAAGTATCTGGGATTGGAAGTTGTGCAAACTAGCGAAGGGGTGGAAATAGAACAATAATCTTACATTTCCCACCATAACACCAATTAGCATGGCTAAAAGTTGTACAAGGATGAGATTAAGTGAACAAATGATGTGGGTTGCTTCACAAACAAGACCAAATCTAAGTTATGAAACGTCTGTTATGAGCAATACAAGAAAACAATCAACTATTAAAATGTTACAAGAGGCAAACAAGGCCCTGACTAAATTGAAGGTGAGGAAAACTGTGCTAAAATTTCCTAATTTAGGTAATCCGAAAAAAATGAGAGTCTTGGCATATTCGGATGCTACATATGCTCATCTCAAGGTGGTATCATTGTTTTCATTCAAGGCAAGAACATGAAGGTGACACCTATTAGCTGGCAATCTAAAAAGTTGGACAGAGTAACAAAAAGTTTATTAGCGTCTGAAACTTTGCCATTAAGTGAGGCAGCGGATGCCGGACTCTTGGTCTCTTCTTTGGTGCAAGAAACCTTTGGCATGGCTGTATTGCCACCAGTACAATGCTATACAGACAATAGATCACTTTAGGCACTACAAACATTGTGGCTGACAGGAGACTGAGCGTGAACATGGCAAGACTGAGAGAGATGGTATCAGAAGGGGAAATCGAGGTATTTTGGGATGGATGGAAGAATGCAATTGGCGGTTCTATTAACAAAAAGAGGTACTTCTATGCTAAAACTGGATACAACTAAACTAAAAAAGCAAACAAACAATTATTTACGAAAAGTAGCTGCAATGTTGATTGTGAATTATTCCCCCTTTAACAGTTTTGAGTAAACTCCCTTGATACCCGGAAGAATAAGAGACTGATTTAGAAGAGAGGAGGGTTCTTCAGTCTTGAAGTACTTCATTGATGAACCAGACCGTGGAGAGCTTAGACAGTTTTGAGGACTAGTTCTATCTCCAGAATTCTTGAAGACTGGTACCACAGAGACAATTTTCCAGCTATCAGGGAAGCAAGGTTCAGCAAGGTATTTGTTGTAGAGTTTGGAGAGGACAGGGGCCAGTTCTGCAGAGCATTTTTTTATTACTGGTATAAGATCAGACCCACAAACTTTGGAGGTGTGAAGGTTTTTTATGATGTCTCTAACCTGAGATGGAGTAATGACCAAGTTTTCAAGTGTGGCTTCAGTCCGCAATGGGAATTTAGGGAGAGGGTGATTTGATGAGTCCAAAGTAGAGTTTAAGCTGGGCAAGTAGTTCAGCTATATTAGTTGCCGTGCAAAGAATATTATTGTGGTTTGATAGCAGGGAAATTGTTGATAGTTCATTGTTCACCACACTATTGTAGATTTTCCAGAAGTCACGAGTCCGTAGTTTTTTTGATTGAATGCATTTTTTGGTTATCTCTGTATACCTTCTCTTTACTTCATCTATCACTACTTTACAATCATTCCTTGACTCAATAAATTTCTGTCTATGGCGGCCGAATTTTCGGAATGCTTGCTGTCTCTTAGCAATAGCAGCTGCACATTCCGAGGTGAACCATTGAGGAGAGTGGGGTTTGCTGAAGAATTTTCGCATGGAGACATAAGCTTCAATGCCTGCTTTGACCCATTTGGTTAACTCATTTACACACTGAGCAGTTAGAAGGTTTCAGTCCATGGGGCATCGCTGATGTGATCTCAGTGATTCAAAATCAGCCTGCTTGTAGTTTATCGTCATTTTGAGCAATGGCTTATCAGCTTTTGGACAAGTTTTTTAGGTGATATTAATCATTACCACAATTTTATCAGAGTTTCCGAGTGGGCTATGGGCATTCGCCACACAAGCCTTTGGTGGTGAGGTGAAGAACAGGTCGAGAAGTGAGGCTTGCTGGTCTGCACGATCAGGGAGGCAGGTTGGGAAAGTGACAGTCTGTGAGAGGGAGTGAGCTAAGGAGAAATTAAAAGTAGAGTTACCGGCTGCATGAGTAACGCTGGAGAATCCCAACCAGTCACTGTGGTGTGAATTAAAAACTCCAAATGCATTCGAGTCGAGTGAGAGTGCTCTATCTATGCTTTCAGAGACAGAATTAAGCAGGCTACAGTGCTGGGTCGAAGGTGAACGGTATAAGAAATATAAGTAACTAACGCTGTGATGAAAGGTCAATCTAAAGCACATGTAGGCTTGATCCTCTGATTCTAACCTATGTTCTCTAGTCAAGGGGAGGGTGTTCCGAACATAAAGTCCTAGCCTGTGCATATGTTTGTCAGAGTCTTTATGCTAGAGTGGGAGGTAATCAGTCATGTCAAAGTGGTGAGAGGAGATTAAGGATTAAAGGTTTGTTAGCGCTAGGATATCCTGCAGTTTGTCAGTAGAAAGGTTTCTACGTTGTTAATGTTGGTTATAAGTCCCCGGATATTTGTAAATGCGAGCCTCAAGTGTTTTTTGTTGGGTGTCTTCTTTTTTTAAAAAAGATATTTCACCCCAAACAAAGCAGGACGCCACTGTAGACATAAGGGGCTACTGAGAATTAGGGAGTAAGTTTAGGGTGTAATCCTAAGTTGAGAGCTGTGCAGCAAGATGTCTGTTTATATTAGGTTTAAACCTCTGCATGTCAGTAACGTTGCGGAAACATGGAGCAGGAAGGGAGTTTCAGCACGAGGAAAAAAGCTGTTGGAGTAGAAGGCTCTCTAGCATCTGGGGACCTCCACAGTGAATGGATGGGACCTAGCTGATTGCTGGGTTGTTCTAGTGTATTTGCGTCGAGGGGGCATTAGAGCAGCTAGTTCATCGGAGCACAATCCATTAAAGTATTTGTAAAACAGGCACAAGGATGCAACATTGCTGCAATAGGACAGGGGCTGGAGCTTGGTGGATAGTGAGGGACCTATTAAGTTTGCAACTCTTTTTGGACCTTGTCTAAGAGGGAGAGACTAGTGGATGATGCACCAGCCCAGATGTGACAACAATACTCCATACATGGGCGGATGGTGGCTTTGTAAGGATACAGGATAATGTCAGGTGTGAGGAGTTTACTAGCACGGTAGAGGGAGCCCATCTTCTTTGGAGCCTTGGCAATGTCTTCAATGTATTTGTTCCAATTCATGTTACTTGTGAATGTTAGGCTTTTGAACTCTCAGGTAGGATGTTATTTACCATTGCAATCGGTGGTTGAAGAGGTTTCTTGTAGTTGTTGAAGGAAAGTAGCTTTGTCTTAGTGGCATTAAAAGTTACCAACCATTTTTGATCCCAATCCACTACAGCCTGGAGGTCATTTTCTAAGGATTCAGCCATTGCCTCGAATATGTACGCGCCCGTTTTGCCCACATGACGAGAGTAAAGTGTGGTATATCAATCTTAAACTCAATGTCATCAGGGAGATCGTTTATGAAGATCAGGAACAACAAAGGTCCAAGGATAGATCCCGGGGGTACACCAGCATTTATGTCATGTTGCTTAGATGAACGGCCATCGAGGACAACCTGGATCTTTCTTTTGGTTAGGAAGGATCTAATTATATTAAATATTCGTCCAGTAATACCATATGAGTGAATTTTAAGGAGCCCCTTATGCCATACCTTGTCAAAGGCTTTGAATATATCAAGCGCTACTGCCCTAGCTTCACCTACCTTGTCCAGTGTATGATATATGCGTTCAGATATTATCGTTAAGATGTCCACAGTAGATCATGCTTGTCTAAATCTATACTGGCGGTCAGAAAAATGTTTAGCATTACCTAGGTGCCGGTCTATTGCTAGATTGATTAAAGATTCAAAGATTTTGGCAAAGATCGAGAGTAGGCTGATTGGGCAATAGTTCTGAGGATCTGTTCTATCCCCAGAATTCCTGAAGACTGGTACCACAGAGACAATTTTCCAGCTATCAGGGAAACAAGATTCAGCAAGGCATTTATTGTAGAGTTTGGAGAGGACAGGGGCCAGTTCTGCAAAGAATTTCTTTATTACTATTACCGGTATAAGATCAGGCCCACACACTTTGGAGGTGTGAAGGTTTTTTATGATGACCCTGACCTGAGAAAGGGGTGATGACCAGGTTTTCAAGTGTGGCTTCAGTTCACAATAGGAATTTAGGGAGATAGTGGTTTGCCGAGTCCAAAGTGGAGTTTAAGGTGAAACACTGGGCAAGTAGTTCAGCCTTATCAGCTGCCGTGCAAACGACATCATTATGGTTTGATAGCGAGAGAATCGTTGATTTTCCATTGGTCACCACACTATTATAGATTTTCCAGAAATCACAAGTACCTAGTTTCTGTAACTGAATGCGTTTTTTGGTTATCGCTGTATATCTTCTCTTTGCTTCACCTATCACTGCCTTACACTTATTTCTAGATTCTATAAATTTCTGTCTATTCGCAGTTGACTTGGTGGACGGACTTTCGGAATGCTTGCGACCTCTCAGCAATAGCAGCTGCACATTTCGAGGTGAACCATTGAGGAGAGTGGGGTTTGCTGCAGAATTTTGGCATGGGGACATAGGCTTCAATGCCTGCTTTGACCCATTCAGTTAACTCATTTGCACACTGATCAGCAGGGAGTGAAAATGTTTCAGTCCATGGGGCATCACTGATGTGATCTTTGATAGACCTAAAATCAGCCTGCTCATAGTATCTTGTTGTTTTGAGCAATGGCTCATCAGCTTTTGAACAAGTTTTTAGAGTGATAGCAATCATAACCACGATGTGATCAACGTTCTGGAGTGGGCTATGGGCTTCAGTCACACAAGCGTTGAGCAGTGAGGTCAGGAACAGGTCGAGAAGTGAGGCTTACTGTATTACTCGATCAAGGAGGCGGGTCGTGAAAGCAACAGTCTGTGAGAGGGAGTGAGCTAAGGAGAAATTATACGTAGAGTTACCGGCTGTGTCAGTAAAGCTGGAGAATTCTAGCCAGTCATGGTGGTGTGCATTAAAATCCCCAAATACATGTAATTGGGCATTCGAGTCGAGTGAGAGTGCTCTATCTATGCTTTCAGAAACAGAATTTAGCAGGGTACAGTCCTGGGTCGAAAGTGAACGGTATAAGAAGTATAAGTAACTAACGCTGTGGTGTAAAGTCAATTTAAAGCACATGGAGGCTTGATCATCTGATTCTAACCTATGTTCTCTAGTTAGGGGGAGTGTGTTCCGAACATAAACTCCTAACCTGTGCATATGTTTGTCAGAGTCTTTACGGTAGAGTAGGAGGTAGTCAGTCATATCAAAGTGGTGAGCGGAGGTTGAGAATTGAAGTTTCGTTTCACTTAGTGTTAGGATAACCGGGGAGTTTGTCAGGAGAAAAGTTTCTACATCGTTGATGTTTGTTCTAAGTCCCCGGATATTTGTGAATGCGAGCCTCAAGGGCAGAGGCGAAGATGTTTTGTGTTGGGTGTCTGGTTTAGTTTTTTTTTTTGCAATGTCATGTTTGTTTTTGATAGAGTGGGAGTGGACAAAATGGGTTCATGTTACGTCCCAATAAGCTCACACAACCAATCCATTAGTTGCGACCTGGTCCATGGGAGTTGTGGCCTCGGGAAAGTCCACCAGTGATAACTGTAGGGTTTCTTTTCATGCAGGACATGGCATGTACAGTTACCCACAATATTATGCAACTGTTGATGGAGCCGTTCTTAGTGCTACCTAAGAGTTTGGGCTTCTATACTGACAGTCGGAAACAGAAGCTAGACAAGCTGTCTAACCTGTACCCTCAACCTGTTGGAACAACAGTGACCCCGACTAATCATGTAGGACTTGGTGACGAAAAAACTTTCCCCAAATTGCCCAGATAGAGAGAAAGAGAGACGGCATTCATTGTCCTAGTTAAGAAACAAGGCCAGGCACTGGGTGCCTTTGAGGCGTTCCAGTGCTGGTACCTCTGTGCTTGGCTAATAGACAGAGAAGGAGTGTTAAGGTCGGGTGATAGGCAGAGCCCATCTACTCCTTAAGCAATTATAGGTTTGCAAACCGGATACTTTGTTCGAGATTTCAGCTCTAGGAAGCTTGTCGATCAGGACGAAAGACTAACGGTTTGCTGCCAAGACATAAGTGGTTAGTAGCAAGGTTTTATTATCAGAGCTTTCCTTTTTTTAGATGGATGATCTGAGAAGGTCTACGGATCCAATACGAGAGGAGGTAGCCTGCGCCCGTGTACTAGTCGAGTATTTCCGAGTCCCCGCAGATAAAAAAAAATCTTCCATATATATATATATATATATATATATATATATATGTGTAGATAGAATAAGTCTAGACGCCTTTTTCCAAAGATAGTAAGGGACCGAATATGGATTCCCCTCTTGCTCTTTCATAAGCAATTAATAAAAATACCAGTCATATTTAAAGCATGCAAAGAAAAACTTAGCTGAACTTAGGTGAATCTATTCGATTTTTTGTGCCATGTCCGTCAGTAGAATGTTTTCTCAGCGTAAGAAATACACTTCGACCATATACTTAAATATCTTAACTATTTATTTTAATGTAAACAATACATAAAAAAATAAAGAAACTTCATGCCGACACTTGAAATTGAAACCGCGAACAGTAGGTGTGTAGTCTTTCTTGCTAATGTCTGAACTAAATCGGAAAGATTATGAGAAGTCGTGCAATGTAAGTGACTTATTTAAAAAAAAAAAAATTGAATACAGTTTTTTCCAACTTAGTCTCCTGTGAAATAACGTCTGGCCTTATTTAACCGGTGAAATGGGTTTTGTAGGAGGTCTTAATTCAAAGAGAGAGATGAGGCTGCTACCTTCTCATTCGACTATGTTTTTGTGCGAGTAAGATGTAGGTGTCTCAATGTAGGTTTTAATGCATGATGATGTAGTTTAGGGAAAGTTTCTGGAAACATGATTGGTCGAAGTTTATGAAGGTAAGTGTGATTATTTTGGTGTAAAGTGTATTGATTTTCCGGCTATCTACAAATGAAATAGAGGGGGAAATCAAGTTTCTCATAGCCTCTAGAAACATTCATTAATCTACTTACTTTACACATGTCTGTATTGAATAGTCTCCACTGTATAATCATTCAAGGGAAGTAACTCATCTTTTCATCTTTTATTAACATCTATAACCTAATGATAGAACATTTTCTATTCTACAGAATGATTTGACTATGACATTTTCTATTGTCGATGCGAGTCAAATTATCCTTAAAATTAAATTTCTACACCATCCAATCACATTTGGGCTGGTGCAGCAGCCACCAGTCTCTCTCTTTTAAACAGGGTTCAAAAAAGAATCTCTAATCTAATAGGTCCCACACTGTCTGCCAAGCTCCAGCCCCTGTCCTATCACTGCAATTTTGCATCCCTGTACTTGTTTTATTAGTACTTCAATGGAATATGCTCTGATGAACTTACTGCTCTGATGCCCCCTCGACGTAAATATCTTCAACCAATCCGTCAATCAGCTAAATCTTACTCCTTCACTGTTGAGGTCCGCAGATGCAGGAGGGCTTTCTACTCTAATAGCTTTTTTCCTCAAACTGCTAGCTTTTGAAATTCTCTCCCTGTTATACTGACTGTACCAACATGTAGAAGTTTAAATGTAATGCAAACAAGCATCTTGCTGCACAACTCCACACTTAGGATGCTCCTATGGATATGGCTCCAACTTTACAGTAGCCTATTACATCTCAGTGGCAATTTGCCTTGTTTGGGATAAATTAAAGTAAAAAAAAAACGTGACTGAGATGGATGGATTCTCAGTTGAATGATGAAGAATATCATGAGAGGATTGAAAATGATGAATGGAACGAACAAAGTTTGATTACTTATGACAACAGTTTATTACAAGTATTTGTTGACATTGCATTTGAAGATTACCATGTTGTAGTCTCCAGGGAAGCAGTTTCGTGAAATCAGAAACAGTTCCCTTTGTCTTTTGGAGATTTACTTTCAATCTTTGCAGACTAAGAACCTCAACCCATTGCTCTAGTCTTTCTTCCACTAAAGCAATGTCTCCAGATTGCAAGATCGTCAGCATACAATACTTCCTCCAATTCTGGAAACTCTTTGAGTTGGTTTTGGATAATCTGTATCATGTTGATCAAAAGTAGGTGGCTTTATACTGAAACTTGGCTTAATAGCGGTTGGCTTAATAGGTTTGCTCATCTGCCCATCTAGATTAATAATGATAATAAATTAAAGGTATGTTATCTTTTATCACTCTGGTACTCTAAGGTGTCTTAGTGCCCACTATACTAAAACGTAAATTTCTGCAGGAGGGACCACGTGAAGGTTGCCAACATCTTTAAGTGAAAGTGGTATTATGGAACTGACTGGATTCGAACTTGGCACACCCAGGTCGTCAGTCCGCGTCGTTATCCACTTAACCACTATCACTCCTTCCCATCATACTGTTTCTCTATTAAGAAATGAAATCCTTTTTTCTACCCAAAATCTTACTGTTTTTGTTCTGTCCACCTCGAAAATGGGTTGGAGTGACTTAAGAATTTTGAAGTTATTTAAAAAAAAATACATAACATCGGATTAAGTTAATTTTCAACCTACAGATGAACAAAAAAATCATATCGGATATTCTTAAGATACTAGACGTACCCGTGACCTGTTGGGTCACAACCACTACCACTATTTATTCTACTTTGGTTTTATTCGAAAATTCATAAACTGCGACATGTCTTTTTAAAAAAATTTTTTTTTTTTACTCAAGTTCACCCCACATAAGGCACAATGCCACTGAGTAGGGGAGCTACTATGAATTAGGGGTATCTTATATGGGGAGTTTTGCAGCTAGACGCTTGTTCACATTACATTTAAATTTCTGTCGGGTTAGTATGGGCAGGGAGACAAGAAGCAGGAAGAGAATTCCAAAGGCTAGCAATACGAGGAAAGAAGCTATTAGAGTAGAAAGCTTTCCAGCATTTGGGAACCTCAACAGTGAAGGTGTGGGATCTTGCTGACTGACAAGTTGATCAGGCGTATTTACGTAGAGGGGGCATCAGTGCAGCACATTCCATTAAAGTACTTGTAAAACGAGCACATGAATGCAACATTGCAGCGATGGGACAGAGGCTGGAGCATGCTTGATAGTGAGGGGCCTAGTAGATTAGAGACTCTTTTTTGGACCCTGCTCAAGAGGGAGAGGCTAGGTGCTGGTTTACCAGCCCAGATGTGACAACAATACTTCATGCATGGGCGAATGGTGGCTTTGTAGTGATATAGGATACTGGCAGGTGTGATAAGTTTTCTAGCTCGGTAGAGGGATCCCACCTTCCCTGAAACAGCCTTGGCAATTTCTTCTATGTATTATCTATGTATGTTATCTGTGAATTTTAGCCCAAATAGTTTGAATGGCAAACTCTCAGATAGGGTACTATTAGTCATGCCAATTGGTGGTTGAAAAGGTTTCTTGAAGGACAGGAGCTTTGTCTTAGTAGCATTAAATATTACCATCCACTTGTGTGCCCATTCCACCACAGACTGGGTGTCATTTTCTAAGGGTCAGCCATTGCTTTTGATATGCGTATGTTCGTTTTTCCTATATATCAGGTATAGGGCGTGGTGTTATCAGCAAATATATCAATCTCGGACACAATTTCATTGGGGGGGGGGGGTTGTTTATAAAAATCAGGAATAATAACGATTAGAGGATCGACCTCCGGGGCACACCCACATTAATGTCATGTTGTTGAGATGTACGACCATCAAGAATAATCTGATTCTTTCTTTCAGCTAAAAAGGATCTGATTATACTAAATATCTGTCCAGTAATACTGTATGACTTAATTTTCATGAGAAGATCATCATGCCAAACCCTGTCAAAAGCCTTGGATATATCGAGTAGAACAGGCTCACCTAAATCCATTTCTGATTTTTGAGATGATGATTGATAATTTGTATAATTTCGATTATTCAGACTACTGTTCTCATCTTGAGTGTTATCATCACAACGTTTCCGGCCTTTTTCAGGTGTATCTGTCGAACTCTGGAATCTGGATGGAATTTCGAACGGAACTCTTTATTTAATCCACACATGCTCCTGTTCCATCAGCCATGACTGGGAGAAGTCTTCAGTAATTCGCAATTCTTTGTATCACCCACACTGAGGGTGTAACCTTCAGATGACTATCACTTAGAACTGAATTTTACTTCTGCTACGGGTCCTTGCAGACCGTTCTAGTATGAATTTTGGGAGCCTTAAACCTATTCTTGTTTTTAATGTGCAGTCTTACTACTTATCACTACTGTTATTACTACATATCATTGTATATATATATATTATAACCTTATCTATTATTTATAATTAATTGTTCCCATATTGTCTTAAATTCTATTCTAGGTCTGCTTAGTAAGTCATTATTGTCCAACATATGTGCTGCTTCTTTAAGACGTCTTACTCTCCACTGTTCTTCTCTATCTATAATTTTACTTCGTCCCATAAGGGTAGATGGTTTATTTTTACCCTCCATATGTGATCAGCCATACTCGACTTTTCGATATCTCCATGTATTACAGTTTTCCTGTGTTCTTCTAGCCTTACTTTTAGTTGGCGACATGTCTCACCTTTGTATATTTTCTCAC
Source organism: Sepiola atlantica (assembly GCA_963556195.1). Lineage (NCBI taxonomy): Eukaryota > Metazoa > Mollusca > Cephalopoda > Sepiida > Sepiolidae > Sepiola > Sepiola atlantica. Next base: position 148,086,343 of record OY744522.1, read on the forward strand.
ACTTACATGGAATCGCATACACACAGTTCTTAGGCATACATTTTCCATAGGAGGTTTGACTCTCACAAGATGCTTTCGGAGAGTTGAGTCACTCTTGAATACTCCCCTGATGTCATATGGATTACATATTCTTTGAATTTTTTCCGACAAGCCCTTCATATATAGTATACAAACTGTGGTGAGGTTTTGAGTGGTGTCCCTTGGTGTTGGTCTAGATTTCTTGGAGCTGATGTCATGCTCTCTGAATAGCTGTTTCGGTGGAGAGTTTCTCTCAAGCTGTCCATCTCCTCTTGATATGTATTGCTGTTACTACATGTTGTCTTTGCTCGATGGTGTAGGTAGCGGACGATTCCTTTCTTTAAATTATATGGATGGTGGGAGTTGAAATTTAGATACTTTCCAGTGAATGTTGGCTTTCGATATACAGATGACCTAAACTCCTGATCAGTTCGAGTTATCAGCACATCTAAGAAGGATAATTTGCTATTATGTTCCTTTTCCATCGTGAACTGTATAGATGGACGGATAGAGTTCACATGGTCTAGTAATGTTCAGACATATTCCTGGTAGGGCCAGAGTATGAATGCGTCATCCACATATTGTAGCCACATTGTTGGCTTTAGTGATGTTGATCCTAATGTCATTTCCTCAAAGTATTCCATGTATACATTGGCCAGTACTAGCGACAATGGTGATCCCATAGCTAGATCTTCTTCCTGCGGGTATATATCAGATCCCATTGTGGATTAAATAAAGGGTTCCGTTCGAAATTCTGTCTAGATTCCCGAGTTTGACAGAAATATTCCCGAGTTCGAAAGGATACACCTGAAGAAGGTTACAGCGGCCGAAAAGTTGTGATGATAACACTCAAGATGAGAACAGTAGTCTGAATAATCGAAATTATACAAATAAATTCATAATGTTAGTCAGAATGAAGTTTAGCTTTAATGAGGTGGTGGACTATCGCTAGATTGATTACTGATTCAAAGACTTTAGTGAAGAGCGGGAGGAGACTGATGGGACGATAATGTTGTGGGTCAGTTCTTTCACCAGAATTCTTGAACACTGGTACTACAGAGGCAATTTTCCAACCGTCACAGAAGCAAGATCCGGCAAGGCATTAGTTGTAGAGTTTGGAGAGAACAGGGGCCAGTTCAGCAGAACATTTTTAAAAATTTATAGCAGGGATAAGATCAAGCCCACACACTTTAGAGGTGTCAAGGCTTTTTATGATATTTTGGACTTGGTAAGGTGTGATAACAAGATCATCAAGTGAGACTTTAGTCAGCAGCGGAAAGTTTGGGAGAGTATTATTTGTGGAGTACAAGGTAGAGTTCAAGGCGAACACTTGGACAAGCAGTTCAGCCTTATCAAATGCCGTGCAGTCGACTTCATGGTGATTTGATAGCAGGAGAATTGTTAATTGTCCGTTATTCACTACACTATTATAGATTTTCCAGAAATCACGAGTTCCTAATTTTTGTGACTCAATGCGTTTACTGGTCATCTCAGTATATATTCTCTTAGCTGTGGCTATTTCACTCTTGCATTGATTTCTAGCTTCTATAAATGTTTGCCTATTTGCATCAGACTTATGACGGTTATATTGGCGAAATGCTTTCTGCCTATGCGTTATAGCAGCTGCACAGGTTGAAGTGCACCATTGTGGGGAATGTGGTTTGCTAAAGAATTTCAGCATGGAGACATGTTCTTCTATGCCTACTTTGAACCATTCAGTTATTTCATCTGTGTACTGGTCAGAAGGGAGAGAAAAGATTTTACTCCATGGGGCGTCTCTGATGTGATCTCTGATTGATTCCTAATCAGCCCGTTTGTAGTATCGAGTCGTTTTGAGCAGCGGCTCATCAGCTTAGGGTTGAAAGTTTAGGATGATATTGACCATTATCACAGTGTGATCAGCATTCCCAAGTGGTCTATGGGCATTGATCACAGAAACTCCGGGCAGTGTCGTCAAGAATAGGTCGAGAAGTGAGGTTTGCTGATCCTCACGATCTAAGAGGCAAGTCGGGAAAGTGTTAAGATATTCTTCTTGCATAGCTAAAAAATAAGTCTGTTTACTTCTATATTATTATTATTATTTACTCACTTAGAGTTTTCACATTAGTGATCATCAGTGAGTGCTCACTGATCATAGCCGGTGATGTCCTTTGGAGTCTGAGTTACAACAAGTCTCCCCAGATTTCAGTTGTCTCCACCTCTTTTGATAACCATTGCAAATGATTTTGCGTTATCCCAACAGCCGCTTACCATTGATTTCTCGCTGGCAACGGATATTGGTCTTCTGTGGAGTCTTTTTTAATTTCTATTGCAACTTCCATGTGGCTGGTTAGCGTCTTGGTTTCGAGGATTTCCCTTAAGATTTCAGCTGTTTTCATCATTGCCGTCTGTTGTATAGTTTCAGTCTTTTCTCAGATTTTTCAGGAATGCTCCTAGTACTCCTATGATTATTGGTATTATATTGACTTTCTTCAGGTTTGATATCCCTTTCAGTTCTCTGGAAAAGTCCATGTATTTGCCTCATTTTTCTGTCTCCTCGATCTTCATCCTGTTGTCTGCCGGGACGGCAAAATCCACGATTTAGCAGTTTTTTCCTTTTTTGTTGATTATTATGACAGTCGGTCTGCTTGCTGAGAGGCGTTTATCTGTTTGTACCTTCATGTCCGAGAGGATTTTGTGATTTTTGTTTTCCAATACTGTCTCCAGATTGTGCCTGTACCATTTGTCTGCATATTCAAAATGCAGTCGTTTGCATAGTTCCCACTGTACTGCCTTCCCCACACAGTTGTGCCTGTTTTTGTATTCTTTTTGTGTGGCTTGTTTGCTGCATTCACTTATGTTATTTACCGTTTCGTCTCTTTGCCCACAGAGTCTGTATTTACTGTTTTTCTGGGTTTTCTCTATTTTAACTTTGATATAGTTAGTTCTAATCGCATTGTTTTGTGCAGATGTCAGTAGCTATTCTATTTCTCTGTTCCAGTGTCTTTTTCGTAACCATGTAAGTGTTTTCGTGAGTCTCTTCTCTTGTCATTCTTATGCATCTCTTCTCACTTTTTTTTTCTTCGTTTTTTTTTCTATTTCTTGTATTTTTCATTTTAACGATGACAGCCTTTCTGTGTTCTAGGTTATGCACTTTTCTAATTCTTTTTAAAAAATTTATTTATTATTATTATTATTATTATATAGAAGTAAATAGAATTATTATTTTACCATCTAATTTACATATGTGTTTGAGGTGTGTACATACAGATGTATGTAAATTAGATGGACACTTTGAGAAAAGAGAGTCACTCTTTCTCTAAATGCTTACAGAGACATTAAGAAATAGAGTGAGAGGGGGTGAGAAAAATGCATATATAAGTAAACGAGAGATGGGTGACTTGTTCAGTTAATTATAAATTACGGCTAATTAGAACAATTAAAATGGAATATTTTTTCAAACAGAACTCAATCCCAGAACTAAAGTATTTTATAGTATGTATTTTGTGTTATTAAACTATATAGGAGAGAGCCTTAGGAAATCAAACGTTGATTAACTCAAATTTAGTATAATAATAGATATCCGTTCAATATGCATGTTAAGCAATGAAAATATTATTTCCGACTTAAAAAAATGACAAAAATAGCATTTCTTTTGTTAAATAATTTCAATCGAATCCAAATTTTAGACATATATTTACATTAGTGCTACTGTCAATAATGACATACCAATTTTTAATAAAGCTTGTCCGTGTACATTAAAGATAGAAGCATTTAAGACTTAAGTGTGATCTCCCCCACCCCCCAAAAAAAGCTTTCCGTAGTCCGTATGCTGATTAAACAAGGCACAACCAAGAAAAGTGATCAGTCCTAATGAATAAATCAAATGTTAGCAATGCATGAAGAAGCCTAAGTTTAATTCAAATTAAATTAAGCATAACCTCCACCATCTTCCTCAAATCACCCCAAATCATCGTGGGCATGTTGAGTAGGTGACAGATTGGTATTAGTCACCTGCCAAGCCATGATATGTGAGAAGGTTTTCCTCCTAAACGAAACAGCCAGCATCGCTCACGAAGTAATTAAAGCATAAAAGAAACGAAAGTTTCCAATGTTCAAATAACATAAAATAAGTACAGATCCTTAGTTGAAAGTTGGGGTTGTAAGCTGACAAACAAAAAAAAAACTCAACAAAAAAAAAACGAAGTTACAAATCCAGAGCCAAATATCCAAGGGTGTGCAGTGGAAAAAAACAAAACAACAAAAAAAAAAACGTGCAAGATAGAATAAGCCACACATCACAACCAAATACTTAAACTTCACCTGGTCTAGAACCAATTTTTAACCATCTCTTATAATTGAAGGCAATTTATCATCTGATGGACAGGATGGGTGAGAATTTGTGCGAATACTAAGATAAATTAAAAAACAAAAATAAAAAATAGGAGTTGCATATTTTGTAAAAAAATTACCTCCGAATTCAAATTTTGATTTGAATTCGGAGGTAATTTTTTTAGAATCTATATTTTTCAGTCAATGAGAAGAGCTAAAAATAGGCCTAACAAACGCACAAAGAGAATCAGGAGCCTTTTCACACCTATGTAAGAAAGAGAAATATCCTCTCTTAAGTTCATTTCCTCAGAAATTTGTTACCATAATAACGATACGATGGCATTCAGCGGTTTTAACAACACACACACACACACACCCTTCGCATCAAATAATCACTACTTGAAATAACTCATAGGAGAAAAATACGCACAAACTGAACTGTTCATGCTCAGACAATCGGCAGCAGCCAACCACTTACTGAGTTTATTTTAACCGAAATATTCCAGACTCAATTCTATGTCGTTGTATGAACATTTACATTTTCTATACTATCATCTTCTGATGTGTGTAGATAAATGTATATATTTTAATTTGCATGAATTGTGTTATTAATTTAATTAATGTACATGATTCCACTACACTTTTTCCGCGAACAACACAAGGCATTCAGTCTTTTACAATATATTTTCTTCTCTACAATTTTATAAATAGGATTATCGTTATTCTCATAAAGATGTTTCTAAAATCTTCACATAAAATCCTTACTTTTCACTATACTGTCTCGGACACTCTTGGGCAAGGTGTTCGCCTTTACACCAGCCCACCACCCTGGAATCAATATTTCTCAGCCCTTTCTGCCTTTTATTATGCCTACCCTTTTTCCCAACCCTATTAATTGCTCAAGCACCCCCAACTCCTCCCAACTTTCCTCTGGATGAGACAAATTAGCATCCAGTGGTGCAGTCCCAATTTGGGAATTTGGGGAATCATCCTTTAGTTACCACTATTCCCAGATTTACTCTGACCCAAAGTGGTAGTACATGTCAGGGTCCCATCTATGGGTTAGATCGAAACTATCGTTTACAGACTTTTTGTTTACAAAATATTTGACACCTACAAAAGAAATTAATCTACAAACAAATCGTATACAAAGCATCTTGAGAAGATGTTGTTTGTGTGAGTCAAGAATACATCCTCAACAATCAGTTCGACAGTGGCTTTGTTGCTGTTGGGCTTATGTATTTTATTTTATTTACCGTCTCTCCAGGAGGTTGGGCACAAGGTCAGGTGTGGGTTTTGATGAAAGTGGGTTTTGGTGAAAGTATTGTTGTGGAACAAACTGGATTCGAACCCGACACACCCAGGTCCTCAGTCCAGGTCGTTAACCACTGCTGTCGGGCTTAGGTATGCTTCTGTTCAGTCCTAGGAGGTCCACCCTCCCAGGCTTTACCTTCTCTCTTTGAGAAGGGGTTTATTGCTAATCGCCTGAGGCGCCCATACCGGGGAATGTTAAATTTTTTTTGTAGGCCAGAGTGCACTTCACCTAGTGCGCTTGCTGACCTGACCTTGTGTCTAACCTCCTGCTGAGGAGGTAAATAAACATATGTACGGTTTCGGAATAAAATGACCCAATGAGGATTGACATGCCGTAAAACCCAACAACCAACCATTTTTTCACGTTCAGTTCATATTTGGCTTCGTTTGGAAGACAATTAAATAAATTAGGCATGTGGAAGGAAGGAGGGGGGTGTTATTCAATTTCCAGATAATTGGATTTTTCACCGTTGTACGACTGTGTTCACCTACATAGATTTGAGAATATGTTCTTACAGCTGTGAGAATTTATGTGCAATAAAGATTTGTAAGCCGAATATATTGTTTAAATGTCATTAGGCTATTTGTTGAAAATATTGATTTTCAAAAGAAGAATTCATAAATAAACCTTATTTTATTCATAGCCATTTTATTTTCCATTAGACTCGTGCTAATAATACCTTTAAAAAGACTTTAAAGAAACGTTCACTTTATTCTTCCACTGCCATCAAATATCTGTTTCATCTTTGTTTTTTGAAACATTAACCATAAAATAAGATAGTTATAATGAGTGTGAAGTTTGCAATAGACTGAATAACAGAGAAGCATTTTCCTTTCTAATAAAAATGTAATTAGATTAAAATTGGTTTATGATGTTGTAAATGGAAATTGTTACCAATGACTCATTTTCATATTATAACTGTTAAAACAGTCATGCTTTCTCCATATTCTTATACTTGGACTTTTCTTTTTACTTATACATAAATAGCTACATGAATCCATGCTTTTTTTTTTACAAATGAGTCACCTCTTATCAAGGTCCAAAAACCACTTGAGGATAAGGGTTGCTTGAGTTTGACAGGTGGACGATGAAACATTGAGGGGATCAGTAACATGGTTGTAGACTGGTCAGAATTGATTATTTAAGAGGACGGCTCAACAAGAATTTGTTTACATTGGACTTGAAGACGGTAATGCTGTAGTCAGCCGGGAAACAGCCCCGTGATACTGTGTTCCACAGACGGGCAGTTCTATGAAAGAAACTTTGCTCATGGAAGTTTCGTTTAGTTCTAGACATACGGAGAGAGAGAGAGAGAGAGAGAGAGAGAGAGAGAGAGAGAGAGAGAGAGAGAAAAATTATTGACAGTGGTTGTAGCTAGACGAGTTCTTGTTGTGAAGGTTTTACAGGAGTGAAGCATAGATTGGAGCTCAGTCGAACACCTGCCATGAAAATAACGATAGAGTAGAGAAAGACTAGCAATGTCTCTTCTGTGAGAACGAGGTAGGAGAGAGGAGAAGAGGACATCATTTACCAGATTTCGAAGTCGGTTTTGTACTAAGAAGCAAGGAAAGGGTGCTCTGAGCAGCACTTGGTTGAGATATCGAAAAGAATGTTAAATAATTCTGAAACAGTGTTTGTAAAATCACCGAATAATAAATTTTAGTGTTAAATAATGCTGAAAAATGTATACAAACTAAATTATTCACAGATTCGAATAAAGCAATTAAAAAGATGTGATGATTTTTCACTAAAAAACGGTTGATTAATCAGTTTTGTGAACATGCATATTTCATATATATATTTAATTTTGGAAATGAGAGTTGACGTCATAAGAATAGACATAGAATCAGTGATCAGTGTATACATTTTAAGTCTATTCCTATTAGAGTTCAAACTCGATTTTATAAAACCAATTAAAACCGTTTTTCATATGATAACCACTAAAACGGAAACCGATCCCAAAAAACGATTTTAATGTTTTCCGCAAAACATTTCTCTATTGTTTCCCTTTGGAGAGATATCGCTGTAACTGCAGCCAGTCAGCCTTTAGATAGTTGAGTGCTGTCTGTTTCATTGAAACAGATTGCAAAATATCAATTTCCTATCTTGGTTGCACTGTTGTCACAAAATAATTTTTTTATTACACTGATTCGTGTTTTTTTATACTCAAACATTCATTCCTCTACAATAAGGCAAATGTTGTAGCCTTACAACAGTGTAGAAATTCAAATTTGGCTCTATGTAGTATGTTTTGTTGATTTTCACACCATTGCACACTAAGTTAAAAATGGCGCACAAAAACGCAATAAGATAATTAATGAAAGGTAAACAAGTATCTTGACTGCACTGTTGTCACAAAAGCATATTTTTGGTGTTGTATATATAAACATTTCGGGTATCTTTTACAATAGCCCTCAAACGAAAACGCTGAAAAAACAAATATACAACAAATAAAAGTTACCGAAGCCGAAAAAGTGAATTTCCAACACACCTGTGACATTTATTAATGATTATAATCCGTTAAAAGTGCTATTATTTATAAATCGATATTTTTATCGTATAGAAATTTGACCGAAAACATGGCGGCGTCTCGTTCTAAAATTTGCAGCCTTGTTTTCGCTGATTTTTTTTTTTTTACTGGGACTCATATTCAAAGCGCAAGACCACCCAAACCGGTTTTTAACCAGTTTTTAGAATGACCAACACTTAAATTCGGTTTTGAGAATTATCGTTTTGTTTTTGTGAATCCTAATTCCTACTAGCCTCAAATTTGCTAACGACAAAACCATCCAAGAGACAAGATGATTCATAATTGATACATATAAGTATGTGTATATATGAAGCTTGAAAAGTGAATAAGCAGACAGGCTGCTTTAATATTTCATATATTGTTGCATTATTTCTGATCAAAAACAAAATGTATTCCAATGATATACTGTAACAGGACAAGTGGATTGTTCACTGATTGTTCTCATAGATATTTTCACAATTTTCTTTTAGCAGTTTATGGAATTTTGGTGCTGATTTGTTGCTCTAAACACCTATCATCGTAAACGGACGCTCAAACAACCTTAAAACATATATGTCACTCAAAGAACATGTTAGATAGTGAAGTTAAGGTTGAGAGATACCGAAGGCTCTTATTGGTTGAACAAGTTCACGTGAAGTTTGAGAGAGAGAGAGGGTATTTTTTGTACTTTTGAACTAGTCTGCAGTTAATTCAGTCGTCATCATCATCATCACTATTTATCACTCAATTAAATCAACAACACAATCTTAGAAGATGAATGATTTATTTGGCTATTGATCGTCCAGCAAGCTGCAAGGTCAAAGGAAGGGCTAAGAGAGAGAAAGTGAGCGAGAGACAGTCAATTTTATTTATCTACCTCCCACAAGGTAAGATGTGACACAAGGTCGGGAAAGTGGGATTAGATAAGCCAGCGCTCGAGGGGTGAGCACTCTGGCCATTTAAAAATTGCCTGGGCAGCCCCGTCGGGATTCCCCGGTAGGAGCGCCTCAGGTAGTAAGCAATAAACTTACTCCTCCCCAAAGAGGGGAGGCAAAGCCTGGGAGAGTGGACCTCCTAGAACTGCACAGGACAAACCCACAGACAGGTGTAAATCAAGCCCCGAAGGCCAAGACAATACCAGTCTATGGGGTGTAGTATCCATCGGAACAGATACTACACTTTGATCATGGCCAAAAGGCCACAAAATTAACTTAACCTAGAAGCACATTGCTTAATTATATCCTCGCTAGATTAGCAGTATAATTAATACACTTTTTCTGAATTGTCTCGAATGGCACCCTCTCTGTCATATGTCTGACGTCATATCCGACTAAATATTATTGACTTCCTTTCTCAGGATTTTTACCTTATACAAAACAGGTTAAACGTTTGAACCTTTTGTGATCCCTTGACAGAAATGTTTTCCAGATCTATCTAAGCAATTACATGTTAGCTAATATTTATACTACCTAACGTACCCACCAATATTTAGAATCACATATCTATCTTTCTATTGGTCAGTCATTCACACTAAAGTTTGAAATAGCATTCATGTGCTTAGTTTTGAAAATGTATTTTGTCACTAAATGTGCATATTTAATGGACTCATCTAAGAAGTTGTCCATTGGTTAGTTTTCTATGCTTAAGATTTAAATAGTATTTTGTCGGTTTGTCATGCATAAGTTTGAAATAGCATTTTCCTTGGTCAGTCACGTTTAAGTTTGAAATATCATTTTTGTCGTTCTGTCACGCTTAAGTTTGAAATAGAATTTTCGTCAGTCTGTGATGCCTAAGTTTGAAATATCAGTTTTTTGTCAATCTGTTATGCTTAAATTTAAAATAGAATTTTGATTGTTAAATGCATAAATTCGTAAATTGAATTGGCTTTAGGAAGCAGTACTCTTATACCTATCTGGTACCTGGTGTGGTGTTTCCTCTGGTTTCTCCGAAAGAAAATGTTTTTAGGGAATATAAAATTCATGCGTTGTCCTCAGTCATATATATATCTTGTAAGGGGAGATGACGATGTTGATTTTTGCATTTTTTTTTGTTTTCCTGCAGGGAGGTGTCGCCATCCTCCCATATACAGTGCCTGGTATTCCCAAATGGTCACCCATCTGGTATCGACCAGGCTCAATGTCGCTTAACTTTGATCATCTAATGAGAAACGGTGTGTTAACGTGATTATGCTGTACGTCACATCTAAAAATTTTATTTATTTATTTCTATGGGAAAATAGACAGGAAATATTTTTGAAACTACAAGAAATCTTCTATTCTGATTCTATGGAATTCATGCCCTGTAAATTGCACTTAAAATAAGGTTCAGTGGGTTGGAATTTCATTTAACCAAGATAAGGTTAATTCTAAGCTTAATTCAACACAAATTTAAATGCAGCAATAAACGACGTCATCAGAATAGAATCTGGATACAGCTGTGTCCCTTTGCCAAATTGATCCCGTAGGCCTCGATCGTGTTGGTGGAAAGTGATTGGATGGGATTACCATTTTTCCTTTTGAAGTCGTTGATTTAGGATGCTACCCGTGGCGGCACATTTTCGACTAGCAATTTAGTCAAATCTGCAATTGAACCGAATTCTGTCGCCCAGAATGCTGAGATTAAAAAAAATAAATACATGTTCTTCTTTTGTGGACAGATTTATATCTACTCCAGTGGAAGTTGAGCCTTATGCAGATGTTGGTTTGTTTGTTTGTTTGTTGACTTCTGCATAAAGCTTGCAAAGATCGTTTCTCAGTATTGTCTGGTCGCAGCTATTCATTAACCTGCAGGGTTGCAGGTGTTTACCCCCGACACCGAGAACGGCCAGGATCAGCAGTTGCATGCGATATCGAGGAATGTTTGGCCCAAAACACACAAACGAATGGTGCAGAGACAACGTTGCCACTTTCACTCTATTGATTTGTGGTTTCGTGCCTGACACATCTTTACTTGCTGCATGCAGAGGCAGAGACAACCAGAAGACGACGGATCCTGATGCTGACCACTACTGGATTTTCACCAGAGCCCTGTTAACCGGGTAGCTCTGACACTACCACATTGCCACTCATCTACTGTGGTGAGGAAAGGTTAGACTTTAAGTGGGTGCAGAGTTTAGTCCTTGTTCGATTGCGTTCATTCGTTAGATTGGCATAAAGTGCCATGGTTAAAGGATGAGTCTCGTGAAATGGGGTGGCTCTGGCAGCATGTTTTGGTAGTTGTGGTGTGAGATAATGTTTTCAAAGGAGAGAGAAACAAAAAATCGTCCCGTCTTCAATAAAAAACAAACAATCATTATTAAACACACAAACTAAGGAGCTTGCTTGGTGTATGGAATTTGAATTCTTTGAAGTTTGTCCTCGTTATTTGGATAAAACTAGGCAGAGTAAACTACATACTCTTCTCGAACGTATTCATTTCTGTCTAGCTGCTCAGGTGACGAATTTATGGGTATAAATGTAAACACATAAAGATACATAGTATTTAATATCCTATATATATATATATATACGATGCGAGACATGTTTGTGTGTGTGTTTACTTATTGCATTTAGGATTTTAGGAACGTGAAATCTGCTAGGAATTATGAATGAGTCAATGCAACGGTTCACCAAAATAAATGCGGCACTTTCTTCTTCTTCTTCTTCTTCTTCTTCTTCTTCTTCTTCTTCTTCTTCTTCTTCTTCTTCCATTCGCGTCCACCTCCCAACACATCTCCCAAAATCACGTTTTGTTGTGCTCCTTATAGTAGCGACATCTCACACATGCTAATGAGCCACGCCAAAGTCGCCCGCTGCCGTTTCATCTTTAAAAAAAATTAAATTAAATTTTTTGCGAATGGGCGTTTCCGGGTTCGCGCCTGCAACTCTTCTCCGCACAAGCAGCAAACCAAACGTCTTCTCTTCGATCGCCACGGACGGCTGCCTCTCCTGCTCTCCGCTACAAATTATTCTCTAATTATGATTATTGTCCGAAGTCGGGTCACCAATTAGGATTCTACACCTCTTGGGCACCTTTCCCCGAGAATATATGTATGTATTTGAAGAAAACATCAAAAACTATTTTTACTAAATTTTAAACTAGCATTCTATTATTAGAGTGGGTTACATAGGTTATATATATTTGCCTTTTTTTCTTATAAAGGTGTCTCTATGGAGTAAAAGCTTTAACTGAAATTGTTTTTACTTCTAATATATATATATATATATATATATATATATATATATATATATCACTGACAAAATAATTTAACAATATTTAACTATACCTAACCACTTAATCTAGTCACACCTCAACGTTCATAAAAAAAAGTTTCTGTGAACCTAAACAAACCGTAATTTTCGGCCCAGCCACACACTGATGAGTGGATATATTTTTCTGAGGATGGGGATTCCCCCGAAAATTTTAATTAGAAAAAAAAAAAAGAAAAAAAAGACTCACCACCCTACCATCACGGTCCAAACTTAACACTGGTAAATATAATAAAATTATTTGAAAATTATTGATTTCTCAATATTGTCATCATTGTGACTGTTACCATTTCATGTACCGCCAGTGTCACCTAACCAATGCATTGTCTCCACCTTCTAACAATACTATATATATATATATATATATATATATATATATATATATATATATATATATTAGTACTTCATGTATCCACATAAAATATTATAAGGAGATATAATTTTTTATGTGTCAGTTTTCAGTATTTACTTCAACAGTGCTCGATACGTAAGTAGAACTAGGTAGTAAGCAATGAAAATATATATGGCAATCAAGCTACACAGCGTCTGTGTAGCTTGATTGCCATATATATTTTCATTGCTTACTATATATATATATATATATATATATATATGCTTGATTATATCTTGTATTATAGCATTTTCGATTCTTCATCGAATGATCTCCAGGTGAAATAAACAAAACAAATGAACTAAAAGCTGGAGAAAAGAAGAGAATTTCAAAAAGCAGCCGAGAACGTCGCATGTGAAGTAAGACGTCAAAAGAACAAACGAGTGCAATTCCAGGAGAAACGTTTACAATTTAAATTCCAGGACGCCAGCATCAGCGTCATAAGGTGACTTGTATTACGTTAAGCATTTTAAAATGTTGTTACTGGTTTCATACGTAGTGTTATTTATTGTAGCTTGCTGGGTTTTAATAAAGATAGCTTCGAGTATTTAAATTTTTAAAATTGGTTTCAAAATGTATTATTTTCCTGTTATTAACTAAAGTTTGTCTTAAATCAGATGGGGGACAATTATGTTTTTGTAAATGCTGATAAATTGAGCTAGAGTTTACAATGTGTATGGTGAGTTGGTGGGATAGAGTAGTGGTTGTAAAAACAATGTAGCTATTAGCTTCATTATTATAATGGGAGTTACATTCTCCCAATAAGCATTTAAACTTATGAATAACATTGGTTCTTACTAATGTTTTATGGGTTGGGGAAGAGTTGTTTTTTACTACAACTTAAATTTCTTATGGTAAATAATGAGTCTAATTTTATTAAATATATATATATATATATATATATATATATATATATATATATATATATATATATATATAGGCAGCATCTTCTTTTTCAGGCAAGTATTGTGGCAGAGTGTTGGATATCAGTTACTTGGGTCCTGGTTTTGAATCACACTAGGTCTAGCCACACTGATGAGTTGTAGAGACGACGAAACACGTCTCTCTGGATAACTATATTATATATATATATATATATATATATATATATATGCATAGTAAGTTATGAAAATATATTTATGACAAGCTACACAGAGGCTTCTGCGTTTCATCCCTGTAGGGAATCGTCAGGCTAAAATTCATAGTCATTAGATACCAATTAGATTCCCTGAATTTCAATTTCTTCTTAAGATCCCTTAAGCTTTAGCCTTAAATTTTAGACATTTTCTAGAATCAAAATCATGTAATGGATTTTAATCAAAATTGGAATAAGAATCCTAGACATAAGGTTTAGTAGCATTTCGCTTTTACAAATAGTATTTTTAAAGCAAATAAATAAATAGAACCTGTATTTTGTATTTATGGATTTGGAGAAAGCTTATGATAGATGGCCAAGAAATGTTGTCTGGTGGACTTTGCATAAATTAGGGGCAAGCGACTGACAACATCTCTTGACAATCTGTCAAAAGTTTTCTTCAAATCCACAAAAGAAAAATACAGGTTTTTCTTCTTACCAAAATATTTCTCTTGCATTTGTATCAGGATCAAATTCTCAGAGAAATATCTAAGGCATTTGATGTCAGTATTTCACCGGTTTCAGACTATCTGAAGCAAATTCGTAAAGTGAAAAAGCTTACTAAATGGGTTCTGCATGAACTCAATGCATAAATGTTTGTTTCTGAAATTGGTCATTATTTTTCGAACAGCAGGAGGGGGGGGGTTAAAGCGGAAGTCGAGAAAATCACGTCACTTATGTTTGGAGAGCGGTCTGCCTTTTTAGACTGCGATAAGGATAAGTCTACGAAACAGACACAGGAAACAAACGGTATTCTGCTAGCCTGGCAGGGGGCCAGGAAGGTGGAGTGCAGTGTAGCCAAAAATGGCCTGACTGATATGCTAAGGGTTCCTCTCTCTCCAATTCATTCTTTCTAGATTTCTTTCTCTCTCTCTCTCTCTCTCTCTCTCTCTCTCTCTCAAACTATTTCCAGTTTCTGTCATTGTCTTGTTTTAAATAAAACTTTTTTTAAAAACCATCAACGGCAAAGGGACACAAGCCAGCAGCGACGAAACCTGGGTTGCAGCAGAAGATGAACGGGTGCATAACGATGTATACACCCACGAAGGATAGCAGTATCAAACAGAATGATTAATAACCCAGAAAGTGTTGGTATGTCATAAAACGAAACCAGCAACTAATGTACAACTTTGTTACACTTTTAGATTCCAATTATTTAATTTCTTTTGACAATGTGAGTGGTTCAGCTTTTCTTCTCAAATCTAATTGGATATTAGTAGTAAATTGTTTGTCTCTGCTCTGCATCTTTCGTCCTCAATACTTTAAGCTGCTCTTGCTGGATAATGGTAAAAAGATGTTTTGCTGAATTTCCGTTTCCTTAGTAGACTTTCGTTCAAGATTATTCTCTATTTACAATAACATTTCATAATCTTGGAATTTGTCCATCCTTTTTTCCTCTACAGAAGATAAACAGAAGTCAACAAGATTATCCCGATTGAAATAAATCTCATCTCTCGCTGCAGCCTGCCTTCTTCTTATTTGCTGCCTCTATTTTCTTAACACTTTTTCTCTCTCCTTTCTTTCACTGCATTCAATTTGTTTAATTGCTTCTTTTTTTCTTTCTTTTCAATAAATATCTGTTGATTGGTTATCGACTTCTTTTTTGCTTTTCAAATCTCAAAAACAAGATAGCCGATGTGCAATGAACTTTTCCTTTCATTAATAAACTATTTTTGTTACTATTGAGTTTGTCATCACATATCAAGGCGAAGAGCCACTCGAGGATAAGGGTTAATGAGATGAGATGCTTGTTAGCCGAAAGATGATGAACACTATGGGAGTACTAAAATTGATCACTGAAATGAACTAAGTTTAATTACTTATGGGGACGAATTATAACAAGTATTTGTTGACACTGGATTTGAAGACAGCTCTGCTGTAATCTGCAGGGAAGTAGTTCTGCAGTTATGTGTTCCACAGACGAGAAGCTTTTGCAAAGCAGCTGGTAGTAAGACGAGTTCTTGCTGTTAATGTCTTACAAGGAGGAACCCAACATTAGAACTCGGTCGAGTACGTTTCATGGAAGTAATGATAGAGTAGAGAGAGACTAGCAATATATCTTTTGTGGGAAAGGTTCTGTAAGGAAGAGAAGAGATCATTCTCCATTAGATTTCGAAGTCGATTTTCTGCTCTGTCAAGCCACGAGAGAGTGTTCTGAGCGACACCTCCCCAGATGTGGCAGTAGTACTACCTATCAAACGCTGCTCGGGACTCTTATCTTTAATCGCATAAATACTTTGATTTCATAGCTTTTAAATTCATAGATAAAATATCTACTCTATGTATGATAAGTGGTCAAATGTTTCTTGTAATAGTATAGACAGTTTGGTAATCTTACAGTATAGTTAACAACTGAGAAACTAATAACTTTCATCAAACGCATTAAAATCTTATTTTCTACCGACCCGTATACTTTTAAATTGTTGAAACTGATATTAAACATTATTATCTCTGAATTTGTTATCGTTAAGTTGAATTATCGAAGCATGAAAAAAAATTAAAATGACATCGATTTTTTTTGGAGGAGGTCGCTTAGCTTTGGATAACTTCCGGTTGAAAAGATATAAAAAAATGATGACTTACCCTACCACTAACTAAGTCCGGGGGAGGCTTGCCACTTAGACTTTGGGTTAGTGATAGAGTAAATTTTTTTTACTATTTTTTAAGGAATGAAGCAACAGTAGAGAGCCAAACAGCCATTTTGTTTTTCGTGTGCTGAAAGAAAGAGCTTTTAGCAAATTTTAATTTTAAAAGTTTCAGAACGTTAAAGTATACAGGTTGGTAGAAAATTAAAATTTAAAGTGTTTGGTAAAAGTTATTTGCTGTACATATATATGTATATTATTTCTTGGCTGTGAACTTTAATACAAGATTACCAATATTTGTTTGCATTTGAATTAAAATTGTTATTAATTAATATTTAAATATTTTTATATTAATGAATAATGCTTATCAAGGCCAGAAGGCCACTGGAGGATAAGGGTTAAAGAGATTGTCAGTTGGCGATGAACAACACCTTTGAGAGGATTGGAAACGATGGATTAAATGGTCGGAATTTGATTATTTAAGTGGGCGGATTGGCAAGAATTTGTTAACATTGGATTTAAAAATGACCATGTTGTACTCAGCTGGGAAGCAGCCTTGTGATATCATATTCCACAAATGGGAAGTTGTTGGAAATAAACTGTGTTCATGATAGTTTCGTTTAGTTTTAGGTACACAGAGGGAGAAAGGAAAATTCTTTACAGTGGTTGCCGCGAGGCGAGTCTTTGCTGTGAATGTTTTACAGAGGGAAATCAGAGATTGGAGCTCGGTCGAGCACCTACCACGAAAATAATGATAGAGCAACGAAAGACTAGCAACGTCTCTTCTGTGAGAAAGGGGCTGTAGGGGAAAAAAAGAGATCATTCTCCACCAGATTTCAAAGTCGATTCTGTACTCTGTCAAGGCAGGAGAGAGTGATCTGAGCGGCACCTTCCCAGATGTGGCAAGAATACTTAATCTTAAAACGTATCTGGCTCTTATATAAGTAGAGGATGCTAAAGTTTTTTTTTAGTTTTTACTTTTTTATTCAAATATTTTTCAATTATTTTTTAACTATCTAAATTTAGAACTAAAATAAAATTACTCTTAAATCTCTTGTGTAGAGAAAAAATTTACGTAAATAAAATAAAACTTAAAACCCTATAAAAAATAAAAGCATAAAAAAAATCTTACTATTCGCCAAATGCAGGGATTTATAAGACAAGTGGAAAAATTATTATCAGGTCTGTTTTCTGAAGTGTTTTTTTTGTGTGTAGTAATACACTACTTGTGTTTGTTTTTCTCTTGTTTATCTTGGATATTGTTGTATCGTAGTCTGATAGTTAATAGGAATACATACACTCGAATACAATAATATACAAGGTTGGGAAACAGCTATATATTATTTTATTCTATCGCCAATAAAAAATAACAAATACACACTATTTACAATCATTTTGGTCTTTGTTCATTCTGGTATGCAGAGGTGTTTTATAAACTTTTTTTTCTACACCCATGCTATTTTTCTTAAAACCATGCCATTTTTTATTTACCAAACTAGAATTAATGCACCTTGCAGGCCAAAATTTTAGCTCCTGCAGAGAGCCTGCTATAAACCGTAAACAAAGGATCACTTTAAATATTAAATTGTTTTTAACGCCAAGACGTAGTTAAATGCAAAATAAATTGTTTAGGACTATTAAAATAATTTCCAGCGCTATTGATAATGTTTACCCATTTATTTAATTATTTTTTTTATTATCGCTTATGTTTGAATTCATGTTTTGAAACATGACGTAAAACATAAATCTATGATGTCACGCCAAAGTTATAATTATTTTGTTAAAGTAATGTTTTAAGCTCTATTTATAAGAAAGTCCAAATAGGTCAGTTGGCAGAACATCAGACTGAAGATCTCAAGGTTTGGGTTTCGATTTACGGCCATGGCATCTGCTTTATTTGTTGGGAATTTATTATTTACTATTAATTAAATATTCTCCATTTTTTAAAAGTAGTTAAGATCTCTGATATTTCGAAATGAGACAAATTCCACAATGCATTTATTACGTTTAAAATAATTGTGGCTGACAGACAGACAGACGGACACAATCTCTATTTATATAAGATTATTTTAAAAGAAAATAGAATTTTGAAAGTTAAATTCAATTATTATGGTAGCATTTGGTCATTAAATTAGTAATTAAACAAAATTTCTATAAAAATAATTTTGTAAATAAAATTATTGAATGGAAACTGGTTCCAAAACTCTTTACCACCACCACCACCACCATCATCATCATCATCATCATCATTATTATTATTATTATTATTATTATTATTATTATTATTATTATTATTATTATTATTATTATTATTTTTTTTTTTTTACTCACTAGGAGTTCTCACACAGGTAATCAGTGATTTCTCACGACAACTGGTGGTATTCCCTGGAGTCTGAGTGACAACAAGTCTCGCCAGATTTTCAGTATTCTCCACCGCTTTTCGATGGCCAATGCAAATAAACTTGCAGTATCACAACAGCCGTTTACCATTGATTTCTCTCTGGTAAGGACCATTGGTCTTCTCTGGGATTTGGGTGACAATAAGCCTCCCCAAGGTCCCAGCAGTCTCTGCACTTCCAGTGGAGGTCTGGTTTGTTCTCATCCTCCTTGCCCCTATGCAAATATTTTGTGTGATGTCAGCCTAGACTGGTACCATTTTTTGGGGGGTAGGGGTGGGAGTGGGGGGCTTGGAACTGATGGTGTTTCTTGCTATTTCTGTTTATTTGTTCATTTTTGTGTCATGTCAGTTGAGGCCGGTGTAATTTATTGGGCTTATAAAGTGATGTTTTTTGCATTTTCTGTTCCTTTGTTTGTGATGTATTCTTTCTGTAGTTTTGTTTTCTTCCTGTAGTAGATTCCATGAAACCCTTCGTAGCTTATGCGGGTTGGTTTCCGCATTCAATGATTTTTCTTAAGATTGTAACTGTTTTGATCATTGCCGTCCTTTGTATAGTTCCAATGATCCCTTTGATTCCAATTTCTCCCAGTCTTTTTTCCAGGTTTTTTGGGATTGTTCCTAGTGCTCCTATGATTATTGGTATTATACTGACTTTCTTCATGCTCCATATTCCTTTCAGTTCTCTGACTAGTTCCGTGTATTTGCTTTGTTTTTCCATTTCTTTGATCTTCACTCTGTGGTCTGTTGGAACGGTGAAGTTTACGATTTTGCAAGATTTTTCCTTCTTGTTGATTATTATAACATCCAGTCTCCTTGCTTATATGAGTTTGTCTGTTTGTATATCCATATCCCAGATGATTTTGTGTTTTCCGTTTTCTAGTACTGTTTCTGGTTTATGTTTGTACCATTTGTCTGCGTATTCGAAATTCAATTGTTTGCACAGTTCCCGGTGTACCGCTTTCCCCACACAGTAATGTCTGTTCTTGTATTCTTTTTGGGCTAGTTTGCTACATTCACTTATTATATGATTTACTGTTTCGTCTCTTTGTTCACACAGTCTGCATTTACTGTTTTCCTGAGTTTTATCTATTTTAGCTTTGATGTACTTTGTCCTAATTGCATTGTTCTGTGCAGCCATCAGTAAAGATTCCGTTTCTCTGTTCAAGTGTCCTTTTCTTAGCCTTGCATAGCTATTTTCGTTGGTTTCTTCTCTTGTCAGTCTTCTGAAGTGTCCATGTAGTTGTTTTTCTTCCCGCTTTTCTTTTCTTGCCGTTTTGTTTCTGGTTTCGATACTTCCCGAGTTGTTCGTTGGAACGGTGTCTCTTGCTGCAGTGATAAGGATTTCCGTGTGTCGTCTTATGTATTTCTCCAGCTCTTTTTTTGAGTCTTCCACACAATCTTCTATACTTAACAGTTCTCTTCCTCCTTCGTTTCTTTACATGTAGAGTCTGTCTGTATCGTCTTTTGGATGTAGTGTGTTGTGCATGGTCATTAATTTTCTAGTCCTCTGGTGAAGATGCCTGAGTTCCTCTTTGGTCCAGCCTATGAATGGTCCAGAGTATCTTATTAGTGCTACTGCCCAGGTGTTTATTCCTGTTACTAGATTCCTGCTATATAATTTCGTTTCTTGGAGTTTTCTTGTTCTTTGTAAATATTCTTTTCCAATCTTCTCTTTCATTTCTGTAGATTTGATGGTGTCTGCTTCCAGAATCCAAGATATTTGTAGCTATCTTGTTCGCCTAGCGCCCTCATTTCCTCTTGGTTGGGGAGTTCCATGCCCTCTGTTGTCTCCAGTTTTTCTCTTTTTATTTCTAGTAGTGCACACTTTTCCATTCCGAATTCCATTTGGATGTCCTGGCTGAAGATTCTGGTCGTATTTATCAGCTTTTCCAATTCCTTTTTGCTTTTTGCAAATAGTTTCAGGTGATCCATGTACATCAGGTGGTTTACTCTTAGTTCTGTGTCTGTAAACTTATATCCGGCATTACATTTTCTGAGTATGTAGTTGAGGGGCATCATAGCTATGATAAACAGTAGTGGTGATAGGGAATCTCCTGGGAAGATGCCTCTCTGTATCTTTATCTCAGTCAGGTGTTGTCCTCCAGCTGTCAGTTCCAGTCTCCATGTTCCCATTGCTTTCTTAATAAGATTAATCATCCTTTCGGGTGTTTTGTATATTTGTAAACATTATTATTATTGTTGTCGTCGCACTAGGGGTTTTCACCCAAGTCAATATCAGTGATTGCTCACTGACAATAATCAGTGGTATTCTCTGGAGTTTGAGTGACAACAAGTCTCCCCAGATTTCCAACACACTCCACCTCTTTTTGATAACCGGTGCAAATCACTGTGCATTATCATAATAGCCGTTTACCATTGATTTCTTGCTGGCACTGATCATTGAAATTTGAGTGGCAATAAGACTCCCCAAAGTCCTAGTAGTCTCTGCACCCTTCCAGTGGAGGTCTGGTTAGTGCTTTCCCTCTTTGGTCTTTTCATCCTACTTAACCAAGCTTTTCCAATTCCATTTTGTTTTCTTGCAAATAGCTTCAGACCATCCATATACATGAAGTGGTTTATTCCTTCTTCTGTCTGTGAATTTGTATCCAACATCACACATCCTGAGTATTTTATTGAGTGGCATTATGGCTATGATAAACAGTAGTGGTGAGAGAGTCTCCCTTGCAAATGCTTCTGTATTCTTATCTCAATAAGGAGTTGTCCTTCAGCTGTTAGTTGCAATCTCCATGAAACCATTGTGTTCTTTATAAGATTGATGATTTTGTCAGATATTTTGTACATCATTAAGCACTGAATTATCCATGATTGGGGGATTCTGTCGTAGGCTTTCTTGTAGTCAATTCATGCCATGGCAATGTTTTTTTTTTCTGTTATTAAAACTATTTTTTAAAACAGGATCTTTTGATATACCTATAACAGGTCATGTGTTCCTCTTTTCTCTTTTCAGTCTGCATTTTGTTCCTCAGGAAGTAGTTCACGATTGTTAAGGGAGTGGTAGATCTGTTCTCTTAGTTGTACCATTAGGATTTTGCACGTGGTTGGTAAACAGGTTATTGGCCTTAGTTTCTTCTTCTTCTTCTTCTTCTTCTTCTTCTTCTTCTTCTTCTTCTTCTTCTTATTATTATTATTATTATTATTATTATTATTATTATTATAAAAAGGTCTCTTTACTATATTACATTACTTTATATTATCATCATCCTTATAATAATAATACTAATACTACTACTAATAATAATAATAATAGTAGTAGTAGTAGTAGTAGTAGTCGAAGTAAAATTCCTTTTTTTATTGTAGGAAGAATGTCTTAAAAGATATGTACTAACCGGTTATAAATTTTCGAATCAAATCAAAATAGAAGAAATAGTGGTAGTGATTATAACCCAGCGGGTCATAGGTATATCTAGTAAAAGGTAACTCCAGCATGACTGAAATTACTTTCTTCTCTTCTGTTGGGAGACGTTTCGGATCTATATTTATGGGTTTATTGCCATTTGTTATTAGAGAGTGGGACATAAAGATTACTCACAGTTGGAATGGACATGATGTGCGCGGTAGCCTCTAACATTTTCATCTCATTCATCAATTATTATAACAATTTCTTTATCATGTTCACTTTCTCTATCAATGATCATGGAGTGTTGAGCAGAATGTTTCCTGGGCGTTTGATCTCTCTTAGGGAAGACGAACGTTGTCCGGCAAGATCACCACATGAAGCCCTTGTGACATTTTTTCTTTTGGGATACTTAACAGAAAACGTTTTCTGATATTGCACACAAACTCTTGCGGATAAAAAGGAATTGATTCGAAATATAATCGATGTCATTCCATCTGAGATGAAATGGAGATGCATAAATAATAATTTAATAATCTCTACCTATAAAATGTGTATAGTAATACGACTGTCACTACTTACATACCTACCTACGTCACGTTGTCAACTAATACTAATAAAAATGCTTAACAAATGAATTTTAATTTTTTATGGAAGTCGCTCCAGACAAGGCATGAAGCCACTTGATGTAATGAGCTAAAAAACAAAACAAAATATGATTAATGCAAAAACAGGAGATGCCTATTGATCTTGGTGTTGTAAGACGAAAAACAGTCAGCAGGAAGAGGGTTGCACAAACCTGCAGTTCTTGGAAAGAAAGCTACTGGAATATGAAGCTGTATTATAATGAGGTAAAAACAGTGAATTGATGAAGACCACTAGGTCAACGAGTCAAACAAAATGTAACAAAGGAAGCAAGGAATAAATCAGACTATTCTGAAGAGCACATGCCATAATCGCACTTATAGAAGAGACTGAAACAATTTCTTTTCAATTCATGACACAAAACTCTTGGACAAGGTGTTAGCTCCACGGAAAACTTTCAGCCAAATTATTAAAAGTGAAAAAATACATAACAAAATCTAAGTTGTTTAAATCATAAGCATTATACGTCAAATACGATTATATATGGTGGCGGCATGAAGACTTCCCACATTTGGAGGTGGCATTATGCAGACTGTAGTAAAGTAAATTTGTATGAATCAGAATGGTAAAACTTTGTTCTCCGGTTTGATTCTGGTGTCAGCATTCTTGCAGGAGGGACCATGTAGTGGTTGCCAACATCCCTAAGTGAAAGTGGTATTATGGAATCGACTGGATTCGAACTTGGCACACCCAGGTCGTCAGTCTGTGTCGTTATCCACTTAACCACTGTCACCTCCTGTAGTGATAGTAGAGAAGTCGGATGAGTTTCAATCGCTGGCTAGCCTCTATCATTTTCATCTTCTTCATCAATTATTATAACAATTTCTCTACCATGTTCACTTTCTCTATTAATAATCATGGGGTGCTGCGTGGAATGTTTCATGGGCATTTGATCTCTTTAAGGGGAGACAACTTAGAACATCTTGAACATCTGGCATTTTTTTCCTATTCACCTGGTCTTTATATCACTAGGAGTTCTCATATTGGTCATCATCAGTGATTGCTCACTGATAATAACCAGTGGTGTTCCCTTGAGTCTGAGTGACAACATGTCTCCCCACATTTCCAGTGGTCTTCACCTTTTGTGACTTTTATCCCAAGCTCAAGAGGGGCCTTTTTGAAGGCATAGCGGTCATCAAAATGGGTGCAGCGACAGAGCTCAAGTTCATCCCAAAATAATCCTTCTGGTAGTACATAGAAGTGTGGCTGAGAAGAAAGAGAAATGGTAATTCTTTGAATGGGAAACATGTAGTTTAAAATTGAAATAGATTTTTTGTGTCGATATCTTTACTAGTAATGATATTCCCACATTTAGTAGTCGATGCTAGCTTTATTAATTAGTGAAAATATTTCCTGATGATTTACTTAAAAAATTAAAAAAAAACTTTTATTCACCCCAAATAAGACACAATGCCATTGAGACGTAAGAGGCTACTGTAGATTAGGGGCATCCTAAGTGGGGAGTTGGGTGGCGAGATGCTTGTTCACATTACATTTAAACTTCTGCATGTTAGTACGGGCGGGGAAACAGGAAGCAGAAAGGGAATTTCAAAGGCTTGAAGTTCGAGGAAAGAACCGATTAAAGTAGAAAGCCCTCCGACATCTAGAAACCTCAACAGTGAAGGGGTGAGATCTTGCTGACTGACAGGTTATTCGGGGATATTTACATAGAGGGGGCACCAGTGCAGCACATTCCATTAAAGTACTTGTTAAACAAGCACAGGGATGAAACATCGTGGCGTAGGACAGAGGCTGGAGCTTGTTTGATAGTGTGGAACCTATTAGATTAGAGGCCTTTTTGGACCCTATTTTTTGCTTACTGTTTTTTATTGATAGCTTTATCTCTAATACCTGGCTCTTCGTATTTAATCAGTATGGCGTGAATTTGAGCATAAAAGTAAAGAAGAAGATCATCATCATCATCATCATCATCATCATCATCATCTTCTTCTTCTTCTTCTTCTTTGTTTCAACATCCGTTTTTTACATGCTGGCATGCGTTGGATGGCTTTAAGAAATTGACTTCCAAACTATCCTATCACTGAACAGGTCCCTTTTTCTCTCAAGTCAATTTTTATCACTTCCTCCCGTGTTTTCTTTGGCTGCCCCCTGTGAACTGAACCTGCTACCTTAACTGTTCTACATTTACTAACCCAAGAACTTTCATCCATTCTTTCAATGTGACCATACTATCGAAGTCTTCTGTTCTGCACACATCTTTCTATACTGTTCGGATTTAATCTTCCTCGGAGGTCATCAGATCTAAAATGTGATGGAAAAATGATTTAAGCCTTAATTTTACCCAACCAGACTATTAGAACTAATATTTCTCTGTGTATTCATTGTTCTAACGTCATTTTGACTTACATGCCAAATTTGATAATCTGAAGCATGGAGATGTAGGTAAGGATTTTAAATTTTGGTTCTTTTATGAGACACGTATTTGAATTTTCATGTAAAATTTGGTCTTAATCTGATGAGAAATAATGATGTCCCCCCAACTCCTCAAAAACAGAAAAAAGATGTTACATAATAATTTCATAGTTGCAATTTATTTCGTAAAGAAATACATATTTGTTCTCGTTCCGTTTTTCACTTTTACGTTTTCGTTCTAAAATGATAAATTTAATTACAACTACTAAATTATCATTTAGCATTTTGTTTTCTTCTTTAAAAAAAAGAATTTGTTTTAAATTTAAACGTTAAAAAAAAGTATCACGTCAGGGTCACCAGTGTTGGGATATGAGGTTATTTTACCCCACAGCTTTACATTTTGTAGAAGTCCCAAAAGTAAACATTATAAAAACGAATAATAAAGGGAATGAATGCCAAGTACAAGAACACATTTATTTACTGTTGACAAAATAGTTAAAAAAATGCAAACATAACAACATTAATGATATTAGTTTATACTCCCACGTAGTGACAGTTCTCTACTATCTAGGAGGTAGAATATGTATATTTGAATAAACCAGATATTCTGGAATACTGAATACCCTCTACTCTTTAACCCTTTTAGGGTCAACAAAGGGAAATAACTTGCTGGTGTCATTGTGGCACTATGGTTTGCCGGGGATGACTCTTGGTTGTTCCGGGGATTTCTCCCTTGGTTGTGTCTTTGTCACGGCACCAATGTGATACTATCCTAGAAATGGGGAGTATTACTTGGTGTGTCCACGCCGTGGGGACGTCTTTAGAATGGGCTGTTAACATCCTGACAAAGTACTACCAGCTCCCACAGGTAAACGATAGGCACATCCCCTTCAATGAAGGGGTTAATCTAGTCTGCAGGCTTGACGGTTCTTTGGTCCGGTTTTAGGCCTCATTAATTTTTTCCAGAGAATTAATTATCTAGGTTGAGGGAACCGTCATCTTGTTGAAATTTGAACGCTTGTATTAAAGGAGAGAACAAGACATATTTTTATATATAAAACATATATAATCTATTTATTCATTTCAGCTTCCAAAAACATGAAACTCAAGTCAGCTGAGCTGAGCTGGACTTCATACGACCGTCACACACGAAGTCGAAATTCCAACTGAAATTTTCCCTCGCTGTGATAAAAACGAGAGAGAGAGATAGAGAGAGAGAGAGAGAGAGAGAGAGAGAGAGAGAGGGAGAGAGAGAGAGAGACACTCACATGAAAAAGAAAGGGGCAGAGAGAAAGACTGAGAGACCAATAGTTACTCATTACATTGTTATTATTTAATCGGCAGTACAGATTTTTAACCATTAGCAAAGTCGGTGTCAGCTAACATTGATCTAACCCTTACCCAGCAGCCGTAGAGTTTTGTCAACAGCTGTTAACCTGAGTTGAGCAAAGTTTTGATGTTTTTAATGTCTTAATGCCACAATAACACTACCTCGATTTTAGTGTCTCACCACGAGAACAATAAAAGTCAGGCACAAGGCTTCTAAATGAGGGGAACTCCAGCTCCTACAAAAGGGTCACTATCTTTGTCACATCATAGCACCAATCTATTTCAGGGATTCGTTTCCCTACAAATACTTTGTTTCTCGTTCCCTTACAAAAATTATTTATGAAAATCAGACTTTATTTTAGTTATAAAAGGTCCTAATCTTTTATTATACTAAAGCTTATTCTTTAAAGACACAAAATACATGCTAAAATAACTTATTTCTGTGATTGAGTTATGTTTGACAAAGAGGTCCATTTTAACTTTTTTAATTAGTCATAAATTTGAATTAACTCAACAAGTCACTCCTCTCTCACTTATATATCTACATATTTCTCTTTCCCTCTCTCACTATATGTTGATTCAACCACTCTTTAATAGTTTTTAATGTCTCTGTGAAACAGAGTGGCTCTTTCTTTCCATCTAATTTACATAGTGTGTTCGTAAACACGTATGTAAATTAGATAGCAAGATAATAAATTTCTTTACGTCTATATGATCCACAAGGATATTTTTCATTTATGTAAGAAGAATTTCTTAACAGATATGTCACAGTTTATGAATTTTCGAATGAAAACAAAGTGGAACAAATAGTGGCAGTGGTTGTGGTCTAACAGGTCACGGGTATGTCTAGTAACCTATGATATTCTACATTTCTCCAGCTCTTCTGAGTACTAGCCAGTCTAATAATACTAAACCTGGAATGACAATGACATATGACATATATGCATAGCTTCAATGTCCGAGTCTAGTCTTTTTTCACTCATTTATTTTTCACATTGTTTTTCTCATTGTTTTTCTCTGTGTTCCTTCTTTTGCTGCTAGCTTCTGTTTTTTCTCACTCCTTTTCTCTAATGCATCTGTATTAGCATCACATATTTAAATCTACATTTTATATATTCTGTGTCTATACACTCACTACCACTACTAATGTAGTAGTATTAGACTGGGCCAGTGTTCAGGAGAGATGGAGAAAAATGATAGGTTATTTAGGCCATCCGTATCGATAAAAGTTTGACTATCATGAATAATTGTGCGGCAGGGTGTAACGGTAGTCATATTTCACTTAAAGTTATATCAGTGAAGAACTATCAATCGGCTAAGACAAACCGATAATAAAAGTAGTCTGGAAAAGAAATCGAACCTTTGTCTATCAACAAAATCCACTTCCTATATGATGCTGACAGAGGTTCAGAATCGACGGCAGAGGTTTAAAAGCGACTCTCGGTGGTGCGTTATGCTGCGTTCATTACTGGTCCTCAAACTTGAAAGGTGTTGCAGCCAAAATGAGGAATTGAAAACAAAAAAAAGTTTTTTCTATAACTTACAATCTATTTGTAGTAGAATGTCGACATTCTCTTAGTATATTTCAACTCCCCAGACCCTTGGGGGGGGGGGGGGCAAAAGACTCAATTTGATCGCAAGTCTCACTCTATTGTTTTCCATGATCCTCTCTTGATCAATGACGTAATTTTTTAATTGTTGTTCTTAATAAATTCCTCTATCCAATGCCGCAAAATACAAACAAAAATATATATATCTTCATTTTCGTTTCAACCTTAAAATTATCAAAACAATAACAGTCGCATTCCAAACACGACGTCTACTTACACCCCTGATCCACATCTCGTTACCATCTAGGTTATAATACTTATTTACTATCCTGCTTTTTCGATCAACCCGGGGCGATCTAGTTATACAGAATTGGATTTTTTTACAACCGATTCCTTATCTCTAAGGTAGGAAATTAGCCTTTTTTGCAGGAATTAGGGAGGGGAGTATTTTTATATTTTTAAATCAACTTCGTAGTCAGAAGTCAGGAATTAGCGAGCAATATTTGCAAGTATCTGAGTTATAGTTGCGTTTCTTTTCAAAACTTACTCCAGAGTATTTTTTTTTTTTAAACATATTCCTCACTTCTGAAGGCATCCCTTCAATAGCCCAGTGCCTAATTTTTTATTGACCAATTTTTATTGTCCAATTTAAAAAATCGACTGGAGCTAAGAGTCAGATTGTTTTCTTCTTTTATGTTAAGCAACATACTTTAACTGTTCCTATTTACTTACTCCCCCCCCCCTCCCTTGGCACGAGGGCAAAGTTATACACAAGGTCGGGTTTTAATGTGGGAAAAATTTAGCTCCCCAAAAAGGATGGAATGGAAACGAAAATAAAAATTGCCTCAGTCGAGAAGGATTTCTCCTTCACTGACCGAGGACTCATTAGACTAAGTGTAGCATCAGAACAGATACATCACTTTATTCGTAGCCCAAATACTTTCACTGTTATGTGAAAAGAGTACTCAATAAAAATAGCGTTCTCTCTGAATAAATATCAAGATCTCTTTGTTTGTTGTTTTTGTTGTCTTTGTTCATTTCGATTGATGTTTCTGTTCTCTTTCTTCCATCTTTTATTTGTTCCGGCGAAGGAAGAAAAATGATGTTTATAAAAAGGAAAATGCCGATGCGCTTTTTAAGTTCCTTTCTCTTTGTTCACAGAATTGAAAAATGGAATCTCTCCTCACTTATAGACATTTGGTGGAATTTCTCATTACATTTGTTTTCTTTCTTTATTGAAAATCTATTCGAGATTCTTTTGATGCAGAATTATAATAACTCATAAAATTCAGCTGGAGAAATGAGGTCAGTTGCTTCCCAATAAGGAGTTCATTTCTTAAAATAAGCAAATAGAAAAAAAAACTGCCTGTTCCCAGGACCCCTGATTCAGTGCTCAGGCAAAAGCTCATGCCCCTCTATATAAGCACCCCTTATAAAAGTCTGCTCTTTGTAAACAAACCAATGTGTTCATTTTTGAATCACTCCAAAATCAAAGAATTTTTCAATTTTATTGAAATATTCAATATTTATTCAATAAATTATACATTTTACTAGCCGCACCCACCTTGCATTGCCCGAGATGCTGTGAAGTCATTTTAGTTTTTAATTTTTATTTGTTTGAACATTTTTAAACTTATACAGAAAAAGAAATAAAATTTTAGTTGTAAGGGAGACAAGTCTTTTTATATCCTTCAATTAAAAGTTATTCCTCTTGCTGATTTTTATTTTTTCATCATAATGTCATGTTACCAGTTGTTCAGGCGGGACTACATAATTGAAAAAATAAACTGTAGCGAAGTACGTTATTATAGTGCCAATGACATGGCACAACAATAACAAATGAAAATTAGTCAGAATCAAAGTTTGATATGTCAGCTTAAATGCTATTTAGATCCAACTTTAAAAATCTTACAAGATAATTTTAATGCTAAATAAGGAATTGAAGTTTTCACATGAAACATCATAGAAATTTGTGAAAGTTTGAGCCAGATTAATGCGCATGTGCAGTGCAAATGAAAAAAATGTTGTTACTGCTCTGCTACCAATTGTCAAAGTTCGCCACGTTTGTCTATATCATGAACACAGCAACATAACCTCTTTCGTCTTACAGATTGAAGAGCTCCACTTTCTATCAGAACTTAATCTAAATAGTAAACCCTGAATCAAGGGAAATTACTCTTATCTCCAAATGGTCTAAGAGAGATAACTCATAATTCACAAAAAGAAGCTATACCATTTTTTACAACAATATTTTCAGTAAAAAGATGAAAACTAAGGAACCTTCCAGGGCCTTACCGAAACCATCCATTCTAGTTTGGTTCAGAGTTCAGTATTACTTGCCACATGGTTGGGTCATCAGCTACTAAATTGGTCCACCCCACCATATTCGTTTAATGAAGAGGGTGTCGAGAAACCCAACAGGATAACAAATAAGCTGTCAATTGTGGATGAACTCTACTCGAAGGTGAACGGCTATTTATCATCAGAGAAAAACTTCACAAACGGTGGGATGGCATACATCACAGTGGGCTGGCAAGCAGACATATGGATTTTTAACAACTTCCTCAAATCATTATGAAACCTATATATTTGAATAGCTCAGCTCTGAGGTTGCAAAAAATAGGCTCATTTGTCTTTTAACTCCAATTATTTCTCAAGATATGCCCGTTTAAAGTTCGTGAATTTCGAATTTTTGTCAAATCGCGACTACAGTGATTTTACCAAGGAGTAAATTTGGGTGCACCTGAAGAATTGCTCAAAATTTCTTCCAGAAAGCCCTAAATATGTCCTATAAGCCCCTTAGATAATGCCAAATGCCCTAAATTTACTTCATTATAAAAAATGGGACATATGAACAAGTTTTTTACCTGTTTTTTTTTTTATTTTTCCACAAAATTTACCATAAAAATGAGCATTTTTTCCATAAAAAAACGACAAAATTTGCCCCCAGTCGGCATATTTTAACGAAAGATTGCAAAAAAGCCCCAAAATGAAATTTCTCATGCTTCACAAATAAGAATCTAAATATAGAAAGCTATCATAATCCAAGTGGATGAAAAAAATCACTCTCGGGAACCATTTTAATTCTAACATACTGAAAAAATTTGAACTTGCCCATTTTTTCGTAATTTTGGACAACTCACAATGACCGTTGAAACCATAAATCCAGATAATTCTTGTTATTCTTACTTAAATTTCATCATCTAGACCACTTTACTATGTTTTTTGGGGTGCAGAATCCAAATCTGGCATCAGAAAACCATGAAACTGGACCGTTTTCTGGAAAATTCTGAGTTTTACCTTTTTTTAAGCTATTTTCAGTCAAATATTGGCCGTAAACCAGAAAAAATTCTTGATTTTTTTCAAAATTTATCCATTATAATTGACAGAGAATGTTCCGTCAAGTAGAAAATAATTTACACTATCCTTTTCAACCTTAAATTCATGCCCACTCTGGTGTTGTTTCCCCATTTTTCCCTACATTGAAAATAAAAATAAAAATGGAAAAATTGAATATTTCCATTTTCTCATTTTCAACATCTCACATTATGTCATAATTTTCTTTTCTTTTCTATACACAACTATAATGAATGACATGACAAACATTGCTCTCATTGAGATTTTCAAGAACTGCAAGAGATCTCGATTCGATGAAGTTATGAAACAGGTCTCATCCAAGCTAGAGGTCCCACCGAGTGATAAACTTCTATCTGACATCCAAGTTGTGTTCAAAGACTTTCAGTAGCAACAAAACAAAAATCGTTCAGTGGTCAGTCTATCCAGATCATTTGATGAGAAGGTAGTGCTCCAACGTCACACCTATGTACCGAAGGCAAAGCGTCCTCTGGAGGAAGTCAGTGACCGTCAACACCGATGACTGAGCGACTATATGGATTCGACCAAAGCTGCTGCTCAAGCACAGAACACTTCCCTCACCAAAATGTTTGCCTTCGGTCTGAAGAACAAATACTTTCAAAACAAAGAGGTTGCTAAAGTGGGATACTCTGTCCTACGCAATGAGTCCATCCCAGACCGACACGTTTCACTGGAGGTTGCATCTGCCATCTATGAGATTGGCAAAATGACCAAACGGATTTACACAGACATTTGTTTACTGCTGAAAGATGCTGGAGCTGATGTTCTTCCATCGTACGACAAACTGTTGGAATTTAAGAAGGAGCGGAGGCCAACAGTACAAAAACTTGCAACTCTGTACAGTGGTGTGAAGTACCATTACCTCCAGTGCTTGCAACTTACGTCTGCCCAATTGTTTGCATCACTTCAGTTGCCCGCATTCTACAACCTCAACGAGATCTAGATGATGCTTCACAATGGCTTAGATGGCAGTGGTGGACATTCCATTTTCAACCAGAAGGGTTCCATCGACACAAACAACATCATCATGTTCATGTTCCGTATCGAGAACCTAAAGACTGTGAATGGTGAAGTGCTCTGGGAAAACCCCTCACATGCCTCCTCTTCATCTTGTCGTCCAGTGATGTTGTTGATGGGAAGAGAACCCCAGTGAGGCCTTGAAGTTATAGCAGATCTTCAGAAAGAAACGACAAGGTGTTAAGTTCTCGGTGGAGCATCTCAACAAATCTATCAATGTTGAAGTTCATGCCAAAATGTCCAGGAGAGATGGCAAAATGCACACAACCATATCTGGTCTGGGTGGCACGTTTTGTTGTCTCTGCACAAAGAGCAAAGAACAGTGTCATGATGTTGATTTCATATCATCAGGGTTCAAGGTCGATCGGTCCCTAGAAGATACCCTCGAGATCTGTGAGAAGGACATGCACCTGGAAGAAAACCGAAAGATGATGTTCGTAAAGGAGCCACTCAGGAACCTATCACAACAGAAGACATCAACAACATGACCCTCTCCACAATCTTCTCCGGTGTTTTGGATGGATCTTTAAAATGTTCTATCATGCCACTGCTTCTCATTTGTCTTGGTCGGAGGCAAAGTTGAATGTGTCAAATACGGTGGCTCGAGCGTTAGAATTCCTAAACCAAGCCAAAGAAGATATACAAGCCAGAGTCAAGGAAGAAACATATATCACCTTGGAGAAAGCTTATCCAACTGGAACCTCCACAACTGGGAATATTGTTAAGGTTATGTTGAACACCAACAATCGAAAACTGCTCACCCAAGGAATTAATAGCTCTGAATGTAGAGCTAAGATCGAACAACAGGTGCTGAACATGGCAGTGATTCTGATTATCATCAACTCAGATCGAAAGGTTAAGATTGATGAGTTCAGAGAATTCTGCAGAACAACATACCTCCACGTTGCTTCAATTCCATGGATCCACATCACACCTAGTGCACATGTTGTTCTGGAGCACAGTGCAGAGTTGATTGCTGAAAACGTCTGTATTGGTTTACCTCAATTTAACCGAGTCAGGTATAGAAACCAACAACAAGTTTCTTCGACAATACCGAATCAACAAAGCCAGGAAGACCAATCAGTTTGATAATTTATCAGATTGTATCAATCGATTATGGGACAAGAGTGACCCCAGTGTCATGAAGGCCAGAGAGCGATTAAATTGCAGACATTGTAAAGGGACAGGGCACAGTATTCGTAGCTGTGAGCAGCTCAAAGCTGCGATACTTGAGTGTAACACCGAGTACGAATTTTTGTTGTGCTTTCTGACGGATGATGTATAATGTGAATCACTGTTTGTTGTTTCGTTGATGTTTGAGTGATATATTTTCATTTTAAAGTGGATATTTGAAGAGTTCTCTTCCTGTAATACTAAAAAAAGATCTTGTTTGTTTGCTCAACTTGTTGACTTTGCGAGTTATGATAATTTGAAATTTGCCCAGAATTTAGCCCCTCCGTGTATTGGCCCAAAATGATGGTGATTGGGGCCTCAGACTCCCAAAATGGTATAATTCTGCTGAATATCAGTCTGTTTAACATCCCACTACCCTCCCTGATGCCTAACATGATGACCAACAGGTATAACAGCTAAACAGCTAACATTATGGGCACTCATAGGTTAATGTCCGCTTGAACCCCCTTCTAAGCCCACTGTGTACATGTTACTCGCCGACAGTGCCTGCACGATTAATAAAGACCAAACGTTATTTTGGATCCTATTAGTGAGGCTAAGAGGTGGATTACAATAAGTTGGGAACCCGAATTTTCCATGCTTCTTTGCGGCATGAAGAGGCCACTCTTGTCTATTTAAAAGCGCATTCCTCTGACCTGGCTGTCAAAGAATATGATGATTTGTTTGTTTTTTAAGTGTTTCATAGAGCTCACGAAGATTGTGTCTCAGGATTGTCTGGTC
This sequence comes from Sepiola atlantica, assembly GCA_963556195.1. Taxonomy (NCBI): domain Eukaryota; kingdom Metazoa; phylum Mollusca; class Cephalopoda; order Sepiida; family Sepiolidae; genus Sepiola; species Sepiola atlantica. The sequence continues at coordinate 148,120,810 of OY744522.1, forward strand.
TGCATGAAGTACTTCTAGTTGGTCACAGCAATTCGTTAACCTGCAGAATTGCAAGTATTTACCCCTGACACCGAAAGCAGCAAGGCTCAGTGGTTGCATGTGAAGTTGTGGAAGGTTTGGCCCAGAACACACAAAGAAATGACACAGAAGCACCGTTGCCATTTTCACTCCATTGATTTGCAGTTCCACACATTCTTTGCTTACCACATGCGAAGGGAGAGATTACCAGAGGATGACAGATCCTGATGCCGACTACTACTGGATTTTCACCAGAGCCCTGTTAGCCGAGTTCCGGCCTTAATACCGCTTGATGCCAAACCTGTCCACCATGGGTTGCCCTACCAGAAACTGGAGTTCCAGACAGCATAGTGACACACTACCACGTGAGGAAGGGTTTTACTTTTGAGTGATGATGGTGATGGTTGCGGTGGTGATATGCCTTATAAAAAATAAGCTGAATCATCCATTATTTCATATCTCAAGACAATGCTATATAAATATTTAAGAAACTTAAATCAAGATTTTATCATTTTCATTTAAAAAAATGAAGCAATATTATGACATGAATCTTACAGAGAATTTAAAAAAAATCCTTTTCGTGCTTTATCTGTGCATTTTTGTTTTTGGTTAGAATATATTTTATTTTATCATTAACTAATGTGTACTTGTGTCGTTCCGTCCAACCTTGTAACAATGAAAGGCGAATGGGATGAGAAGTGATGGATGAAGGGGAATGTATTAATCACAAAAGTCTCATAATCCGAGTATAGGGCAGTACGTTTTCATTTTCTCTTCAATCACACCCCAAAATAAATTTCACTTAATATTAAAGAAGAAACATGATATAAATGGTTGATTGTTTGAATGTAAATACATTTTATTGTCATATAAAAACGCTGCTTATTTTATTCATTCAATGCTTGATTGATATGTTTTAAAACTGTAATACCAGTACCCCCCCCCCCCATGTATTTTTTTAGAGGGGGCTCAGATTTCTGGTAGTTTCAGTTCCTTTATTATTTATTTATATTTACTTATTTCACATAAGTCATTATCATTGATTGCTTACTAACAATAACTAGTAATGTTCCCTGGAGTCTGAGTGACAATAAGTCTCCCCAGATTTCCATCACTCTCTGCATCTTTCAATAATCACTGCAAATCATTTTGCACTATCGCAACAGCCATTTACTACTGATTTCTCGCTGACACCGACCGTTGGTCTTCTTTGGAATTTGAGTGGCAGTCATTTTTGTATTCTTATGTAACTTGATATTTTTAATGCAATTCAAAGATGTTCTTTTATACTGACGTAGGCATTTTTTTTTTAAATTTAAAAAAACATTTCTTTCTACTTGTTTTATTTATTTTCTCATTTTTTTTTCCTTCTCATTTTGTAAAAGTAAAAAAAAAATACGAACTGCCGATGTACAAGGTCTTATTTTATTTTTAGAAGTGAGAGAACACGTTGATGTGAGTTTTAATGGTTTAATTTTAAAGACAACAGAAAGTACATCAAGACAATGAAATCTGTTTATTTTAAATGGCTGAAGGCATTATTTTGGGTTGCAAGGTGTATGTTAAAGATTTCAACTTAAATTCCATTTGGACTTACGTCTTGCAATTTTTACGTTATGTTAGTGACTCGCAATGTTAGAGTTCATCTTTTAGGCATTGTAAGCAACAGTAGCAATATGAGTCAAAGAATTTTAAAGTCAGAAATTACTTTCTATTTGACATTTTAAATGTTACAAAATTCTTTTCAAATTTCGAAGGGTCACAAAGTAATTCATTCTAATTTTCCGACTATGGACAAAAGATTAAAATCGCTTATTTGTTTAGGGTGAAATGCATTCTGGTGGATTTAATTTCGTAATTAATTTTTTTTTAAATAGGATTTTTAAAAATGCGTTTTATTTTAACCTATTGCATTTTTGATTTCAATAAATATTCAATAATTCAATCTGTTAATCATATGGAGGCAATTTGGAATTATACCAAGTATGGAATATTATCAAAATGCTGTAAGTAAACAAAATGAATATGAAACATTAGAAGTAAAAGAAAAGTTGAAACACGAAAATAAGATTGTTAGAAATATTAAATACAACTGTAAACCATTGTTCAAATATGTTAAAGCAAAAACTAAAATTCAAAAAAGCGTGAGTACAGTAAGAGATGATGATACAAGGGATTTAACAGACACACCAATAGAAACAGCTGGTGTAATAGCAAGTTTTATTTCAATCTGTTCATTCTTTTGAAGAATTTGGTCCACTACAGTAGAGTTGTTATGGGGAGGGTACAACAAAAATTATGGATGAACTAAAAATAGAACCTAAAGACATAACACTATTACTATCCAAGTTGGATGTTAGTAAAAGTATGGGACTTGATGAAATTCATCCTAAAATATTGAAATACTTATCATCAAATGAAGGCTTTATCAATGCAATAACCAAATTGTTTAGGAAATGTATGGAATATGAAGGGATTCCATATATTTGGAAAACAGCTATAGTAATACTGCTACATAAAAAGGGTTCGATACATTTAAAAAGTAATTACAGACCAGTTTCTCTAACATGTATTTTCTGTAAGGTATTTGAAAAAATAATTAGAAACCACATATTAAATTATATAAACGATGATATAAATTGTAACCAACATGGCTTTGTCCATGGTAAATCAATATTATCTAATATTTTGGAAAGTATTGACATTATAAATGAATATTCGATCGAGGAGGATAGTTCGGATATCATATATTTGGATTTTAGGCATTTGATACGGTATCTCATTATCGTTTACTAGTGAATTACTGACAAAATGTGAGGGAGTTTTTAAAGGATAGAACTATGAAGGTAAAGGTTGGTAACAATTATTCTGTTCAGTATTGGGTCCTTTGTTGTTTTTGATATTCATAAATGACTTACCTAATAATATAAATTCAGAAATAGAACTGTTTGCTGATGATGTTAACCTACTTGTGAGACCTTTATCAAAGGAAATAACACAGATGGATCTAAATAAATTATCATATTGGGAGGACATTTGGAAATTGGGATTTAACCTAGACAAATGTAAAGTGCTACATGTAAGATCCAGGAATGTGGGAGTTGAATATGTACTAAACAACAGAGAAATCAAAGAAGTAGATGGAAAGTGCGATTTGTGAGTGGGGTTTAATAATACATTTAGGGCAAATAATCATATTTTGACCATTGTATCGAGGGCAAATAGAATAATCGGGTGGATGGTTAGGAATATTATTTCGAGAGAGACAAATGTTGTGTTAAGGATATATAAAGCTCTAATAAGACCTCATATAGAATACTGCAAACAGGTCTGGGCTCCAGCGACTAGACATGGAAATTGGAATATAATATTGAAACTGGAAAGCGTACAAAGAAGGATGACAAAATTAATAAGTAAAGTAAAGGAATGCAGTTACAGGGAGAGATTAGACAAATTGGGATTGACTACTTTACTGGAGAGAGAAATTAGAGGTGATATGATTGAGACTTTCAAGATAATTAATGGTATTTCTAACTATGGTGGGCATTTTTTTAGTATTTCTCCTAGATCTGGAAGGTTATTGTCAAGGCAGTTTTCAAAAACTAGATCTGTTAACCAGTTAAGTTTTTTTACTCACAGGGTAATATGTTTTTAGAATAAGTTGCCAGATCGGATTAAGGACAGCAATAGCATGGATCCGTTTAAGATGAGGTTGGATGAATTCAGAGAAAGTAGTAGAAGGGAGAAATTGAGGGGGCACTTTTGAGAGTTGTCAAATGAAATATTTGACAGAATTCGATCTGGATATCGATACTGTACTAAGAGTTTTTTTTTGTTTTTTTTAACAGTTGAATTGAAAAGATAGTTAAAGGAGAGATGCCCAAGGAGGCATAATAAACAAAATAATAATAATAATAATAATAATAATAATAATAATAATAATAAATTATAGTCACGAAGAAAATACACAAACATAAACACATGAAGTTGTCTTATAATTTTATTAATGTAGAAATATTTTTTTAAATCCCTCATTGCCCCAAATAAAATTATGGTTAGGATTCAATTTATTAAAGATTTTAAAAAAATGTAAGGAATCTTATTTTTAAGATTAAGATGGGGGACTTTAACAATTTAATAATAAAACATGTTCTACCTGCTTTGAAGTTCACCTTGCCTCATGAACGAGTTGTCATTGCTAGCATCGAACAGCACTGTTCGAAGTTGTGTTGAGAATATCAGCAATATCATTTTCGATGACGTCAGGTATTGACAGGCCAATCTGTTTGTGAAGCATGGAGATATAGGTTTTTGAATAACTTCAGATGTGGCGCCATTTGTCTATCTGTCCTCACGAGCTCTGACCCAAGAGATCCTCATAATTTTCAACAAATTAAACTTGGAATTAGAATTTACCATGGTCGCCACAGAATGGTGACAGTTAGAATACCCGATCCCTGTTCATCTTGAAAGACAGAAAGTATGAGATGACGTCACTTCTCCTGCTTCTATGAATGCACTACATGCTGATGTTGACTAGCATTGTGTTGTTTGTTTATCTGCTATTGCCAAGCAAAATTCACGCAATATCTTCTTCAGTCTTTTTAGACAACATCTAGGGCATGGGAAGCACTCTTTATGATTCGTAGGCAATCATCTAGAGATGGTGTCTTCATAAAAGCACTGGTCCCCTTTCACCTCACTCAGTTGGCCTATAAAAACGTTGCCTCAACTAAGGAAATGACTTTGAATGAAAATCTGCCGCATTTCAAGTTATGTAGTTTAAATAAAGACTTGGCCAGAGATAGGTTAGTTTGGAAGTCAATTTTTGTAAAAACCGTCAAACACATGCCAGCATGTAAAGCAGACGTTAAACTGAATATGGTGATGATGATGTAGTAGTAGCATTAGTCGTAGTAGTAGTAGTAGTGGAGCTGATATGAACCAGGAATTGCTCACTGCCCCTATTTATAACGGCCGTCGACACCAATCAAAGCGCTGCCGAGTTGTGTGTTGTGTCTATGGTCAGTCAGTTAGTTCGGCCATGAGCCACTATTCAGTTCTAGTCGGTTTCCATTGTAAGCTTGCTGCCCATTGCAATAACTGGTGTTTGTTAAAGGCGGTGTTCATTATAGGTCCTGTTTATTGAAAACTTGTAGTGTTATATTTTCACTTACTGACGGGTGTATAAATACTTTATACACCCGTGTCGTCGTTGTGAACCCAGGTTATTGATGGTCAGTAGATAAAACACTCAGACGCTGATGTTAGTTTATAAGAATGATTTATTTAAAAAGAGAGACAGTCACTTAAAACACCAGAGCGACAGTCCACTTGTGTACATGTGTGTGTGTGTGTGTGTGCAAGAGAGAGAGAGAGAGAGAGACAGAGAGAGAGAGAGAGACAGAGACAGAGACAGAGACAGAGACAAAGATAGACAGATGAATTGTTTGTCTCGTTACACCTAGCTACATTGTACGCCACTGCCCCCACCTCCACTGGGGCTCCTTGAGGAATGGCCATGTTTCACGTCTGCTTTCTTAAGTGGTCAGCCAAAACGAGAGAGATCTCCCCCCCCCCTGGCCGGAAGTCACATGGTTTCATCGAGTTCCACTTTGACATCACGTCTGATCTTTAGGGTATTACTCAAACCCTTCCATCCAAACACCCCCTTCGCTATCTAACAGTAGCCCTTGGTTCGTTCAACCATTGAAGTCAGTTAAAGGCTGATTAACGTTGGTTCTGTTTGCTGTCCCGTGGGAGTCAAGATAAAAGCAGTACTCTGATCCAGTTTTATTTATTCCACAACGACTTACTGCAGACATTTCTCTCTATCTTGGATTTGGGATTTGTCAAAAACATAAATGTCGTTCTGACCGTGTTGTTAACAAACTTAGCCATTACCCTTTATTTTGTTGCTTGAGTGCCAGACAGATACCACATCACTCAGCGATTAATAACATTATCTGAGGAGACATGGATGCTGCCAACTTCTCTGTATTTGAAGCCATCCGTCTGGGCAGGGCTTATGGAAAGGGACCGGATAGAATTACGTTTTTATTCGAACATTAAAAATCCATGATCCAGGACATCATATCTTCCGATTCTGTTTGCATCAGAAATATCGTCACATCAGCTATTGACTCTGGATATATCAACTAGGCTTATACCAGCGTTTCTCAATCTTATTCTGGTTGTGGCCCCCTTCAATCCAATGAGAATTCTTTATAGACCGTTAATGTCAACTTAAATGCTTCTCTATTTTGTGTAGAATAGACGAAAAAATTACAATAGAGTAAATTATTAGATTAATTTGATATTTAATTTTATAATAAATTAGCAGGAAGACCCGATGTTGCTCGGGATTGAATTAAGATCACTCCTATGTACTTTTTCACTATGCTAATAACACCATATTATTTACGCTTTTGTTCCCCCCCCCCCCTCTAACCGTTTCGACCCCTAATATAGGCAGAAGAAATAAAATGTTGAAAAACTCTCTGAATTAGTGCCGAAGACATATGTTTAAATTTCATTAAAATTAGTTATACATATTTGAAGCTTTAAGGGGGTTCTTTCCCCATGGGTCACTTAGAGATGGCGGCACATAGATATTTGGCACATAGAGGGTAACGTAGAGACCACTTCCATTATCTTCCCATGAAATTTTTACACATATGATATAAATTTCATCAAAATAGGATATATTTGAAGTTCTAAAGGAGGTTCGACCCTTATAACTCTCTAAGGTTAGGAGGGCATTTAGAAATTCAGAACCACTTCTATTGTCTTTACCAGAAACGTTATACATATGATTTAAATTTTATAAAAAGAGGATATATTTGAAGTTTTAAGGTGGTGATTCCCTTATAGCCCCCTTAGAAGTGACTTAGACATTCGGGAACACTTCCATTGTCTTCCCCAGTAAAGTTTACATAAAAATACACTTTTAGATTTCATGTAGATTCTCTAACCTTTCTTTCTATAGGGAACACACAAACATCGAGTTTTATATATATAGATTTGATATTTTAATTTTAAATACTAATTATTAATTACTAAATATTCCAGATCTATATTTTGTGTGTCCTAAATTTTTTGTGGCCTTTCGTGCCCCTCCTCCTCCATGTGCCCTCTAAAAATATATCATGGCCCCCCAAGGAGGCCATATGACTCACGTTGAAAAAAAATATTTTCATGAACGGGCACAAAAAAAAGGCATGTAAAAAATTATTGCCAAAACAAAAAGCAATAAAAAATTGCGATTTTAAACATTATTCAATAAAAAGTATATATTAACATCTATTTAATATAAATATTTCATAGAGAGACAATTTTTTTAATGACAAGTTTCTCTTTTAGATACACTGTATATTAATGTTCTGCGAGCATGGTGCCTGATTAATATACTTCGGTTGCATTGTCCTAAGGCCAGCCTTGGAGATGTATAATTCACAGTTCCACGATACATTCAAATATGAAGGACAAGTTTGAAATAACATTTATGGTTAATAGAAGTAGGAAATAAATCCAAGGAAATTCGCATTCACTATTTATCTTATATATTTATATAAAATCATAGAATCACGTTAGTAATTTAATTTTTCATATAACACATCACTCAATAAATACCAGCTCTGACAGATAGCTGTACCACTAAAAAAAAATCATATTATGTTTATAAAGGGTTAATCTTCAAATAGCACGTGTTAAAAGTTGAACCCAATCGGATTATTAGTTTACAAAGCAATATGGTTTTCGTCTTGTGAGATCAACAGCTGATGTGCTGATTGTAATGTCACACCGGATCAGTGAATCTATTGACGGGGCTTCGTTTCTAGAGCAATAGCTCTTGACATATCAAAGGCCTTTGATAGGGTTTGGCATAAAGATCTACTTCACAAGATTTCTAGCTATGGAATATCTGGAAATGTCTTCTCAACCATCAACTCCTTTCTCTCTGATAGGTTCATATAAGTAGTCGTTGATGGGCAGAAGTCCGACACTCATAGTATCAATGCTGGCATTCCTCAAGGTTCCATTCTGAGCCCAACCTTCTTTCTGATCTTCATCAATGATCTCCCAAATCACATTTTAAGATCATTCGTTAACATTTATGCAGACGACACAACTATCTATGGCAACACTTCGAAGAGCAGCAATGACCAAGATATTTCTGATTCTCTCTCTTCCGACCTGGAGAACATTGTGCAATGGGGAAAAAGGTGGCTGGTTACTTTTAATGCATCAAAAACGAAACTCCTCTCTTTCACAACCAATGCTATTGGCACCAATTAAAATTGATGGGTCTCATCTTGAGGAAGCTCCCTGCTTTGAGAAGCTTCTGGGACTAACCTTCAATCCATACCATAAATAGAAGACTTACATCAAATCTGTTGCCAAGGTCACTGGAAAAATGGTTGGATCATTCTATCGCTCCAGAAGGTATCTCACTTCTGATGCAATCCTCTTCCTGTATAAGAACCAAATACACCCTAAGATGGAGTAATGTTGCCACATAAGGGGAGGGGCCACTCAGAGCACCCTTTCCTGCCTTGACAGAGTACAAAACAGACTTCGAAATCTAGTAAGCGATGTCATTTTCTCCTCCCTACTACCTCTTTCTCACAGAATGGACGTTGCTAGTGTTTCTCTACTCTATTTTTATTTTCATGGCAGATGAGTACTGAGCGTCAATCTATGCCCCCCCCCTGTAAAACTTTCACAATAAAAACTCGTCTAGCTACAACCACTGTCAATAATTTCCCTTACTCCCTCTCTCTCCTTCTCCTTCTGCCTAAAACTAAACAAAACTTCCATGAGCAAAGTTTATTTCCTAGAACTACCCGTCTGTGAAACACAATACCGCGGGGCTGCTTCCCAGCTGACTTCAACATTGTCGTTTACAAGTCCAATGTAAACAAATTCTTGTTAAGCTGTCCTCTTAAATAATCAAATTCTGCCCAATTTCCACCATCATTACAAATCATCACAGTGTTGTCTCACCGTCCACCTGCCACTTATTAACCTCGAGTGACCTTTGAGCCTTGATAAGTGGTGACACCTTAGTAAAAAGTAATAAAATTACAGTTATTTAAATGAAGCTACTGTTGCAAGTTTTCTAAACGATGGAAAAAACTGAATTTCGTACGTTGATAAAGCATTGCTTTCTAATTGGAACAGTTAACAGGTGGTATGCTAACTTTAAACGCGGTCGTATAGACACAAATGATACTGAATGCTCAGGTTGCTCAAATTCGGCAGTTGTCCCAGAAAAAAAAAATAATGGCTGATCGTAAATTGAAGTTGCATGAGATAGCAGAAGAGTCGAAGATATCAGAAGGCAAAAGTGTATTCATCATTTTGCATGAACATTTATCAATGAGAAAGCTGTGTTCTAAAGTCAGTACCGCGTTTGCTCTCTGTTGATCAAAAACAACAACGCGTTTACGATTCAGAGTGTTGTTTGCACCTGTTTCGACGCAACAAAAAGGAATTCTTGCATCGATATGTGACAATGGATATGACATAGGTCCATCACTTCACTCTGAAGTCAAATTGGCAGTCAGATGAGTGGACAGAATAAGATGAATGCCATCCAAAGCGACCAAAGATACAAACATCAGCAAGCAAGGTTTTGGCCTCCATATTTTAGGATACGCAAGGTATTTTGTTCATTGATTACCTTGAGAAAGGAACACCATCAATAGCATTTGAAGGGAGAAATTGCCAAACAACAGCCACAAATGGAGAAAAAAAAAGTACTCTTTAACCCAGACAATACATCGTATGACAAGTTGATCGCAACGACGACAAAGCGGTATTAATTGCAGTTTGATTTGCTTCTATACCCACCCTATTCTCCAAATCTGCTCCTCTCTCAACAACTACTTTCTGTTTACAGACCTCAAAAGAATGCTCCAGAGAAAAAGATTTGGCTTCAGTGAAGGAGCAATATCGGAAACTGATGCATATTTTGAGGCCAAAGACAAATTGTTTTACAAATAGGCAACGAATTGTTAGAGAAGCGTTGGAATCAGTGCATCACCCTAAAGGAGACTATGTTGATGAATCAAGTGGAATTTTGCCTAAAAGTTGTTTTTTTATTAGTTAAGACCGGGACTTATTCAATGATGTATTATTATTATTATTATCATTTCTGATGACTTAAAAAAAAAAACACCCACTGTTGGCTTTTTATTATAGAGTGGAGGATTTTTTTCCCTAATTCAGGCGGCAAAGTAAGTCTGAGGTGGTTAACTGACTTGCTATTTGCTTTCACGCTTCCCCTCACTACTTGCAATGGTTTCATCCGAGGGCTAGAAATGATCTTAATAAATTAATTTAACATTCACAAACATTGTCAGGGGTATGCATATTTGTTTCTTGAAAATAATAATTTGGAGAAGAGAATCGACAGACTGATGACTTTTAATTGAGGACTCATTGGTTTGATCAGTGGCCATTACTGAACGCCACAGAGCCTGGAACGCCTTGGTGGTGCTCAGTAATGGGCATAACCCCATACACCACATTAAACTCGACTTTGTGTCACAACATCCGGTTTTTGTGATGGCAGATAAATATTCAGAGAGAACGGGGAAAGAGAAAGAATAGAGAGGGAAAGAGAAAGCGAAGGAGAGAGAGAGAGAGAGAGAGAGGGCGAAGGAAAGAGAAAGAGAGAGGTTTAATAATATATTTAACAAATACTGACTCAACGGGTCACAGGGGTGTCTAGTTATTTATATATTGAAGAGATAAAAAAACTCGAAAGTATTTATGGGAGTTAAATTTCAACATTTTATCAGACGTTACAAGATTGTGTTTTAATGAGATATATTCCTTCATTAAATTATCTTTCCAAAAATCTAAATATTTTCTTATGGGAAATTAAGAAAAAAACGCAAAAATTATTAATGAATGAAACAAAAATTAAAGTAAAAAGGCTCCCGGGCAACGCCGGGTAGATATAGGTAGTTTGTTATATAAAGCAGTCAGAGTTGGAGGTACTGTAAATAAAGGCATCGGAATGAAAGATTTAATGTGCTTACTCCACAGCTGCTGTTTCGAGTTAGATAAGGATGTCCCGTTAAGCCATTTGTAAACATTAACATGACACCTCGATGGTGTTTCTGCATGAATAATTTCGACACTCACTAATAATAAAAATACAAAAAACATTCACGAGTTACGAAAAGCTAAAACCTATTATTATTGTATAACATGACTGGTTGGAATAAATTCGGAATGGAATTGCTAATCAGCTTTCAAGTTTAATTTTCATGTCAAAAAAGTTCGTATTTCAATATAATCTATACTACATGTGTAGTGTCTTTGTCTGTTTGTCCAGGGATGCAATTAAAAACAAAACCCTATATCAAATAACTTTTCTTAAGTAATATTTTATGACAGATCCAATAGTGGTATTAATTTGTAAATTACGGTGTTTTACAATAATATTGTTATGGTGATGGTGGTGTTGGTGTTGTTGTAGTTGTTGTTGAGGAGGAGAGGGGGAGGAGGAGGTACAACGAGTCCGACTTATGCACAGATCCCACAAAAGTTTTGCTTCAGCATTTTCTGATCTACATGAAGTCCTCAATCATCATCATCATCATCATCATCATCATCATCATCATCATCATCATCATCATCATCATCATCAACAGTTTAACGTCTGCTTTGCATGCTGGCATGTGTTATACGGCTTTAAGAAATTGAC